>NW_024121099.1:19931090-20263590 GCF_016745375.1 Pimephales promelas | reverse complement strand
GAACAAAGCAATTCGTCACATCATTCATAGTACAGGTTGGACAATAATAATAATAGGGCTAGATTATCACAAAGAAACACTCGGTTTTGTCCAATATCCAACAGTGCGTGCGGAGTTTGGAGCATGCACGGCAGACAGACGCGGGCGCGCCGTGAACACTTTCATTTTCCCATCAACAGTGGAATCAACTTAAAATACTCTAGCATTTCTGGTTATACAGAAAATAATAATACATTATTCGCAACTACTTTTATTTGCGTAATGTCACAATAACAAGAAAACGTTGTGCTTTTGTAAAATAACATAAAACAATCAGGTTTATGATCTTCGTGAACTGGAGCGCGAGACCTGAAACAATATCTTTTATAGACTAAAGCTTTAAATGTCCACTTTACAAAGAACAAATTCGAATCGTAAACTAATACCTTCTGATTATGTAATCCGTATGAAAGGTGCCGTTCTCTCTAAAGATGTATCCAGAGATTATGTTTTTAGCTCGTTATTTTTTCAGACGCATAGTAACTCTCCTATAGCCACAGCACTGCAGGAAAAATATCATAAATATCCATGTTCTAATTTGGCCTTAGAAAACCAGTAAAATCAATTTTTTTCCCCATATTAATTTGTGAATATTTTAAATGTTTTAAAGGGGGCAAAAAGTCATAAACAAATATCTGAAAATTTGTTGAGATGTTATAGCGCAGCTATGGTGTCGTCAAACTAAAATGTTGGTGTTCAACTTTGCATTTTAAAAATAGAACAACCGTTCATTTTTCGTTTTGCAACGGCCGTTTGGACATTATAGGCCTACGAGTTCTTTATTAAATTCTTTTATTTATTTTTTTAAAGAAACAATAATTACAGGAATAGCCTCTCTAAACTTCAAAGAAATGCCACCAAGACATCGAAGCAGAAATAAGGGAGAAACGCAGGAACTCAGTGTCTTTCCCTGCCATTAATGCTTGAACACACGTCTCCTTCCATTAATTAATTAATGTCTAGTGCGGTGCATATCTGTGAAATAGCCTAGGTAAACTTACCAATGTCCATTGCTATGATTTTTGGAATGACTTTAGGAGAGGAAAAAAAGACGTTTTAGTCACAAAACTTCGGTTAATGGAAACACCGTCATTTCGCAATAGTTTTTAATCGAGATTTGGAAAATATCGTAAAAGTTTTACGCAAATCTGTAGGCCTAATGGAAACGCGCAACGTTATCGTTTTAAAACATCTTTACAGAAAATAAATGTAGCCTATGCTAAATATATTTTCTGTAAAGATGCTTTAAAACGATATGTAATGTTACTACTGTGAAAAATATGTGAACTGAACAACGAAACGATTTTTTTGTCATTAATTAGCTAAGTCAATCAATCATCATCATCTCATTCTCCATCACTTACCGCAGTCCTGTTTTCTCTTCTCCACTTCATCTTGCTCTTTTTTTTTTCCACTTCTGGCTGCCAGTTGGATATGTCCTCTGCATGTTTAATAAATGAATTCATGCATTTTCTGATATGATTTTCGATTTCAGAAACGCGAGTAAGCGCTGCGGCAGTTTGAAAAAGGCGCCAGAGGCGGCGAAAGCATAAGCAGCCTCGCGAGTCGCGAGAGAGGGGGCCCCACTAAGGGGGATGCCCAGGTGTTGCGGTGTCACTGCGTGTTATATTAATACGAACATTTTTGATTGTTTAAATGATCGGCCCTCGGGGGCCCCCTCAAAATGCGGGGCCCCAGGCAATTGCCTGCCTTGCCTGCCCTATTGCAGCGCCTCTGCTTAAATTCACAAAGTTTTAGCTATCATACTTCTTTGGAGCTGGCCTTTCGGATTCTGCAGTGGAACTTTTAAGCTGCTGATCTTTTTCCTGTGACTTTTTCACAGGATTAAAACTTCCCTCACTAATCTACGGTGGCCTGCAGGTCCCGTTCCTTTCCGAACAAATCCAGGCACAGTTGGATGCGACACTTTTTATAGTGAGGTTCCCCAAGTTGGGCTGAAAGTGAGGGCTATTCCTCTGTCCGACACTTGTGATTTGCTGAATGTCAATTCACACTGGGGCCTGGAGCGAATGAATAAGCATTAATGCTTATTAGCTCTCTGAAAAGGAGGTTATTAAATGTCTTAGGTTCGGTAATGAGCTGAGCTTTAGATTCATGATGTTGAAACGAGTAGAAGCAGCAATCCATCCTCATTATTGAAGAAGACCGGCAGGAGGAGTAGAAAAATGGACAGAGAGAGAAAGCAGAAATAGAAAGAGACAAAGAATGTTCTTATTTGTTTTCATTCTTATTCATGTGATATTACACTTTACTTTTTCTTTTTTGGATTTCAACTTTTAAGTCTTTTGGAAATGTCCAGCAATACATACTGAGGTTATTTTGTTATTCCATGCCTCTATGTGGACTTTAAATGTGTCAAAATTATATTTTTGTCTAAAAATCTGATGGCCTTGAAAGTGGATTTTTGGTATAATGTGAGATCGCAAGAATTTTTGGATCGGTGTGATGGTGATAATGTTATGACAGCAGTGATATTTCTTATGACATTTCCTTCAGAAATCATTATAAAATGCTAATTTGGCAATTAAAAAACATTTTTGTACCATAATCAATCAATTATGCTTATTATTTTTGTGCATACAGTTTACATTTTTTATAGAGTGGGAGTTGAAAAGTCTAGCAAGGCCCAGAATAGAGGCATTCTGTCTATGTTAACCTTGAAAAACTTTAATCGAACCTCTTTAAAAATGAGGAAAAGGCAATTGAAGTGACACAATAAAAAGTTAAATGCTATTATAATCTATCCTTTACAACTATCTAAAGTTTTTTTTTTTCCTTAAAGAGTTAGTTCACCCAAAAATGAAAATTCTGTCAGTATTTACGCACCCTCATGTTGTTCCAAACCTCTATGTGTTTATTTGTTCTGCTGTACACAAAGGAAGATATTTGGAAGAATGTTTTAATCAAACAGATCTCATTCCCCATTGACTACCATAGTAGGAAAAAATACATACATACTATGGTAGTCAATGGGGAATGAGATCTGTTTGATTAAAACATTATTCTAAATATCTTCCTTTGTGTTCAGCAGAACAAATAAACACATAGAGGTTTGGAACAACATGAGGGTGAGTAAATACTGACAGACTTTTCATTTTTGGGTGAACTAACTCTTTAAGCGTGGCTCTGATTTTTCATAGGAGTTCCTAGTTCACTATAAGTGAAGAATCACTCATATAGAAGAGTAAAGGAGGAATAGAAAAAGAGGTGAGACAGGTGACATCTGATAATCTCCTAATCCTGTTGAGTCATGTTATTAGGGCAGTTTTGTCTGTAATCCGCTGACAGGAATTTGGCACTCTCGGACGCCCAGCTATCCCACGGCTCCAACCTCGTTTATGTCGTTGAGTTGTGCATGCTTCCCCTCTTCAGGATGCATAGTTTTCAAAGCCGGCAGATGGAGACGTGCTGAGATTTTTTTTTCTTCTTTGCAACACAAAAGACTTCATGGATTGGCTTGGTCCAGTTACTGGGAGGCAGAGATAATAACACTCATCCTAGTTATCAGAACTGCACTGAGGGAGAAATCAATCACACGCACACACACCGTTTAAATGAATCGAACTCTTTTCATGTGATGTATTATATTCTGTCCAATGTCAGAGTCTTGTCTTCCTGTGGGAGGTGTTTTACTGTTGTCAAATGAATTTTCTTTTTTGGAAGTATATTATCTCTGTGTTTTGAGATGTACTGTATGTGTACACTGGTTTAAGAATGGATGTTTGTGTACATGCACACACTAAAAATCCACATGGAGCAAGTTAACTGGACAGCTAACCGCTTTTCATTTAAAAAACAAAAAAACAGCATCTTATTCACTCACTCCCTGTAATCCATGCGTAAAATGTGCACTGAGAGTATTTAAATTAAGATATTGTCATTCAGGAGTCTGGATCACAATGGTGGAGTGATTTACACCATAATGATTTATGTTGTTTATTGTTACCTAATTTTCATAATTCATTCATATTTTTGTGAATTCCCCTAGAACAGGAGTGTCCAAACCTGCTCCTGGAGGGCCACTGTCCTGCAGAGTTTAGATCCAGCTTGCCTCAACACATCTACCTGGAAGTTTCTGGCGATGCCACTTGAAGGCTAGCCTTCGACTTCAGCCGAAAAATAATACCTGTTGACGCTGCAGTACTCAAGGAAATGAGAAAATAGGGAGTTTTTTCTAATCGATATCAATGGAGTAGGTGTTTCACTACATTGAATAGAATGCTTTTTGGGAGGGAATTGCTTATAATTGAATAAATCGACAGCTCATTTGCTAATCTTCAACATGTTTGCTGTTAAACAGTTGTTTTGGATTGGTCTATTTCTAGAGTTTACATCGGAAAAAAAATGCTGCTTAATAAGAGAAGTCACGAACAACTGCGCGACACAGCTGGCTATTGACACAAATTTCACAATTCGATTCGATTTCGATTCACAAGCGTGCAATTCGATTCGATTTTGATTCAATATTAATTATTTTGGATACAATATACAATATATGGCAAATTTTCTCAAGGAAATCAAATCTCTTAACTATTGCTGTAAACTATGGGAGTTTAGTTAAAGCCTACTAGGCTTCATTAGCCTAAAATGAAGGTAATAATTAACTTTTTTGTAGCTATACAAACACTTAAATTACACCCTTTATTTATTTTTATAATAAGAAATTTAAGCATTTAAATGGTGGCTGTCATAAAACTTGTCCGATTTATTCAAATATGCATTAAATATCGAAGAACATTAACATTATAATGCAAATGTAATATGGTGTATATATTTAGCAAAATGCTAAAAAATGCTAAAAAAAAAAAATTCTAGCTGACTAACAAGTTTATGTGGGTTTTCTGAGGTAAATATGACGATACATGAAATTGATTACAAGCTGTTTAACTGACGTCTTTCCACGGTTGAAACGCTGATTGAGCGAATCAATGTGACATGATACGGATTCGATAATCTTTTAACACACTTTCAGATGCCGGAAGAGAGATCAGCGCTGCTGCTTCTCTTGAGCAGTGCCAGAGCCATCTCACGCCACAGCGCCAAAACACTATTTATGTTTTTGAACGTTATTTATCTTTTTAGTCAACTTAACCATGGGTGTGTTCACTTATGCTAAGCACTGTAGCTATATTTGGGGGTTTAATATTCAGAATTAAAAAAAATGAAAGTTGGAGTGTTTGGGGAAACCTGTTTTTAAACAGTTTTTACTTTAGCTGTTGGTAAAAATGACACACTTTCCCTTTAAAAGAAAATCTGTGGTATTTCCTCATTTAAATAGCTGTGTGTATGCGTGCATGCAGTCATGGAGGTGTATGTTGATTCCTTCATTTGATGTCTAGAGAACACAAGAGGCAGTGCTGTGCTATTGCATTATTCATCCACCCTTTCTCTCTCTCTTTCTTTTCTCTCCATTCACCGTTCATATGGCTTTGGTAGAGTTTACTAAAAGGATTAGAGAGAAAGATTCACCCTCTATTGATAGAATATCATTAAACATCTACCATTGGAAATGTGTGTTTGTGTGTATCTCTATCACACACACAAATACACACACACACATGGTTCAAATTCAAATATATGCCCCATATATGATTGGCAGTAATACACAGAGGTTGTCTGATCTCTCTGAATGACATATTCCAACCGGATCTCACGACCAAATCGTATGAATTCGGCGAATGATTAAAAAGTGGCTAATTCGTAACAATTCATACGACCTCACTCGTACGAATTAGTACGATTTTGCTAAATCGTACATATTTTACGAATTGGCCAATTCGTATGAATTCGTACGAATGACCTACCCCTTACCCCGCCCCTAAACCTACCCATCACGTTGGGTTTAGACAAATCGTATGAATTCGTACAAGTGAGGTCGTACGAATTAGACACTTTTTAATCATTCGTCGAATTGGTCGTGAGATAGCGTAGCATATTCTCTACATCTATGTCGTTCTTCCATGACATGTCATATTTTTGAGATGTACTCTCCTATGGTAATCGGAACAGCAGCAAAGTAAAAAACTTAATGTACTGTCACTTCACACTGATGTGGGTGGCTTGTTACAGAAGCAGGAAAGGCTCTTATAACACCACTTATTCTGTTGTCTGAAAGGTTAACATGAAGACACTGCAATCAGCCTGTCCTTCAGTCAACGCACACACACAAAGTCACAATCTGTGAGTCGCAGAGTCGAAACATGTCATGGTGCCACTGTGGTCTGTCTGCAATCTTGTTAGTGTCTCTTGGTACTGATTGTCCAGTGGCGGTGTGAATGAGAGAGAGAGCGAGAGAGAGAGAGGGGAGTAGGTTAGTTGTTAGAGCATTCTGGGAGCACAAAGTGTCTATCATTCTGTTTTGTAATCGTTACGAGCTTTTTAGTTCTACCAAAATGCCAGCTTTTGCTTGCAACTTGGTACAGTTTGTGTCTATTAGTTTACCTAGATGAAATGTTATTGCTAAGTGAATGTTTTTTCAAAACTTGTAAAATTTAAATGACTTTTTTTTCTTTCTTTTTTCAAGTGACCCAAAAACAAAACCCCCATTACAGTCGTTCTAAACCTGTATGACTTAACTTTTTCTTTTTAATGACATTTGAGAGCAGCAGTGGGGGGCATGTCGTTTTTGGAAGAACACGATGTCAAGTCAAGATAACATTTTCTTACACTATAAAAATGGAGGGGCTGTGGCCCGACTGTGTCTTTGAGAATCAATTGCGATATTAAAGATGTCTCATTTGCGATGTATTTTTTCCATGAATAGATGTCGTGTCTTATATAAAGCAGTCCATCTCTCTCTCTCTTTTTGTTATTCGTGTCTTTGTCTTAATCTTTCTTTTCTAGTCCTGGCTCAGTGGAGGTTGTCCTGCTTCATTTCCCTATTTCCACTCTGGCCTGGTTCACAATCGTATTTATAGATGTCTCCTCAGGCCCCTGGCAACACACACGTGTTCCCCTGGTTTTTGTCTTAGATGCACCATCTCCTGATCCTGTAACGTGTATAGCGGGGTTGGATCTGTTTTTGTCTTGCCATGACACCGTTAATCTACTACACATTAGATGTTTGTATGCTTTCAGTTGTTTTGTGCTAGTGATGTTGTATCATATTGTAGTGTTATATAAGAGCCCCGACAGGTGCAGCCAAGTTTCTTAGATTAGAGTGAGAAAGAGCGAGAGAGGATATCATGCTGTGCACAGAAAAGTGCGATAAATGCCAAACATTCTCTGATAGAACGCAAGGTAATTATGAAAGCGCAGAGAGGATGCACTCTACGGGGTGCAGGGGTGTGTTTCAGCGCTACCGCCAACATCAAGAGCAGGTTATGACAGTTTTTTGTTGTCTGTGTAAAACATTCTCCCTGCACTACATTTCAAAAGTTTGGTGTTAGTATGATCTTTTGTTTGTTTATTAAATTAATAGTTTTATTCAGCAAGGATGCATTTAATTGATCAAAAGTGACATTTGTAATGTTATAAAAGATTTCAAATAAATTCTGAACTTTCAGAAACATGTATTATGGTTTCCTCAAAAAATATTAAGCTGCACAACTGTTTTCAACATTGATAGTAAAAAGTCACCAAATATTAGAATTATTTCTGAAGGATCATGTGACACTGATGACTGGGAGAATGACTGTTGAAAATTCATTTAAAAACATATTTAAATAGAAAACACTAATGTTAAATTGTAATAATGTTTTAATAAATGCAGCATTGGTAAGCATAAAATCTTAAATATAAAAAAAAATCTTACCAACCTGGGACCCCAATTTTTTTAATAGCAATGTATAACCATTCAAGACGCGTCAGTAGAAGACATAGAAGAAAGTTCCTTTCCAAAAAAGGAAAGTCTTTAAAGTCCCCCGTAGTCAATAATTTTATCCCTTAAAACGCATCTTTGATCACCAAAATTACATATTTAAACATTTTTTTTTCCTTGAAAAAAAATTTCTTCATCCCTAAAATAGCTTGAATGTTTGCCTCATTTAGTATACGCGGTTCTATGAATATGCAAATTAGCCCCGCCTCCATTCACTCACACCAGACCCACTCGTTGACGTGATTGTTTAAAAGGTAGTTTGTGACGTCAGATACAGCGATTTCAACCTGCGTTTTTGAGACTGTCTTTGTTTCATTGCAGTTTTATGGAGAAAATACTCCGCAATGGTGTTGACTTGTGAATTTGCACATGGCTTGTCTTAAAGCATATTAAAAACATTACATAGAAATATAAACATTAAAAGTTGGATTTTCACCACAGATCCACCAATCAGAAAAGTTGTTGTTAAAGAGTAACCACACCAAAACCAGCGAACTTCTAAGAGGCATTAGCAAATTATGTAACCAAATGTGAAAATATAATGCATTTTATATTAATATAAATCTACAGTAAAACCAAAGTGGAGATGTGGTTCATGATCTCAGTGCTGGTGGATTTGGTTCATGCCTTAGAACTTTTCATTAGCCTGGTTTCCATTACAGATTTGCTCAAATAAAAAAAATCGATTGCGAAATCACTGCGTTTCCGTTAACCGATGCTATGCATCCAAAAAACATTTCTCTCACACGACAAGTCATTCCAAAAATCATGGCAATGGATGGATTAAGCCTAACACAGCCACCCCACTAGCCATTATTTTTTGCCAAATAATCCTTTTTCAAATTGTCTGAAAAACCACCTCAAATGAGTGTAAAAACTGAGTTTTTGTGAAATTTCCATTGGACGGCGTATCTTTTCAATTCGAATTTTCAATTTGCGCAATTTGAAGGGTTAATGGAACCGCAGAACTTTTCTCTATGGAGGAAAATAATGGGAAAAATACTTCGGGAACTAAGGCCACTGAAAAAGTGGGTGGTGAATGTTGCACTTTATTGTACATTTAAAAACAAAATATCTTCGGATTGGATGTTAATTGGATGTGAAGTTCAGCCTGGACACCCAATTTGCCTTTTTGCTTAAAACGTGTCACATTGAGCCTTGTCACATTAGGACACCATGTTAGCAAATCATTTATGTCAGAGCTGTGTTACCCAGAAGTCAGTTGGCCACCCAAATTTGAATCCTGTTTAAAACTTAAACAATTGTGTTGTGTAACGATATGAATTTCTTTACCGAGAATTCTTTGTGTCAAAGTGTGTTTATGATTTTAAAAAAGAGTGGAGCTCTTGCTGAAGACTTACAGGATTTGGTGATGCATGCCGGGAAGCCAGAGGACACTTTATTCCACTTCCACACTTAAAATGAATGACTGCAAGCAAATAGATATCCCAGGGACTATCTCTCTCTCTCTCACACACACTCTCTCTTTTATTTTCTATTGCTGGTCTTATATTTTTCACTCTTTCATTCATTCACACCTTATTCCCCCCTTCTGCTTTTCCATTTTTTGAGGGAGAGAGAGAAATGAGAGAGAACATAAATAATAAAACGGGTTGAAGGGTAGATTCGGTTATCTGGGCAGACAACCCAGCCCCTCAGGATTTGAAGCACACATGCATGAACTGAAAACACACACACACACACACAGCTTACAGACACATAGACCATGAAAAAGAGAGAGACACTGTGGGGGTTCAAGACTGTTTCATATAAATCGAGTGGACAGTTGATGTTGATCATAATTACAGAACAGAATGAATTTCAAGATACTAAATGTCTTTTGAAAATGTAATTTTCTGTGAAGATTAGGTTAAGGAGAGACTGTGGAACTGTATGAATCTCCAAATAAAAGCAGTAAAAGTCATTAGAAAGCTCCCACAGTGATGGAAAAACAAACATGTGTGACTGCATTGAAATCATCTTTAATGTATTAGATGTATCATGGAAACACTATACCGATAAGAGCCTGAAACCACCATAACCATAAAAGTTCAACCATAAAAACTGACCAGCTAAGAGTGAGCAAGCTAACTGAACAAGGCAACCGATACTTTTCTGCTTCTAGAGAGCGTCTGTTGGGGCGCTAACTATTGTTTGCCCTGGCTGATGTTCAAGTCACTTCTAATTGTATCATTGATCTTCAGTTATATTCAATCAATATAATCAATCATATTCTGTCACATAGAATAAATCAGGTGTCAATTGTGCATGGGTGAGCAAGTGCTTCAGTTGAGCTGTGCTTTTACTTGAATATTATAGTTTTGTTTGTGACTTATAGTATGATGACTCAAGGCGTTTTTTTTGCTGCTGGTGAATTGGTAGAACTGAAGGGCAAGTTAGTTGTGGTGATGCTAGTTTACCATGTAGTTTGATTAATCAAATTAAGTTGCCTACTGTATATTCATGCTCTTATTATAAAAGTCTGTTATGCTGCTTAATATTTTTTATTTAGCGCTATTCAAAAGAACAAAAGGACAACTCATTTGAAACATTGAAACATTGTAAAAGTCTTTCAATAAATTTAATGCAGCATTGCTGATCAAAAATATAAATTTCACCCACACACACACAAAAAAACATAAAATGGCTTACACAGTGAACAGAAGTTCAACTGTACATTTGCATAATTTTGAGCAGATGCAGGTTGCAGTGTTGCATTTTTGAATAATCTTGTTGGTACGTTCAACACTATAGGGGACTAACCAGCACACCACCATTCCATGAGGACCAGTAATGCTGGTCTTGGCTGCAGGGATTGTGGATTTGATCTTACTTGCAGCTGAAATTGGGCTTTGGGGGAGTTGAGGAGCACAGACACTGTTCCTTTACAGTTTTATAACTTTTCAGATACAGATACACACAAAATGAGCATGCATCAAATTTATAGCATTTACTCAATCACCTGCAAAAGCACAGCAGAATAATACAAACAACCCTTTTACATAGACACACACAGGGAGAAAGAGAGATACTTCTTTCCAGATCTCTGCTAGGACAGTTTTTGAAAAGCTTTATGCAAAAAAAAAGTATGGTCTCTATCAATAAAGTCTGATATGGTTCATTAATCAGACTGAATACGGGGTGGCTCTAAATCTTACTTCCATTACTGATCTGAGTCCAGACGACCATCAGTGCTGCTGTATAATTACAGGAAAGAGCTGCTGCATCCTTTTACTGTTCAATAACGCCATTAGACTTAAAAAGTGCTTTCATTAATTTTAAGCGTCCGCTGGCCGAACTAACTTGTGCCGCATCGCTAAATCAGCAGTAATATCTCCTATTAAACTTCTGAGTCTAATGTGGATGTTCAGGGGGGATTGTTAAAAAATGTGATTATTTGAACAGAATATGAGGGTTTTATGAGTTGTGCAAATGATGAAGTATAGAGTCATGAGTTTATCAGCAGTTGTTTTGGGTGAAGATATTAGAACAACAGGGACATTGCCATTTCCTTTATAGCTCCCTGTTCCTTCAGCTTCATTGTAACTGCTAATAAAGTGCTATCTTTAGCTAACTCTATTATCTTGAGTTGGTGTAGCCCTACAATAGCTGCAGTGATGTTTATAATGAACATTTTGGTATTAAATTGGATCCTTCCGGTAAGCTGTAGAAGGGGAAATAGGAATAGTGTGATACAGAGATGCTATCTGTTTAAAGGGATAGTTTACCCCCCCCCCCCCCCCCCCAAAAAAAAAAATTCAGTCTTCCGCTGAACAGAAAAGAAGATATTTTGAACTATATGGTTTACCGAAATTGAAAGAAATTGTTACATTATGCTATATTAAAAACTGAAGAGACTACAAAATAGAAACAAATTTTTATCACAGTCATTTGACTGAGATAGAAATTGATATAGAAATACTGCTCATTTGAAATCGATTATAAGTGATCAAATCAGTTTAAATCAGAAAGTATCACATTCACACACAGTCAAACTTCCTGCCTTGCAAACTTCTTACTACTTTTGATGGACGCGCAGTTTTGAACAATCTCTCTTCACGGGTTACAAATTTGGAAATATCTTTGTATTCTTGTTAGAGTTGTACTATATAGGAGGGTACTTCCTAACCTTTTCGCACAATCTCTCGTCTATTGCCTCCATTGTCACTGTAGCTTGCATGCGTTCCGTTGTGTTCTTTTTAATGCGCTTTTCTTCGACTACCTTGTGAATCGACACCCTCAAGGCAAGGTTGTTGGACTGCAAAAAAATTAAATGTGCATCTGCGACTGGTCACAAAAGTCTGGCGTTGTGTGGCGCATACTCTTCTAATGATAAAATCGCTGATTTGCTGATTCTCACATACATGTAAAAAGTGAAGTATACTTTATATCAAGAAATTTAAATCTTTGAAATCTTAAATGTTTTACCAATTTTAAAAAAATCACATTTAAAACTATTCACATAGATCTTCCGTAGACTCACCAGTGTTGTTTTAGTATTATTTGTTTACTATTGTACTATTTCTTAATTTAATTTTTAAATTATTTGTATATATTAGTTACTTTAATGTTAGTTTGTTTTAGAAGTTTTATGTGCTTTTGTCATGTTTATAATTGTTTTATATTTCTATTTTGCTTTTTTTTATTTTGGGTGTTTTTGGGGGAATTTTAGTTGGCCTATTTCAAACATTTCAAATTTTCATTTATGTTTTTATAAGTTATTTAGATTACCAGGTTTGTTTTAGTTTTATTTAACAATGTCAACTATGAGAATTACATTAGAAATAAACAGAGCAATTCCATAAGGGTTAGGTTTAGGGTCCTCACGCCATTGGTGCTCTGGCCCTAATTAGCAAAAGCTTGTCTTTGGATTGCAACCATAGCCAAGGTATGATTGATCAGTTATGGCAAGCATCTTTTCTTTGATCAGTAACTTTAAGGGTTGAACTAAACCAAGAGGTCATGATAAGATTCTGTATTGAAATTCAAGGGAAAGTCTGGCATGGCCTTGCACCACCACCATTGAAGGAGTTTATTAAACAGAGGATAGATTGTGGTATTGGTACCAGGTCTGTCAGTAGAGGGGACTGGGAAGTACCAAATAGGCGAACATCTTTTGCCCAGAAAGTCTTATCAGTGATGGGGAGTAAATATTTTAATAGTTTGCCACAGTCAATACGACAATGTTCTTCTTTAAGGAACATCTTAAGCTTGGCTAATGAAGAATCAAGTGTGTAAACATTTTTCTTAGTAATTTATCATGATGTGTTTTTTATTTATTGTGTTTTAGTGGAGTCTTGTACTGAGTGTCTGTTATTGTGTGTACCTGCCTAGGGACTACGGACGGAAATTAGCAATATTGCTATAATCCGGCTTGTTTGCATTTTGTACTTTGTACTTATGTTCATTAACATGCTTTGTCCCTATTAAATAAAATAAATAAAATAAAGTGTGGAGGAAATTGGGATTAGAGTTAGAGAAATTTTGGGTTTTCTTAAAGGATTTGGATTAAAGTTAGATTTAAGGTTTGGGGGTGGTTTGGAATTGACTCAGTGAAATATTAAAGTTCAGGGTTAGGGTGAAGGATGAGGCTGGGAATGAGGAAATGGTTAGGATCAGAGGTTAGGACAGAGCTTAAATAATGGGTTTAGGTTGAGGAGAGATTTAAGGTTAGGGTGTTTATTGTGTCATTGTCACCCTGGGGATGGTGTAACACAAAAAGAGCAACACTCCGAGGGTGAGAGATTGTGTTTGTTGTGCGTGTGTAGCCAGCTCTGCTCCTTTTATAACTCATTCCCTGCAGGGTGTGGCCAGGACAGGCAAGGACAGCCACCCGCCACACACACACACACACACACACACACTGTGCTCCGGGTCTTGTGTGTGTGGGATCTGAATATTGTCATGATGGGTTGAGACCTTCCGTCACTCAAACTGCTCTGAGTCAAAAAGCATACAATGACATAGATATCCCCCCTCTCTCTTTCTCTCTCTCTCTCTCCTTGCTTCATCTCTATTGTTCTCTCTTTCTCTTTTTGCTGAGGGCAGGTTGTCCAGTCCACTAAGAGAACAGACACACTGATAAGTGTGTGTATCTGTGTGCGTCCTTCCCGATGGTTCCTGTAGTCTGAGATCTTGTCCAGTTCTGTTAGCTGAGGCTCAGACCAGCTTTATTTTGTTGAGGCTTTAGACTTGAACTACAAGTTAAATGTGACTTTACCTTTGATGCAATAACTAAAGATAATCAAAGGGAAAATATTGTAGTGTTGCTTTTTACTTTTAAACAAAAATATTATCAAATGTTATCAAACATGTAATCACTAATTTGTTGTCTTGTTTTATATATCTTGTTTTAAATATATTAAAGTTTTTTTTTATGCATAGAGATGCACAGTATATTGGTACGCTATTGGTTATTGGCCGAGAAATAATACTTTTCTTTAATTTAGCCACATTGGATATATCAGCTGATATTGAATATTTAAATGTGCATGCTCATTTCCCCTTTACATTTAGATTAATGTTGCCATCATCTTATGGTGTCATAGTGTTTGGGTTTTAATTTAATATGACAAAATTGTATAGAATTTGGACATTATAAATTGCTATTTTATCCCAAGATATATTCAGAGATGATAAACAAGATGTTATAGAATAATAATTTAATAAAAACCCAATTTTGATAAAAAACTGACATTCAATCTATATTTAGACTTTACTGAAAACGTACCAGCGCGACATCTGACGGGTTTTCCCAGATCGCATCACATTTAATAAATAAATAAAAATACTTATAATAAAACCAAATCACACCCTGTAATATTTTCCTTGTTGAATTTCCCATTCCACTCAGAAATACTCAGAAATTGCAGAAGAAAATCCACTGAGAATGCCATTTTGACTTTAAAATGTCGCACAAATGTTGCTGCTTTTTAAATTTAGGCACATTTTCCCATCTGTGGTTACTGAAGTTGACTCAGTCATCAGTCCTTCCATCATTCCTTCCTTTCTGTCTCTCCTTCCTTCTCGAGTGAGAAAACAGCAAACGGATTTACAGCTCCCACAGTAATGAGTGTGAACTGCAGTAAGAGCAGGCCACAGCAGGGGGGAACAGGGGGAGAAGAAAAGAAACTAGTAGGAGTGAGCGGATAAAGAAAGAGAGAAGGAGAATTAGCATATCCATCTTCGTTTTAGGTTATTAGTGCTGCTACTGTTAGTGGATTTTATGTCTTTGATTCTGAATGTAAAAGACTCCTGCTGGCCAGGCGAAAAGCCCTGGTTCTATCCAAAAGGGTCAAGCAAACATTAGTTATGTTAATCCAGCTCTTATACTGTATCTCTACCGGTTTAGTCAAGGTGTCCTTCTAGCTCTAACTGGATTGAGATAGTTTACAAGGGCATATTTTGGAAAATAGTTAGGCCCCATTAAGGCTGTAATACACAGATTTCCCCCCCTGATTTCCAGACTAGTTGTTGAAAGTCAGAGCCTCATATATTTTGACCAGTCAAAGTTGACAGATTTGGTTGTAAATTGCATAGTGGGCACAGTTTTTTAGCTTCAGTCCATGATTCTATCTGGTTGCCAGCTGATTTTAGAACACACATTGTTTTAATCTGCCTCGCGTCTCCTAGCAGCAAGGTTCAAGGTTTCTTTGTGAGTTTGTTTTTGTTCAGAATGACTTGTAGTCTGGTAGTGTGTGATGCTCAGTTGGCAAGTGTATTATGCCTAGTGTTTTGAAAATCTGTTAGTTTAGTGTATTCCTGGCTTTAGTCAAGGTGGTTTAAAGGGATACTCCACTTTTTTTTTCATTTTACAATTCCCGAGTTAAACTGTTGAGTTTTACCGTTTTTGAATCCATTCAGCCGATCTCCGGTTCTCGCGGTACCACTTTTAGCATAGCTTAGCATACATCATTGAAGTGCACAAGACCATTAGCATTTCTCCCAAAAAAATTACCAAAGTGTTTCGATATTTTTCCTATTTAAAACTTGACTTTTCTATAGTTGCATCGTGCACTAAAACAGACGGGACGATTTTCTAGGCTGATATGCAGGGAACTATTCTCTCATTCCTTCTTAATAATCAAGAAACTTCACTGCCGTACTATGAGTGCAGCTGGCACAAACTTAGTCCCGGTCACGTTGGAAGCTGGGCACTATTTTCAGGTGCTGCGTCATAACATTACGCCTGCTTACTCATGGTACGACAGTGAAGTTTCCTGATTATTACGCAGGAATGAGAGTATACTGTAGTTCTTAGTCATATCAGCCTAGAAAATCGCAACTTTACATTTTCCTTCTGTCTTAGTGCACGATGTAACTACAGAAGAGTCAAGTTTTAAACACTTTGGTAATTGTTTTGGGAGAAATGCTAATGGTCTTGCGCACTTCAATGATGCTAAGCTATGCTAAAAGTGGTATCGCCAGAACCAGAGATCGGCTGAATGGATTCAAAGAAGGTAAAACTCAACAGTTTAACTCTGGGGGAGTTGTAAAATGAGTGTATTTTCAAAAAAAGTGGAGTATCCCTTTAATTGCCTCTAATTAGGTTAACCAAGATGGTCTTCTAATTAAGCCATCTGCTATTCTAGCTAAGCAATCAACCAAACCCCTTTGGACCAGACAGACCAGCTCTAAACCTCAAGAAACCATGTAAAACATGCCTGGATTCTCTACCTCAACATTTTTCAGATCAGCAGTCAAGGTCATTGCAGTGTTTTGGATGGAGAATGGGTCTTTCTGGATCTCCTGATGATATTTGGCTTCTCTTTGCACTATTTGGATGCCGTTTCACTGAGAAAATGGCGAGGGAGGGCTAGTTAAATAAAAAAACAAGAAAGATTGCAGGTGACACTGAAGGAGGTGAGCAAGATTGACGTAAATTGCCAGCATTTGAATCGTTGTTGGCATATTGCAGCACGTTATCTCCTAATAACCGCTCCCGGTGTGTGTGCGAGTATGTGTGATCTTTTGGAGTGCGTCACTGCAGCTCTCTGCAATGATGTTACCCAAGGCACAACTCGCGTCCCAGAATCCTCTGGTGTTCTGCTTAAGCAACTGTCTTTTCCAAGCCCTTACACACACACACACACACACATATGTACAGACATATCAGTCAGTGTAAAATTCCCCTGTTTCTCTCTCATATTCTAAAGCCAATTAAACTGCAGAAGAGTTGTAACCCACTCCACTGAACTCATCCCTTAATAGTTTATCAGTATATTTTAAAAATGTAGTCTCTTATTACTTAACTGTGTGTCAGACAAGCTTTTGACAAAAGACTTCTCCTGGAACTCTGACTACCGCAAAAGATGGTCATTCGCGCCAACTGAACTGGTTTAGAATTAAGCCGGCCTTAATTATACCAGGCTTGGTTAGTCTGTCGGACTGATTCAGATCAGTTAAACGCCCCCTCTGAGGCGCCACACATGAAAATGATATGACGTGACGCTCTGACATGACGCACAGTATACGGACAGCAGGGTTGAGTTGTTCAGTGAGAGACTTGAGTTCATTGAAAAAACACGCCTAAATTTATTTTTGCACCCTTATTTCTGCTTTGATCTATGACACACACATGCCTCATCCGTCTGTCTCCAGAAGCAAAGCGTTCTGGTGGGTGGGCCGGGAGGCCGATCGCTGCCGTCGAAATGATGTCTAATTGACAGGAAGTCAGAATGTGTAAGATTGCTGTTGTCCGTTCTGTTGGGCTTATTTTGGCAGGCAGTGAGATGAGCAGCTTGGCTCTATTCAAAGGGGTCCTGGGAGAATTACTGTACGTTTTTCGTGCTGTTAAGGTGGTCAAGCTGTGTTTTTAAACATTATGGTTAAGCAAGTTAACCAATTCATGCATGTCTCCATCAGTTTACCTCAGCAAAATTTTGCAGGCAAAAAAATAGTGTAGTTATGCATGAATGAGCTCATGCAGAAGTCACTTTTAAAACAGGCAGCTTTCTGTTGCTCAACTCGCGAATTAAAGGGTTATTCACCCAAAAATAAAAATTAAGTCATTAATTACTCACCCCCATGCTGTACCAACCCCGTAAGACCATAAATTGTCTTCGGAACACAAATGAAGATATTTTTGATTAAATTTGAGAGCTATATTACTACCACTAAGTGATTGAACCTTGAAACTATTCCATGTGACTACAGTGGCTCAACTATAAGAATTTCAAGCGACGAGAATAATTTTTGTGCGAAAAAACCCCAACAAAAATGGCGACTTTATTTGACTATTCCTTTTCTTCCTTTTAGGCCTGAAACGTAGAGATTTCCACGACACATGCGCGAGAACTGAACAAGAAGTAGTAGAAAAATAACGTAGTTCTCGTGCATGTGTCGTGGAAATCTCTTGAAATCTCACAATGTACTATTTGTTGCCATGTTACCTGATTTATAGAACTATTTTAATGAATTGGGTGCTAAAACTATATAGACACTGTGTACGAATTAATTTTTTAGTAATACTTTTTTAAGTGTATTTAGTTATTTAAGGGCCAGGGAAAGGACATTTTAGTTGTTATTCAGTGACATCCCTCAGTGCAGAAAGATTTATTTGATAAATAAATAATGTTGATGCATTCATTAGATTTGTGTTTCAGGGACTGATTACATTTGTGCTGGTAGCTGAATTAGCCGTTGCTCTGGTTTCATGGAAAAGAGTCTGGGACATTCTGAGAGGGAATGGAAAATGTCGGAATCCCCCAGGAATGCCCAGACATCCCCTAAACACACACACACACACTTACAGTTCTCACAGTTTCTTTTAGTACAGCAGTAAAAAAAAAAAAATGTTGTATGTTTTTGTGTTGTGAATTTAGTATTGATCCAAAGATTATTGCTGAGCAGCAAAACAACACACTGAAATTGCTAAATGTTTAAAGATTACTAACCATGATTAATCTCTCTCTGTCTCGCTCTGCGTCTCTGTCTCTTGTTGGCACAGCTTCTTGTTTTGAATAGCTACGTAAACTTCAACATTTTTTCCATGACTTCAGTCCTTTTTGTGTACAACACACACACACACACAGCCCCCTGTGAAACGTCTTTGTCTGGTCCTGCCCACAGTGCATGAGTTGAAATAAAGGGGCAATGTCACCCGAGCAACAAGACCCCCAGAGCCAATGTGTGTGTCCTTTCTCTGCCCAGTGTTTTTGTCTTATGAAACATGGGATCCAGTGTCAATTGCAATATATACAGTACATATATAAAACAAACTAAGGAAAAAAATCCCAAAATATCTGCATTTATTTGTTTGAAAATACATTAAAACTGTACTATTGTGAAGAAATATTTCTATGTGTTACTGTTTCTACTGTTTAAAATGTCATTTATTCCTTCCTATTTATTATTTTCATTGTTGAAAACAGTTGTGCTGCTCAATGTTTTTTTTTTTTTTTTTGTGGAACCAATAAAAAAAAAAAACAGGATTGTTTTTAAAGCGTCTTTGGAGTTTCCATGGTTTCTACAAAATAAAACCAAAAAATCGAGGGTAACGCAGGTATGATGTCATTGATAGGTGACACACGGTTAAAACAGCTTATTTTGAAAACATTTTTGAAACATTCGGGATAATATAAGTACACAAATCAACAAAATATATATAACATTGTTTTTATCAAGCTTGTGTATTTAAGTTCAGTAATTTCACTTAAATGACAAATAATAGGTAATCTTCATTGCAATTTAAGTGAAATTACTGAACTTAAATATACAAGCTTGATAAAAATGATAATTTTAGAAGAAAATTTCAAATGGCACTTAGAGGCTTTTGCATCTGAACTTCAGATGCAAAAGCCTCTAAATGCCATTTGAAATTTTCTTCTTTAATGATGATTTTTATCAAACTTGTATATTTAAGTTCAGTAATTTCACTTAAATAACAATTAATAGGCAATTATCATTGCCATTTAAGTGAAATCACTGAACTTATACAAGCTTGATAAAAATGATCATTCTAGAAGAAAATTTCAAATGGCACTTAGAGGCTTTTGCATCTGAACTCTTCATATATATATATATATATATATATATATATATATATATGCACGCAAATGCCTCCTACATTTTAAACGTACAGTATGCGAGACGCTAAACCATTGCTAACCTCATTTTAGTGGTTCCCCAAAACGGCATCTATCAAATCATACATCTCATACATCTCAATATGTGTGTGTGTGTGTGTGTGTGTGTCAGAGTTTTAATGTCAAATTTAATCTGGTGATGTAGGAGCAGGTAGATATAACGAGACTGTTAAAACGCTCTGAGAGAGGAAGGGCGAGAGAGTATATCCAGTAAGAGTGAGAGTAGCAGCCGGAGAGATGGATGGATACAGTGTCATGAGGAAAAAGAGAAGCATTTAGGCATGTGGACAGATGAGAAGCAAACGTGTATGTTGTCCTGTAGCATCTGATACTGTTTGATCCAGATGGTTGCCTCAGAAATGAAACCCTGCTCTGAAAGACCAGCAGAGAAAACACACGCAGTCCCCCCTGACCCCTAACCCACATCACATAAAAATGGGGTTGAGGCATTGCTGTTTTGTCCATATCAGGCAAACTCTCTCTCTCTCTCTGTATCCTCCAGTTATCTATTTGTAGACTTCTTTTCATTCCTCTCCCTCTAGTGAACTTTCAGACTCTGTATGTGGGTTCATGTCGGGAGGATGATGTGCATGTTTGTGAGGTTTTCTGTTAATGCAAAACTGGCAAAATATCAGAGCAGGTTCTCTGAGAGCGAGACGAATCTAATGTTGGGAACTTAAAGAATCCCCCATGAGAAATGATCAGAATAACTATATTCACACACACAAACCCATATAAAGTTTTGCAGAAATATTGATTGTTTCATCTATTTTTGTACTGCATTAACTGTTTGTAGTTTTACGAGTTCATCTGGTTGTGTACTGTAGAGGATTGATGGGTTTGGGTTACTGTAGGTAAATGTAACTCGAGTTACGTAATCAGATTACTTTTTCAAGTAACTAAGGAACGTATTACTTTAAATTTACAACAAAATATCTGTTACTTTTTCAAATAGGTAATGCAAGTTACTTTGTTTTCCCATTTATTGTCTGACAGCTCTCTTGTCCCCATGTTGAGAGAAATCTGTGTGAACACTTATTGTACAAGCTTGTTGTAATTCTAGACTAAATGTGAGCATGCATTTCCTCATCCAGTATTTACATACCCATTTACTTGCACAAAACGGATTCACTATTCAGCACAGCTGAAAGGTTTGTTTGAGCTGCGCCCTCTACTGTATATGTATGAATTTGGATTTCCTTCAGCCTTATTACATTTTGTTGTGAAAGGGCCATTACATTTGCCCAAAAATAAAACCTTTTTGTTTTAAAAAGATAAAACAAGCCCAGCCCTGGTGGGAAAAATGCACAAATAACATAACGCATTATGTTTCCTAAAAAGTAACTAAGTAATGCAAGTACTTAGTTACTTTTAAGGGAGTAATGCAATATTTTTATGCATTACTTCTCAAAGTAACTTTCCCCGACACTGATAAGAAATGACTCGACACCATCCATCAGTCGAAGGTCTTCTCGGGATCATTTACTGTAAAGTGGACTATGTAAGTGGACAATTTTTAACTCAATTTCAGGAGCCACCATGGCATTTAATTGGATGGGGTCAAATTGCCCAATGTGGAAGACAATATGCTCACAAACTCTGCTGATCGTAAAGGTTATTAGTTGTGAAAAGTTTCTAAAATTGTAAATATAGTCTACTAAAAATACAAAATAACATTATATAAAGATTTTTAAAAAATATTACAAAACTGCTCTGTATATTAACAAACCCTCAGTAGATTGTACCAAAGTTTGCTCACATTATAGACAAATATCAAAATTATTGTGATTGACACTTTTCACGGTTGCGAAAAAAAAAATCAACGTTGTCTGTTAATAAATCGAAATAGTCTTCCATTGCAATTTCCTGTATATCTAAATATGTTTAGATCTTCACAGTGAAAGATAACACTTCTGAAATCTCTGAGTAAACAATGAGTGACGTACACGCGCGAGAGATCACTTGGACGTGACTGTGATTACAAGAGGTAAAAACGATATATAAATACTGTTCGTTTTCTCACACAAACCGCTCGTTTCGTGTCTTAGGCCATCAATGT
Organism: Pimephales promelas; assembly: GCF_016745375.1. Next base: position 20,241,566 of record NW_024121099.1, on the reverse strand, counting down.
GTACTTACATTTACGAGTCATTAAATCATGTTTAATTTGGACTTCTCTGTGCATGCTCTTTGAGCTGAACCCCATAAACCTCCATTATATGACTGACAGACAAAAACGGTTTGACCGAAAAATATCAACATTGAAAATACTGTGGAAACAAAGACACTTACATCTTGCATGCCCTTGAGGTAAGCTAAAACATATCAAAAAAATAATTTCAAAGTGAACTATCCCTTTAAGTTACATGGCTTGCATGGATTTATTTGTTTATTGGAGTGCTAGTGTATTTTAATTTAGTTTGTTATTTAGCATAGTTTTATTCATTTAGTTAACATTTTGGTTTTATTTACTTATTTAGTAAGCTTGGTTGGTTCATGTGAAACTTACATCTCCCATGAAACTAAATTGTAATCACGTTCCAAAGATGAGATTAAAAACATGCAGTTGACAAATGTAATCAAACATAAAATGTCAAATATGCAGTAAGTACTGAGATTTCGTGGTCAGCACCCTGTTTCTGTCTTGTTTATTCTGCCAAACGTTATGTAGGCTGTTAATTAAATTAAATAAAATTAAGGATCTGTTAGCTCAGTTATTCATGAAACATGAGAACATAGAACACAAGTCCAACCAACACACGCACATGCCGGAACCGAAGATGTGACCGCAAGACAGAAAAGCGTGAAGAGAAAGACAAGTGGGGGGAGGAAGTGGATTTTTTTGGATAACTTTGGTCTCTGTTGGTACAGTGTTAGTCACACTTTTACATATCTATGTATGTTTTTGTTTTGTGCTATTAGATGTGATTTTTGTTTTGTGTGCCTGGGTTTTATAATTTAGTAGAAATGATGGATTGGTTTAGAAGTGTGTGTGTGGTGTGTGTCTGTTTAGTAGGAATGATGTATTGGTTTTGAGGTGTGTGTCTGTGTGTGTGTGTGTTAGAGAGACTTAATTTCTTGAAGTTATTTTTTTCCCCATTAAAGAGACTGATGTTCCTGCCTCTGCTCTCAAAAAGTCAATTAACCAGAAAACAGAACCTATTGGCCGTTGCCATGGAGAAAGGAGGCGGGACTACAAAGAACAGCCCTGATAGGTTGTCCTCTCAACGTGATTAGTTAGACAGAGGTAGACTGATCTGTTGGTCATGTTATTAATGTTTCGTACTGTGCTTTTGTTTGTGATGTCTGAGGAGATTTAGCTTCGAGTCTGAGGAGGAAAGTCCCAGAAACATCCATCTCTGTTTATCTCAGGCGATTCCAGACTTCAGTTGTTTTATAGAAAGATGTTTAATTACAGACTATTCCTAGCCTAACAAAACTTAACCCCTAAAAGACATTTTATTTTATCTAATATAAATATTTTTTTACTTTCATTCTTTACTTTTACTTTCATACTGTTACATTTCAGAGCCTCATTAGATGTTCCCAAAGAAAAGTTGGCAACGCTTCCTTTTACAGTCCAGTTACCCATGTAAATACTATGTACTTATTTTAGTAACTACAATTACTGGGTAATAACTAGTACTAACCCTGAACCTACCCCTGTTCCATATACTTACCTTATATTAGCCAGTACTTTCTAGGTAAGTACACTGTAAGTAGGCTACTGTACTGTAAAAGGAAGCGTTACCGAAAAGTTTTATCAGATTTTGGCAATATTTTTAGTTTTACTTTCTTTCCTGCTTCTAAATGTTCAATTTTGCGCTTTGGTTTATTGCGACTGTATACACACTTGAATACATGTCTCACAAGTGTAAAAACCAGTGCCGGCGCTATGGGGGGGCATTAGGGGGCAATGCCCCCCAAATGTATTTTGTGCCCCCCCCCCCCCAATTGAATTATCATATAATTTACAAAATAATATCAGTTTAATTTAATTCACATTTCAGTGAGAAATAGTACAAATATATGTCTACAAACGGCTCATTAGCTGAAAATACAATAAAGCCAACATAAAAACCAGTGTGACGCTGTGAGGAAACCCCCCTGCCGCCCCCCCAATCACGCACGTTAATACTTGAATGAAATGATTTTCAGTTGGCGCGACCGCGCGAGCTTCCTGCATTCAAAACAAAGCAAACAGATGAAAACTCTCCAAAAATGGAAATTAGAAAATGGTTCAATACCACAGTTTCTCCTTACACATCGATTACCCCATACAGCAAGACAACGACAGCCCGGCTTTGGTATTTGGTGCTTCTACCGTGCAGTGTTGTAGTCGAGACCGAGACCAAAGACAGTCGAGACCGAGTCGTAAGTGTAGCTATTTATCTAACTGGCATGTAACTGTAGTTCACTATGTGTTGTCACGTGATGAAACTAATAGTTTAGTTGGCCTAGTTTTTGCGCTGCCCATTGTCCTGAAATGTCACTCACTCCCGCCGTGGTGTTTAAGCCTATATTTTCTTGTAAATGGAAATTGTAGAATAATATCTGTGTATGTTGTGGGTGTTTTATATTTGTTAAAGGTATTAAAGGTTTTATTTGATAAAGGTAACTACATGATGCTTTTTTAAGGCTACGAATGTAAATGCTTATGTTAGAACATAGCAGAATAAAGATGAGTAACTAAGCTTTTTTTTTTTCTCACTTCCGCCATTGAGATAGCATATAAACGGCTATTCTGTCAGTGAGAGACTATGTACATGTTCGTTAGCTTTGCTATTATAAAGCTGTGGTCAGAGTCGGTCTTGCAATTTTTTTTTTGTATAGGCCTATTTAACCCTTGATCAAATTTCTTAAGAGTCGCTCGTCTTGCAACAATGTGTAATGTTTTATGTGTTTATTGTGTGGGTTGCATTACTTCATGTTAATAGCTAACAGAAAAGGCAGTAGCAATAATAAATATAGGATATCTAATATCGGAAAAAAAGTCCCCATACCTACCTAGTGCCCAGTGCCCACCCATTGAAAAAAAATGCCCCCCTGCTAAAAGCGGTCTGAAGCCGGCTCTGGTACAAACTAGCAGCAAGTATGCATACCAGCACTGCGTTGTTGACTGCTACAACTCAAAAGATCACAGTCGACGAGCTTAAGTCGTGTGGCTTTGATAAACTCGCGCACTGTTATAATTCATTCAAAGCCAAAGAGGACGTACCCATACTAACACATAGAGAACAACACGGATCCGCCATGTAGATTACGTAAGTACAACAGCCCACAAACACATGGAATTTAACTAGTAGTGTTTGATTTGACAGTCCCAGCCCTCTCTGAGCTTCAGCTGGGCCGTGATTGGCTCAGAGCTGTCATGCAGTGTGACAGCTCCTCCCACTCAGCCTCTCCGCTGTCATTGGTGCTGTCACACCGACGAGCCTTGTGGGAAATCTCAGCATCTGAGGAAGTCTGAGGGGTTGTCGCCAGGGAATACAGGGACGGCAGAATGACATGCGTGACAGCGATGAACGGAACGTCGTTTTGCCGAGTGACATTGTGGGGATTTTGTTGTCCTTGATTCTCTCTTTTCTCATATCCACCATGTGTTTTAAATTGACAGGGGTGTCTGTGGACTCACTCCGGATGCCGTGTGAGCAGTGTGTGTGTGTGCGTGAGGCCCTGAGAGAGTAGCCGTGCCATCCGGTTTAGTGGAACTTTAAAGTGCCTGACTGCTTGAGGGATTCTAGGATGAACTTGATCAATGACTTCAAACATTAACGTCACACTGACACACACTCAGTCGACGAGGTAGACGCTCCATATCATTCCACAACCATTTCAGTGTTAAATGAGGAAATGTTGAGTGTGTGGGTGTGGGTGTTTGAGATGATATACTGGTTTAATTTCATGGGTACTCTGTGCCTGGAGCTCCACTGTTGGAGCCAGAGAAGAAAAATAAGAGATGAAATGAAAAGGTCAAAGAGAGAGGGAGAGGGAGAGAGAGAGAGAGAGAGAGCACAGAGTCCTCCTGGATATTATGGGCTAGAATGAGAGCATCTTGTCTCTGGTTAATCCCTAATCTGGCTGCACTAGAGCAGAGCTCAGAGTCACATCCTTATCTGTCATAATCGCACACCAGCTTCATATAATCCCATTATACTGAGAATAATCCAGCTGCCTACCAGATCACGATCTGACCCTGTTATTTAGTTTGAGCTATGTTCAGAATGTGAGCCTGGGTAAATATTTATTCGTTAACTCATTCAATGTTTGATGCCACGGACCACCTATATTTTCTAGTCAGACCCATTAATAATGTATAGTATCGTAAATATTTGTACAATGTTGTTAAAAAATTGGGGGTTAGTAAGATTTTTTTCTACTTTTAAAAGAAATTAATACTTTTAAACAAAGGATGCATTAAACTGATTAAAGGAGACAGTGAAGACATGTGTAATAGGGGTGCAACAATATATTGTACCACAATCGCAATACAAAAATGCAACAATACGTATAGTGACAATATGTATCGTGGATAACCCCCCCAAAATAATTACTGTGTAAGAAATTCAAGTTTTCAGAGTTTTAGTGTAAGTACTACATTAAACTACTATATGTAATGTTGATTATTAGGTATAATAATGCAATGTGGGAATATTTGTGGGTCCTGATAATGCCAAATGTCTAATTTTACCAGTAAAAAGTGGCTGACATTATTATAAATATATGTATATTTTTATTCTGGTGTCACCATTGTCCTTGGGTTACAAGCACAGAGTCCAAACCTATTTATTTAAACCCACAATGTAATATCAAATTTAGCATTTTAATCAACAGTACATTTTTTGTTAACCTTTTACCATGTCTTGGAGTAGTATCGCAATAATACCGTATCGTTAAGTATCGTAATATGTATCGAATCTTGACATGAGGGTATCGTTACACCCCTAATGTGTTATGTTACAAAAAGACAGTGAAGACATTTGTAATGTTAAAAAAAAAATCTATTTCACATAAAAGCTGTTGTCAAAAACTTTTTTTCAACATTGATAATAAAAAGAAATCTTTCTTGAGCTCCAAATTAGAATGATTTCAGAAGGATCATGTGTCATGTAGATAGTTAAACCCAAAAATGTTTACAAATTTCAGACTAATTACTAAATGAGTTTCTTCTGTTGAACACAAAAGAAGATAATTAATAGAATCTTGGTAACCAGACAGTTGATGGTATAGCCAGTGACTTCCATAGAATTTGTTTTGTCAATGACTACCGTCACCCAAATATGTTCTTTTGTGTTCAACAGAAGATACGCGCCATTACAGGTTTAGAACAACTTGAGTAAATTATGATAAAATGTTCATTTTGGGGTGTACGTTCCCTTTAATGGAGATGGTTTGCTCTTTTATTAAAGAGATAGTTCACCAAAAAAAAATGTTAATTATTTCAATTCATCAACTTTCCAAAGCTATCCCCATTTCATGTAAGAAAAAAGCAGCCTGGACATTCTGCTAAACATCTCACTTTGGGTTCTACGGAAGAAAAGTTTACTAACCCTTGAATTTCCTCATTCAATCAATTTTGTAAGAGTAGCAAATCCAACCATCCAATCAAAATACATGACAGATTTTCAAAAGTGACTCCAGCTGTTGGTTTGTTTTAGTAGACAAATTCAAGCCGAATCACAGCAAGTAGCTCTCTCTGTCTTACTAAACGTTTCTTTTCCCCCGCCCCGCCTCTACACACACACACACACACTCCATAACTCTCTGTGGTATTGTTCATCTCTGCCTGGTTCAATTAAAATGCTGACAGCAGCCACAAAGGAGTGAATTGAATGCTCCAAAAGGTCTTTTTACCATGCCGCCTGAGACACGGCGAGAGATTGAGAGGGAGAGTCATCAGAAGAGAACAAATCCAAACAGAGTGATTGTGTTTCTATACAATCGGCCTGATCTCCACTTCTTATCGCCTTTTGCAGCCATGCTAATGCTTGCTAATGCTTCTGAAACTCTTGAGTCATACAGTTCCAAGAATTGAATATTATGAAACCTGCACTTTTTGTGAATGTACATATGTGTTACCTTCACTTGTTCTTTTTAGTGGCTCTGACCTCAGATTGAATGTAGGTCACTTCAGGTCCTTTGACCTGACATTAACCTTTCTAACATCCAGCGGTTCCTCGTAATGCAGTCAGAGTTGATATACAGGCGATAACATCTAATAAATGTGTCACTCTCAGCTATAAATCAGTGGTGTGTGAACGTAAAAGAGCCGTCGTCTGTGTATGCGTTGGTTAATATGGAACGGCACACCGCAGCCTGTCTGCTTTGCATCTTCATTCTTTTTATCGGTCTGTTTATTATATGTACATTAAAGTAACAGTTTGCATGATTAGATCATTCGGATTATTATTAAAGCCAAAGGAAATAAGAGATGTTAGAAAGAGGAAGCATAAACACACAGTGCAGGAGAGATAAACACCCACCTGCACAATATGATAAATAAAAAATGTGTACATACAGCCCTCCCCCTCACACACAAGCATGTGTGTCTTGTTTGTGACAGTCAAGCTTCGTCTTTTGGTTCCCAGAGAGTCTAGTAGTGTAAATTTACCCAGAGCACCAGACAGAGTAGTAGTCATCGTTTAAAGGGACAGTGCTCCAAAAAAAAAAAAAATAGAAATTCGGTCACCCATGACGTTCCAAACTTGTATAAGGTCCTTTCTGCTGTTACTTAAAGGCGGGCCTACACTATGCGATTTTCGTCCGATTTTGAGCCGAATTCTGACTCGTGCGAGTATTTTTCGCGTCGGACCGATTTTCAGCTTTGTCGTGCGTCGTTTGTCGTGCAGTGTTCGTGCTGTGTACAGGGAGAAACGAGAGGCGATTAACCTCTCACGATCGACAATCGGATGGTCGGATGAATTTCTGGCATGTCAGAAATTTTGGTCGCTCCTCGTGACTATATCGCACAGTTGAAGCAAAGCTACGAACCGATTGCCCTAAACTCAGTGTTTTTTCCCTCACTGCACCTGCGCGAAAACAGCAGTTTAACCATTTCATCTACAGCAAAAATAAAATTAAAATAAAAACGAAAAGAGGGAGAGCTTTAAGTTCTGTGGTTCAAACTAGCAACAAATACTGTTGCTTTCCTCCAGTTCGTGTTGCAAAATGGATAATATTACCCACGTCTTCCAAGCCACCTGCGATGTAACACCTCTTTTATTAATTTGTCAAACAATGTTTTTGAAAATAAACCTGTTTTTAATTTTCATTGATGATTAATTATGGCAATGTTAGGACATATTATAGACTGTTAATAGTTATTTTATATGCCTATAATTCATTGTAATTGACCTAAATGTTTTAGACAATTTTTAATGAGGATTAAGATTATGTAATATTTTATTATCCTCACAGCACGTTGGTTGTGTGCTGTGAAAATATTGCGTGGCAAATTAATTATAATAGCGGATCAATTTAATAATAAAATTAGCCTATAGGCCTCCTCTAATAATGATGATACAATAATACTAATAATAATTAAATGCATAAATTGAAAATGCTAAATCATCTTGATACTAGCAGATGCTTGTTTTGACAATATCCCTGGATACACACACGTATAGGCGCAATCCAGGGGGTTATCACAGATATTACACGTATAGTGTGAGCAGTGAAGTCGCAGCTCGACGATCGGACCGTACAGTGTGAGCACATAAATCCTGAACTTTGGCTTTGCATCGCATGCGATTTACTCGTTGAGTGTGAGTAGGTACATTGCTGAAATCGCACAGACATCGCACAGTGTATGCCCGCCTTAAATTATGTATGTAGAATGTTACAACACAGCAATCTGTTAGGTCACATCAAAATATTGCCCTTTATCCTGATGTTACTCTGCACGTCAACACCAGCTGACTCTTTACAAAAAATACTAATTAAAAAAAGATATATATATATATTATTGTTTTATACTTTTTTATGTGTTTTCTCTGAACTCTACCCAAGTTTGAAAACCCATGTGAAGCCAAAAATCCTCTATTAAAACATACGTACTTTTGAAGAGATGCATAAAACTATTGCTGTCAATGGGATAAAATAATTTGTGAGGATTTCCAAACTGTCTTTAGAAAGCAGAATGAAATGATACATTTATTAATTTTGAACAGTTATTTTTATTAATTATATATTTGTTAATTTTACATTAACTACTATTCTCTAAACCTTTCTACAATATTGTACTCCATTTAATGTGCAATTTTGACATCAAAGCCAAAAAGAAGTTAGCAGCACTGATTTTAAACCTACACTTGTTTTTTTGTTTTTTTTTTTTTTGCGTTGTTTATACAGTAGAATGAGCTCATTTTTGTGTATTTTAAAACACACTCGGTGATGTCAGACTTGGCGCAATGCAATTCTTATGCCAAGTTTGAATATGTCACATCTAATTTTCACAGCCCATGAGTATACTGTACCACAAGGTACACGACTGTACAACCTATTGAACAGACTGGACTCGTATCCCTCACAGCCTTGTTTTCATTCACATCTATTTATATATGGTGTGTCATATGAGTTTGGAACTACAGTACATGAGGGAGAGCAAATGACAGAGCTGTTACTTGAATGGTTGAAAATCTGGACTGCAACAACTCAACTATTGCGGGTTTACAGCCCAACTAAGGGTGACAAAGAAAGTGGGTCACAGTTTTCCCAATCATCATTGTGGCTTGGAGCAAGGCACTTCTCTAGCTCCCGGGAAATTGAAAGTCCTGTCAACTATGGGACTGTTTGGATTGAAAAGAGGCCCAACTAACAGCAGTAAAGGGGAAATAAATAGATATTGACCATAAGTGACTGTAATACTGTAAGTGGTTGAAAGATTTCCTCATCTTGGGTGAACTCAATAGGCATAGAACCTGTGTTGTAGTCGAGACCACCTCACTCGAGTCCGAGTCGACACCGAGACCAGAGAGAGTCGAGTCCGAGTTAAGACCGAGTCCATAGAGAGTCGAGTCCGAGTCGAGTCCGAGACCAGAGACGGTCGAGTCCGAGTCGAGACCGAGACCAGTGAGGGTTGATTACCTAATTTACTTTTATTTACTTAGAGAAATCCTTTTTTTTTTTTTACTGAATTTACTTAGAGTTTAAAAAATATGATTTAGGGTTAAACGTTTTTACCAGTTTAGGGTAAAACGGCCACATAGTAGGTGGTGTTAAAAGTAATTTTATTACAATTTGTCATGCGCAGTTGCGCACTAGAAAATCACCAATCACTGGGCGTGTCAATCAATTTAAAGAAATATTTTATTCACATACATTAATAATCATGAAAAATATTTTTAATTGAACTCGAGTGGACTCGGGAATAAGTCCGAGTCCTAAAAAAAAAATGTTCGAGTACGAGTCAATTCCGAGTCCAAATGGACACGAGTCCATGACGAGACCAAGACCATTAAAATATGGTCTCGAGACCGAGTCCGAGTCTCGAGTACTACAACACTGCATAGAACACTAGAACAGTAAGCAATATCTCAGGTCAAAGGTCTACAAGATGTCAGTTTCCACATATTTTTGCTGTCATTTTCAGATGGTTAACCCCATTTCCTTTTTGCAAGTGGGCCCAGGAACCACACACATGCAAACATTATAGTTCAGTCATGGTTCTTTAGTTTACTAACACTCTCTCTTTTTAAAAGAGCTTTAGGCAATAGAATTAATTGTGTATATGTAAATTATGAGAGACTGATGTTTTTTTGGAAGAAGCCTCTTATCCTCACCTAAGCTACATTTATTTAATCAAACATACAGAGAAATCAGTTTTGGGAAATTCTATTACAATTCAGAATAACTGTTTCTCTATATTTTAAAATGTAATTTATTGTGATGCAAAGCTGAACTTTAAGCATCATTACTCTTCAATGTCACATGATCCTTCAGAAATCATTCGAATGTGTTGATTTCTGCTCAAGAAACATTTCTTATTGTTTATGTAACATTATGAATGTCTTGGCTGCGAGTACTTTGGAAATGTGGGACTTACTGTAGCATTTCTAATTTGAAAAATTGATCCTGCACTATTTCTAGGTCACTAGTCAGCAGGTTTTACACAAAATTGAGGAGGTCATGCAGCTTAAATGTGCTTTTGCCATTAAAACACACATTTGGAATTGTATGTTAATTGTCTCACTCAAATTGCCATGCAGATTTTTAATTTGTAAAGAAAAACAATGTATTAGAAAAATACAGAATGATTTCAGACGTTTGGACACCACTGTGTGTGTATTGAACTCTGTTCCCTGTATTGGAGAAACATTAAAGTTTTACAATAGACACAGAATCAGGAAATTTTGTGAATGGGAAGCTTTGATCTCAAAGGCAGAGCTACAAATTGGGATTTTCGTTTGAAGCACAACAGATTCTGCTCGCTCAGCGCCCATGTCGAATCAAAAAGTACTGTTATTTGTTTTGTGTTTTCACCACGGGTATTTATGAGTACAAGCCCATCTGCCATAGAGGATAAGTAACTAAACTGAGCTATTTTAATTTACATCTTGTTATTCGTTTTTGTCGGCAAAAAAAAAGGGAACTGTTGTGCATGTTCTCCCTCCCCCTCTCTCTTTCTCAGTCATCTGTCATGCATATATGCACTGATTAAACTGCACGCACACTTCAACATACATACTGCTTCAGTGGCTCATTTTGTAGAAAAGAGCAGAATGAAGGAGAGATGTGGTGTATTGTAAGAACAGATGGAGAAATGAGTGGAGGATAATTGTGGCCTCTGTAACCAAGCGGAAAAGAGAAGCATTTTGGCCTAATGAAACACACACATCTACTGTGTTTCTTACTGCTCATCACAGCTGTTTGAGAATCTTTGGCCTTTTAGTTAGAATACAGCAGTAGTGACGTGAGCATTAGGGATGCATGATAATATGTTGAATATTTATGATAGCGATTTTGCTGGTGATAAAAGATTAAGAAACTTTGTGAATATTTCTAATGGGCTTAATTGCTTTTTTTCAGTAAAGCTCCAATTCGTAACTTTTTTTTTTTTTTTTGGTTAAAAATTATCAAAAAATAAAATTGAGCAAGTACATAACCAGCCAGTGTTCAAAACTATCTGCTTGCTTTAGCTCGATTCACAGCAGTAAGCTTGTATTATTTGTTTTTAAAGCGGCAGTCCGCAGTTTTTCCTCTTTGTCGCCATCTCTGTTCAAAATCTGCAATTGCAGTTATTCGCAGAATTATCAACTTTACTGTACGTCGGTCGTACAGTACTTCAACACCCTCATTACGTCACATCTGTACACATAAAGAAGGAGTCTCGGCTAGGATATATTGTGTGGGAGGATGTTGGAGCTTTTATAGCCTTTTATATCTCTTGATATAATTCAATTTATTAATTTGATGGCGGATCCAGAAAGGTTCAAATGACAATCATCAGTGACAACAGATTCACCCGCTGTAAAATGCAAAAGACTTTAGACTGGCTACAGAAAAAAAGAGACTGCTAACAGTCGATGCGAAAACAAGGATAAATATGCATCTGATTACAGATACGTGTTTTTGTATTTTATAGAGTACCAGTTCTAAGGAACATTAATTTGTTGGTATGACAATTAGAAATTAGACTGCACAGATAAGGAAACTGAACTACAGGTAGCTCTAATACACATTAAATCTAGCCACACAATGCTGACGTTCTTAACATGGTCAATTTGATAACAAAGTATAATTTGCAGGGTTTGACGTGATATAAGCGATCATTCAATGTGGATGTTACTTTTTCAGATGACATTTTCCAGTGAAATTTCACTAACTATTAGTGTATCTTTCACAATCAGCAATGTCAACATAGGTGAATGTATGATATGAATATGAACGAAAGCGGTCAGTGAACTAGACTGAACAATTTCATTGTAACAGTAAGATCGTAGGAAGTAACATTACTGTACTGAACGTATCTGGAAATGTGTATTATAAACAATATGAAAGTAGTGGGATGAGTGATGTTAGACGGTAAATCTAGTACATAAAATAAAAGCTACATCCTAAAGCACCTACTTTTTGTTATCCTGGAACAGTCTTTTGTATTTGTTGGAGCCATTATTTTTGAAGTGTATTTTTTGTTTGTGACACTAGAGGGCGTATTAGTATTTTTAGTATATTTAAGTCAGTTGATAATGAGTTACAGGTGCGCTGCTGGAAGGTCAACAAACTTTTTGACCGTCCTGTGCTATGTGGAGAGTTGGATTGTCCTCATGCCTAACAGTATGTTTGAATTAGAAATTTTTGTTTAGTGTTTTATTTTCATTTATTTTGTTGTTTGCAATGCCAAGTGGACAATAAAAGGATTTGGCTTATCTGAAATTAATTCTGAAGGTATGGACATTTATTTATATGATTTAAGACATAAGCACGCGTCAGAAGCAGACAGCTGAAACCATCTGCGTCACTACAGTATTCATTTCATGTCTCATGTACTTAGTTTAACTACTGTTGTAGTTTACCTTGCTATTTCATTACAGTTTGCTATTATTTATTTCAGCATATCTGAAATCTTGTAATTTATCACAATATAAATTGCGGAGGTCTCTCCATAATTCAAACGCTCTGCCGACATTGATCCATGTTACGAGTCGATCCGATTCACGTTTGGTCTGACTAGCGCGCATGCTCGTCACATCTGATGGATTTCGGAAAATCCGACCCGGAGACTTCACATGGAAATAGGAATACTGGCCTTCAGAGGTAATGGCAAAACCCGACAAGTGGATCATTGTAATGTGTGATTACAACCCCTTCACACACAAACAATAAAAAAAGGATTCATTTTAGAACAAAAGTTACATTTAGCACCTTTAATGAATCACATCTAGCCTAAATTCTGATGCAACTATTTTTTTCTCAGAAATGTTCTCAGAAATCTCCATAAGGTATTTTTCATGTTTTAGTTTAGTAGTTTACTTTACTTATTAATGTATATGTTAGTGTACATACACCATTATTTTGTTCATTTAGTAAAAAAAAACATACATATATTGTTGTCAAAAGACAAAAATCAAACATTTCTTTAGCTTTATATCCCAGTGCAAATGAGATGCTTGAATCGGATGTTTGTAAAATGTCGCTCAGATTTATTAACTAGCCTCAAATCTCAGATAACCTTCAGGAAACTAAACAAGACATCATGTATCCAAACAACAAATGCTGGGAAAACATTACATTGTATTTATCAAGTGGACTAACAAGCTAGTTTTGAAATAATTAGCCACAGTAAAAAACGCCAAACGTGACAGATGGCAGTTCTATGCTCAGCGTGTGGCTGTAGCATTTCAGGTTTGAAAGGAAACAGTCTGTGAGTGTGCAGTTGTTCCACGCGCCCCCACAACCAGCTGTCAGAGCTAATTCTCATTCAGACTGGAAGGTGGAGGTGAGGAGGTGAATTCACGGCTCTCTGCATCCAAGTGGGATACGTGCAGTTTTTTTCTCAGTCCGTGAAGCATAATGTTTGTGAATTTGAACATATTTTGCCCTTAAAAAGTGGCTTGAGGTCTGCTTGTAGCCGTCATGTGTGCATGTACAGTGGTTTTGTACAATTCGCACGCTATCATTACTGTATAATATGCAAGATTATGATAAGTGTGTCTCAAATCATTTGAAAATGCCAGATTTGTGTAGATGCCATTAGAATTGGTCTGTATGTGCTGTCCGACTAATATTACCAACAATTCTTTTCCCATTCGCAAGAGAAAGAATTTGTGACGTTACTCTTTCAATGTTTTATATTTTTTAAATGTTTTTGAAAGAAGACTTTTATGCTCACCAAGGCTACATTTATATGATCAAAATTAAGTAAAACATTGTGAAATATTATTGCAATTTAAAATAACGATTTTCTATTTTGAAATATTTTAAAATGTAATGTATTCCTGTGATGCAAAAGCATCTTTTCAGCATCGTTATTCTAGTCTTCAGTGTCACATGATCCTTCAGAAATCATTTTAATATACTGATTTACTGCTCAAGAAATATTTCTTATTATCAATGTTGAAAACAGTTGTGTTGCATTTTTAGGATTCTTTGATGAATAGAAATTTCAAAAGAACAGCATTTGAAATACAACATATTATTTAAAGCTGCAGTCTGTAGTTTTTCTTCTTTGTCGCCATCTCTGTTTGAAATCTGCAATTGCAGTTATTCGCGGAATTATCAACTTTACGTAAGTTGTGCCTCGGCACAACAAATCGTGGATGAATCCAATCCGGTGTGGATACTGGCATTCAGAATCACAGATTCTACTATGACCAACATAAGAATTTTCACGGGAAAATGTCATCTGAACATGTAACATCCGCTTTTGTTCTGACAAACTAAGGGGGGAAACTAATTAAATCTAACGACCGCTTACCATATCATGTCAAACCCTGCAAATTATACTTTGTTCTCAAATTGTTAATGTTAACAACATCAGCATTGCGTGATCCTTGTTTTCGCATGGGTTTACATTTTTTTCTGTACCTCCGTGTCAGCTTTGTAGTTTCATCGATTGAAATTGTTGGAAACTCTCACGTTCCCAGATGACGTGGTCGATGAAATGCACTGATATCTGATTATTACATTAGAATGAATATGCTACCTACAGATGATTAACGAATATTTTTAAATCATTCACCCAATTATCATCTCTTCCGAGTTTACCGCGTTAACAACAATGCCACAAATTATTAAAATACCTGGCTGTTAGTAAAAAATATTAAATTAAATCTATTAAATAATCTATTTTAATAAAAAAAGAATATATAATTTACCTTATTAATATCATTTCGTTTAATTTTAAAATTCATAATGTTTTATTCAAGTAATGATTAAAAAAAAAGGTTAAACTCGCTCGCCCTGCACTTTCATGCACGCTCAGTTCTCTCTGAATTGGATTGTGGGAAATAGTGTTTCAGCAAGTGTACAGTACATCAAATTCATACATTGAATGTACTCTCGAATTCAGAGTGGATTATGGATAAAAGTATTGAACGAATGTATGGAATGATGTCATTTTCTCAGAAATCGGACACTACTACAAAATGGCCGACACCCGATAGTGCACTATATAGTGCGTAGGGAGCAGTTTCGGACACAGCTAAAGAGAAAATACTCACTTCTCTTGACTGAATAACTTTTATAACTTTAATAAGAATTAACTTTGTTCAGTTGTATTTATTAGTGCTATTGGTATTTGCTTATTTTACCACTGACTGTTTACTTGTTTTTAATACGGTTTTAAACATATTATTCAGTCTAGTTTCTTTTCTTTTTTTTCACAAGTTCATGTATTATAGGGTGCTGATTTTTGTTCATGGTATTCAGCTGTACAGTAACAGACAGCCCATTCTCACCCCCAAGGCGTCACTTAACTGACGCCTTGGGAAGCATTTGGACATGCTTCAATATCTGACGCTTTAGGCGCCCTTTAGCGTCAGTAAGATGACGCCCTAGGATCGCATGTGTACCCCACCCCACACCTAAACCTAACCGCGTCCTCTAACAGACGCTTTCCTTTAGCGTCAGTTAGATGACGCCGTAGGATCGCGTCATGTAAGTGACGCTAAAGGGCGCCTAAAACGTCAAATATTGAAGCATGGTCAAAGGTGACGCCTTGGGGTGAGAATGCGTTGCAACAGAATATAAATACACGATACCCAACCCAAGTGTTAATGCTTGTATGCAAAAGCACAGAGATTGCGACTAATTGGTCTGTGATATAAAAAAAATCTAATATCATTCGAACTGTGTAGTACGCTGTAGAAGTATGCGATTTAGGATGCAGCCGTGGTCTTGGATGGATGTGGGGTGACAGAAGTAGAAACTAATGAGTCCTTAAGGATGTTTGACTGAGGACAGTGAGATGGACAGAGAAAGACGCTAATCAGTCCTCAAGGGGTTTGTGTGCCAGAGCATTATTATCACTCCTGGACCATAAACACACAGCTGGTCGTATGCAAGTAAGGGGATGTTGCCACCGGAAAGCTGACCAGTGTCATCTGTCAATCATCTCAGACAGTGGCTTAACTCAAACACACTTGGAAAAGAGTGAAACGCACACTTCACTTCTCTTTATCCCTTTTTGCCATTTATCATTCATTGAAAGTGTCATTGATGATTTTGTTTTAGTTTGTTTTGTTTTGTCCGTGCGGATGGTTGCCGGGGTGATGATGACTGGCCTGTTTTAGGTACAGCCTGGCTTTTTGGGGTGTTTAAGTTCATCCATTTTTGTGTGCCCATAAGTGTGTGTGTTTGGGTGTCTGTACATGTTTATGTTATTCTCGCTATGGTTGGCCAATGGTAACCCAAGTAGAATAGCTATGCAGCCAACTGGAGAGTGTTTATGTAAAACCAGATCTGAGTTTAGAGTACAAGCGTAAAAAAAAAAAAAAAAAACATACGCCTTTCTTTTCCAAATGTGTCCTGAAAACGCGTCATATCAATGCACTTCTACAGGTTACGGGTCCATACGCACACGTGATAATGCCATTTGTAGCCTGGTGGGATATATGTGAACCAAAAGCTTTCTGGAGGATTGATTGAACCTTCGGTGGAGCTCAATAGAAAAGTCCCAAACAGCTTCAGAGGCTTCATTTTCCTGCAGAGCACTTTCCTTTTAACGTTATTCCGCCTTTCTTCTTTATCCCTTCTTTCTACCTCTTTGAAAGTCTGCTCCTGTGAAGCCTTCTACCTCCTACGGTTATTACAGTACCCCTCGCTCCCTGTCTTTCTTTCTTTCTTTCTTTCTCGCATTTTTATTTTGCCTTATTCCATGGGCTGGTGCCGCTAGATCAGCATGCAAGTGGAAAAAAACAGGTGTTGAATAGAGTGTCAAAGGTCATGATTTACCTGACTTGTAAACATTTCTGGAGCTATCATTCATTCTGCATAGAGAGAGAGGAAGAGGAAGAGAAAGAGAAAGTGATAAGCTTCAGGCACCTGACACTGGTGCGCATCACTGCAATTTGACCTTTAAAATGGAGGTTTTGTGAAACTCAAAGACACAGCCATGTTGGAGCTTGGATGTAAGTGATCGTTACACAAATCAATATTTCAATCTGTTCATTTATTGAACTGTCTATCCGTCTATCCTTGACCCATCAGCATCTTTGAACAGAAGAATTAAAAAAAGAGAAAAAAAAACCGATACAAACTTGTTCTGCTGGTCTGTGTAAAACTGAAGTTTGCTCGAATAGCTTTCTTCAAATTTTAGTGAATACTTTTACATTTTGAAAGCACAACAGCCTTGGTCCCCATTTATTTTTTGTTAAAAGAAAAGAAAATGTAGCCCTAACATTTTGCCTTACATCTCCTTCTAAAGAAAAGCATGCAAGTAGGGAACAAGAAGTTAAATGACAGAATGTACATTTTGGGGTAAAATTATGTCACTGGTGTTTACATTATTTTGTCCAACTGCTGGATGTGTGTGAATGTACTCTGTATGTGAGTGTTCGAGCAGATACAGGTTGGAAACAATGTCTTTTTGCAGTTGCCATTGAAATACAGGTCTGTTTTTTGTCATCTGTCCTCCACTGTTATTTTTTTCTTCTAGTTTTTGTCTCTTGAGAGCTTCTTTGGCTTTACAGACAACCTTTTGAAATGAAAAAAACTGACAAGCTTTTATAATGCATTTGTGTGTGTGTGTTTCTATGAGTAATAGCATTGTGTATTTGTGTCTGTGTGTGTGTTGCTCTATGAGTAATAGCTGTATGTGTGTGTGTGGGGGGGCGGTACAGTAACAGATGCAGACTCGAAAGATGCATACAGTGAAAGAGTGATGGAAGAAAGAGAAGAAAAGAAAAATGATTTTGAAACATGCTTGTAGAGAACCGATTACAAGTTTTCCATTGAAAGCTTGGAATGGCGACATTTTTAAGTTTTCCCCATGACCTCAGAAAATCAGTTGCCATGACTTCACTGAACCTTCAGGAACAAACAGCTCAATAGCCGCGTTTCCACTGCCGGGCTAGGGCTGGGCCAGAGCTAACAGCGAGCCGGGCCGAGCTAGTGGCCTCGGGCCTCAAGCACCGGGCTTGCGTTTCCACTGCCGGGCCAGTAGCCCCACAGCGCTGCCCCAGACCCCACCCCTAACACACCTTTCTGGATCAAACGTCATAAAACCCAACCCATTTCAGCGGGTATTATGAATTAATTTATTTTTTAAATTAGGAAGATAGCATGTATATTAACTCAACTGCCGTAGTGGCTGCAATAGTGTCCCGAGACCAGTACAGGCGATTCTCCATTTCAAGCAGCGATTTTTTGCGCGATATAACAAGTAGGGCTGCGGGCACGTTTTCAAGTTATTTATTAATCGTTAACCGAGGCCCATCGGTTAATACTCGGTGCATAGTGTGCGCGCCGCAACCTCGAGATACAGAGTAAAAAAATTTAACACCTTTAATAACTGATTGGACCCCATTTGAAACGAAATGTATTTATAGAAATAAAACGCAGCAAGTACGGAGCAGTTAAAGCCCCATTTCCATCACCCTTCAAACTGAAATTGCCAATTGAAAATAAGCAAAACGTCCATTTCACAAAAACTCCGTGTCTGCAAATAATAATAATAATAACCATCATCATCATTATTGTAACATTTTATTAGGCTGCATATGTAGAAGACGCCTTTATCCAAAAAAGGAACAGAGCACAAATAAACACAATATTTTTGACAAATATCAGCACATATCCAGTGTGTGTGTAGCACTGGCTGCGAGACGCCCATGTGAACAGTTTCATTGCATTTCTTTCAGTGGAAACAACTTAAAATACTCTTTCATTTCTGGTCATACAGAAAATAATAATACATTATTCGCAAATACATTTATTTATAACAAGAAAACGTTGTGCTTTAACAATTAATCAAGGCGCGCTTCATGATCTCCGTGAACTGAAGCGCGAGACCTGAAACAGCCACCGCATTCGAATTTGTTCGTTTTATATTGGACATTTAAAGCTTTAGTCTACAGGGGTTATATCCTTTGTAGATTAAAGCGTTAAATGTCCAATTTAAAACGAACAAATTCGAATCGAAAGCCAATATCTATGTTTATGTAGCTTAATTTCTCTCTAAATGTGCATCCGGAGATGGAGATATGTTTTTAGCCGAAAATCATTTAGAAAACAATAGTTTATTAATAAACAATTAATGCCTCGTTATTTTATATTATTTTATTATCAGACACATTTATTATAGCCTATAAATCACTGCAGGGAAAATATCATTTCCAGGTTCTAATTTGGCCTCAGAAAACCAGTAAAATATATATATTTTTTCATATTAATTTGTCAAATATTTTAAATGTTTAAGGGGCAAAAAAATCAAACAAATATCTGAAAATTCGTCGATATGTAGCTATATATACTATAGCCTATATATTGTTGCGCAGCATTTGGCATAGGCCTACAGTTCAAATTAAAATGTTATGCAATTTTAAACGGTCAATCGGTTAAACATGGACACCCCTATGTGCATCTTGCTTCAGATCATAACGTTCCATAACACCGATAAACTCCGCCTTTTACCTTGAGCACGCCTCTAGCCCGAGCTGGCCCCCTCTGGCCCAAGGTATTCGACGGGCCAGAAATCCTGGCCGTTGGCCCTGAGGAAGCCCCGATCAAGCCCCGGAAGTGACAGTGGAAACGCGACTGGCCCTGGCACGCACTAGCACGGCCCGGCCCTGGCCCGGCAGTGGAAACGCGGCTAATGACATCCATGTATTAGAATGGAATTGACTGTTATTTGATTGACAGTGCTAAATCTCAGAGTTCTATAAAAGGTTTGATTTGTTCACTGGACTTTGTAGAGAAAACGATGGAGGGAGGAGTGTATTAATAATTCATTAAATGTTGTAGTGTCTATTCCGAAGTATAATTTCTTGTAGAATCTTTACCAAAAGCACATTACAGTCACTAAGTTCATGGCCAGTATCCATAGCAGATCTTTTTGTAGTTTGTCCCTTCTGGTAGATGCTAGAACGACAGTTTTCTATTGACTGCCATTGGAATGTAGCCATGTATTCTGATGAAATAACATTATTGCAAAATAAATCTCTCTAAGTATTTTAGACCTCCTTGGTGACACCTTTCCAAATATTATATAGACCATTTTGCAAGATGTAAACAACACTGGTCCAGAAACACTTCCTGTTTCAGTTTGTAACTGTTTTCTTTATTTCACATAAAGAAATGTTAAAGATGTTTGTTTAACTTTTTGATTCAGTTTTATTTGTTCTGTTGGTTGTATTTTATCCCAGCTTTTATGTAGTGTTAAAAAACTGAAACAGGAAGGGCTTCTGGACCAGTTTTGTTTACATCTTGCAAAATGGTCTATTGACAAAATTAGCCTTTTCTACATTTTGAAAGAGCAATTCCATGCAATTTCCATTGATTTTCACTTTGAAGCTATTTAATATTTGTGCTAGGGTTTTGATTCATGTCTGTCAAATTTTGGATCCATTCAGCGAAAATAATTGCTCAGATTTGTTCTGAGATTCATTACAGTGACTCCAGTAGGTCCAAACCAATGAATGTCTTAAAATATTATGAGTGAAAAGAGTCATTCATTTGTGATTCGTTCAAAAAAAATCATATTATTTTTCATTAAAAATGGCCCCTCTAGACGATCTATTAAGAGACACGAGAAATAATGCCACCATGTCTGCTTTCAAAGCCAATGTATTGTTTTTATTTCCGTTTTGTCAACTTTTGGCCTTTTATCAAGCTTAAGAGAAATGATAGCAATAGCCTAAAAATGATTTATGAGATTCAGTAATATGCTGTGTTTAAAAAGAGCCATTGAGAGGTTGTATTACACTGGGCACCATAGCAATGCATTTCAAGTAGGCTCCTCGCAGTTAAAATTGTAGATGTCATAACTCATTTTTACACATTCATAAATTGAGGATAATGCTGTGTGTACACCTATAAAACTTGGCGTAGTGCTAGACTTTTCATCTGCCTGCTTATGCTTTGCTGAACTGAATGAACAACATTCTAATCCCATTGGTTTATAGTCGGTCGGGTCAACAGATACTCATTCACAATTGACATGCCTGGTTTGTTCTCAAACAAGATGTCTGATTCAGTGCCTCTCTATGCAAACTTGGTACAGAGAAGCAGTTGATTCGTTCAGTAACTTTTACCAATCGATTAAAAGCTTGTCTATTAAGACTACTTGTTTTATCTCTGATGACTGATATAGCCTAGTTAATCTTTGAGGGCAGGAACACATTTAAGAAGACTTACAAATCAGTGTTATACCATATTCGTTCACTTAAACATTTAATATTCAACAGTATTTAATATTCAACAATATTATTGATCTGTGTTGTATTATTTTCATGTTATCACTGTGAAGCTGCGGTGGACCGAAACATAACTACCTAACGTATATCGCAGCCACATGCTGCTGAACAGGAAAGTTATGTCAGTGGACTGCAACTTGGAGTGAAGCGTTTCGCTCAAGGGCACGATGATTTTAAATCTCTGAAAATCTCTGGTTCACAAGTTTACCCTACCTGAGTTTAGTCCCGGAAGCCTTTTCCAGATCCACCTGCCCGAAACATGCTGTCTCACTTTGATGTCATACATATACTGTATAGGTTCATTTTTAACATACATTACCACAAGTTTCCTCGGGATTTATAAGTATTTTTCTTTTGCAGTTTCTTTTCTCTATGTTTTTTCTTTCTTTCTCCCTCCCTTTGCTCTATGTTCCTGCCCAAGCATGACTTCATTATATGGAGATTTTAATTACCATGGTGGAGGTTATTTGCATATACAATGGGGTGATGAGTACAGTATGTTCTCCCTCTGCGGCTCTCACTGTGTGACCTTTGACATCAGTAATGCTGAAAACCCGTGAGACGGAGGCGTTGTAAGAGGTTTGTTGATCTCAGCTCTCATACTCAAGTTAGAAGGAAGGAGAACAGTTACCTCCAAACTAAAAACACACAAATATATATAAGTTTGTATTATCGGAATAAAATTAATTTTAGATGATGTTAAATCTAGTTTGTTTCTGGTTTCTTTTCTGTCATGGCAAAGCTGAATTTTCAGCATCATTACTCCAGTCTTCAGGGTCACATGATCCTTCAGAAATCATTCTAATATACTGATTTGCTTCTTATGAAACATTTCTTAATGATGGAAAATTTTTGGAAACCATGATTAATTTTTTTTAAATATAATTTGATGAATAGAAAGATAAAAACAGCATTGATTTGAAATCATTATACAGTATGTCTGTGACAAAAAAAAAGATTAATATAATCATTGCATTAATATATTATTATAGTTATTCATTCCTTTTTTTAAAATGTATATTGCCTTTTGAACAGTAATGCATATGAATGACATTTCAAATTGTCACATATCAAGTAAAAATACAAAGAATGAGTCCATAAAAGAAGGCTTGTCAAATTAATAAATGGCAGAGATTTCAGATGGGTTTTTTTTTTTTTTAATATACTTTCACTCGTCCTAATTTAGTGTTTTCAGTAAGCCATTTGTAGGTTGTCTTCTAGAAAAGTATAAATATTTAGCTCTGTGGTGCTTCTCTTGGTTTGAGGTGGGACTACTGAACTGTCAGTAGGTGGAAAGTGTGATTGGAGAATTTGTAGAAACCTGTTTATGCTAATGCACTAAGACCGATGCCTCTCTGAATTGCATTATTGGCACTATCAGTAGAACAGTGCAAATGGCCTCAGGTTTTCCAAGCCTGTCAGACTGTTCCTGTTCGTCATTATTAACACCCTAATGAGTAGAATTTTCTCTTAAGCAGTTGTACTTGCCTTCCACCCGTCCTACAAATCAGTTCATTTATCTTTACCCCAGTTCACACAGTCATTACTTCCTGTGGCAGAGGTGTAATCGCCACATTTGTGGATCATCTAAACAAGCTGCTGGGTGTCTTTGGTGCTAACAGGAGCAGCAGGGTGGAACGGGGTCTCTGTGACTCATCTGAGGGGCTGCTGGCTGGAGCTGATGGGTCTCATCTGCTCCCGATCCATGCTGAATTGTTCGGAAATTAGGTGGATAATGATCTGGTGGGATGGGGCTCTGCTCTCTCTGATTTGTGTGCTGTCAGTTTGTCTTGAACTCAGCCTCTCTGGTTAGCCGTGTCTCTACTGAGTGTCCAG
Source organism: Pimephales promelas (assembly GCF_016745375.1). The sequence goes on along the minus strand of NW_024121099.1, from coordinate 20,218,510 downwards.
TAGCTGCCAGTTGTGTGTGTGTAAGCGAGAAACATTTGTGTGGAATATGCAACTCCGTACTAGACGGTAATATGAGAAAAAGTGGATATGGCTGCTCTTCCCAGAAAAGAAATCCAGACTGAATGCTAGAATGAGAGAAAGATTCACTAGAGAGAGATTGCTGTTATTTGACCTCTAGTAACTAAATATATGATGACTTTTTTGTCTCGCTTGGATGTTTGCCTGCCATCAGAGAAGTGGGAGTATGTGTGTGCAATAAAGCATAAAACAGAATTGGAAACCTCTGAAAATCCACATACAACCTGATCCAGAGACATACAAGGAGGATCAAACACACACACACATAGCATCTCCATCAGTGGCAGAGCATGCTGGGACCATAGCTTCGCCAGAAATGTGCATAGCACTGCCATTGTTTTTTTCTTTATCAATTAAAAATAAAAACCAAAAAGTAAAAAGAAGTTTAATAAATGTTTTATTTGTCCTATATGTATAAACAATAGGCCTGATGGGGGAGGAGTCAATTAGGCCTCGGTCAGGTACGACACGTTAATGGTAAAAAGGTAATGTAATAATAAAGATGTTCAGCGAATTTGATTACGTACTTAATAACTGCACACTTTACAATGCGATCTTGTAAATATATAGTGGAAAATTAAATAAAATGCTATAAATGTTGGGTATGGAAGTTATTGATGCACTTCTAAAAAAAAAATCTTGGCAGCCCCACTGAGCTGTTAAGTCCAGAACACACCAAGCCGACCAGCCCGTTCTCATCCTTTAGCGTCACATAGAACGCTATATGACAAAACGGCACTATACTACGCACCCTTTATCGTTAATATTCACGCAAACCCAAGGCGTCATAAATCCTTTCACATAATATGAGACTACCCTACCCCACACCTAAACCTAACCATCACAGCGCGTGTTATATTAACGATAACGGGTGCCATGTGCGTAGTATAGCGCCGTTTTGTCATATAGCGTTCTATATGACACTAAAGGATGAGAATGCGTTGAGCCGACGGTCGGCCGTCGGGCAGTTTTTGTGCGTCAGCCGACTTAGTTTCCTTGGTGTGTTCTGCACGGTTCCGTGCCGTCGGCTGAAAGTAGTCCTTGTCGGCTTTGTTTCGCCCGATTCGACATGTTGAATTGGCGTCGGGCCGTCAGGGAAAGAGAGAACTCTGATTCTAAAAGCAAAACGGCAAGCAAACAAGTCAAAACTGTAAAAATAGAAGGCTGTTCTTATGCGACGTCATCTTTCCTGAGTGTTCCTTCGTAATATTGAATATTTCAATATTAACATGAGCGGAGTGGAATAAAGAAAGCGTTTAGCGGGATTGATATTCAAAACAGCGTTGGGTTTCCCTTTTGAATGACGAATATAGACTAATATAGAAATAGACAGTTATCTCTTTACACGTAGGCGCAGGAACGCACATTCTAGCTAAAAAGTCGCCTTTAGTTCTCTCGGTGTGTTAAAGTGCAGCTTTTTACCCCGATGAGAGCGGACGAGAGGCGACAACACAGTCGGCTTTTATCAGCGTTAGTTCGTCGGCGTCGGCTTGGTGTGTTCTGGGCTTTAAGCGTCCCTTAGCACATCCAAGAAAATAAAATCCGGGAGCCGCCACAGATCTCCACTTATATGTAGAGTAGCTACTGGACTCACACACTGTTGCTACAGTGACAGTAGAGCTGATGTATGTGGGATCTTTAGAGGAGGAGAGGTCAAGGGGTCAGTGCTGAGAAATATATCCTTATATGGGCATCCTGAGAGCCCAGCGGAGGAAAGAACTATGAGTGTGTGACATGTATTTCTGTATATCTATCTGCTCTGATTGAATAAGCTAACAGCCTAGCAACCACCTAGCAACATCCTAATAACAAAACATCACCAGTTGCCTCTTTAGAAACTGTAGACCTGTTTAGAAACAGGACAGGTCTGAATGTTTTGGTTGTGTTTCTAGATAGGTGGACTAGATTGAAGGCCTCTGAGACACGTACAGACACACACATCCAGCTTTTGTTCATTACAGACAACCGGCAGACAGGGATGTTGCATTTCCAGCAGCCCTTGATTTAAGCTCTTCTGTTGGAGAAAATTGCTCAGAGAGAGATGGAGAGACCCGCATAGGGCTGTAAATGAACAGAGAGAAAACAAGAGACGCTATGAAGGCCAATTTTATTGCAGCTTTTTGTTCCACTCTCTGACTTGTGTGCGTGTGTGTGTGCATACATACTTAAAGGCATGTTTGTTGTTCTGCCATTTGTAAGGACTCTCAACTCATACTGCTATGTTAGACTGTGTCTCCACCCTCCCATCTGAACACACTGCAGCTCTTTCAATTAATATATTATTAATGATTAGCCAAACAAAGCTCATGAATATTAAAATGCTTTTATCACTAAGGAATTAAAAAAGTTTTCACTTCATCAGAGCACATACATATTCACACACACACACACACACAAGCATATTTTAGTCTCCTGAGGCACATAGGCAGTTACCATTAATCTAATTAACTGTCTCACTTAAGACCTGCCCATCAAAAGTCACCCGAGAGAGGAAGACACTGAGAAAAGAGAGAGAGAAAGCGAGAGAGAGGGGCGGGGTGAGCCAGATAGCAGCAGACAGAAGCAATGGAGGTTTTAAAGTGCTGTGGTTCTGAAATTGGGTCTTCTTGTCATTTCTGTCTCTTGTGACAGTTCAGACTTGAGAAATTGTGTCAAGAACAAAAATTCTTTGGTTCAGTTTGGATTCACCTTGACCCAGGACCTAGAATTCTGAGAGCAGGAAAAGTGAACAGAACTAAAAAAGGAAAATCATTTAGTTGTAGTACCCCCTTCTAAATGAACCCCTTTACGTTCAAGGGTCGCAGATGCCCCCAGATCAAGACTCCAGCTTTTATACTGTTTTTGACCACTGTTTTATTTTAAAACTAGGTTGAATAGAATATCACACACGTATGAATTAATTCACGTCTGGAAGAAGTATCTGGTGAATGAATTTGACATAGGCCGAAATCACCATAATCCCGTTCCCTGCCATTGATACAGGCTGCAGTGTACGTTTTTGTATGCTCCTATTTGAAGCTTTTCGAATGCAGAAGTGTGATAAAGGCTTATATAGAACCTTTTTTTTCTAAGGGTGTACACTTGTTTTACACTAAAGTACAAAATGTTACTTTCTGCCCAACAAAGGTCCCTTTTAAAACTTCAGCATTAGTGACGAAACAGCATTTTCAAAAGAAATGTAATTGTATGTTATGAAGCATCCAATTATGTAATAATTACACTTTGTAAAAGAACAATGAGCAAATTGTGATGCTTTATTGTGCCGTGTTTTATCAAACGGCTTGAAAATGTTTTAAGCACTCACAAATCGGCTTGTAAATTCAACAAATTCAAATCATTAAAGTACTGAAAATCACATAGAAGATGATGTTTGTGTTTTAGTGCCCTGTAATACTTATATTAAGGTATATACACTCTTGTCTTGCCCTCTCTCTCTTTCTTTCTCTCTACTTCCATTATTGACTAGAAGGTCTCTGCAGCAAGCTCTCATTTCACCCCACTACGACATAATCAATACCTGCTGTGTGTGTGTGCGCATGTGAGCGCCTGCATGTTTTATGCAGGCTTAAGTGTGTTTAGACAAATGAGCATGCAACCAGTCATAAGAATTTTGCATGCACACTTGAGTCCAGATTGCAGTACAGAATATATCTAAAGGAGAGATTGCATTTGCTTATATTAGTTTATGCATTACCTTGCACTTCTGGTCATGTTGGAAATGGTTTCATTCAGACTCTGAGACTCACACACTCATGCACAAACACACACTTACAGTAGTCTTATGCTCTCAGTTTAACATTTCCATAGTTTAATGGTTTCTATGTTCATTTCTCTCATGAAATCTGAGTACGTGCATGATGTATTATTGATATCTTAACTATATGCAAACATATTTTTTTTATTATTATTATAATTACTATTTGCAATCCAATTTAAACGGACAATACCTGCACGAGGCATATTTAAATGAAGTCAGTATCATTTTACCTCAAACATGCACCCTTGTAATGCAAACGAGACATGTCAATTATTTGCCTGTTGAAATTACCAACTATTTTGTTTTTGTACTTTTTTTATTGATCCTGGCAACAATGATTCCTCAAATGATGTAGAAAAGAGTTAAGCCTGTATATTCGTACAGTACACAGTATCCACCTTTTTCTGCGCCCGTTCTATTTCCCATGATTCATAGCGGGTTCAACTGACTAAATAGTTTTCTACTTCCGGTTGAAGTATTTGTTAACGTAGAATGCCAGCACTTTAGTCCAGACATTAGAAAAATATCAGTCTACACATGCGTTTTATATTTAATATGAGCGAAATACACATAACACAACAAATCTATTTTTTAGTAATTCTATGAATTACACTGCGCAAAACAAAAGTAATAGCCTACTAATTGTATGAAGAAGGGTCGGCCTCCACAGAACATAAAATATTATTTTTATTTTATTTTTCGTGTTCGCATTTATGAAAGAAAAAAAAATGTTACGGAAGTGAGAGTTCTCCATTACGCAAATGACCGCTCTGAAAGTGACTTTAAAACTTTCCGATCTTAAAGAGAAACCACATAGTCTTTTTTTAAAGTGAATTTCGTTTTTTATTTATTGTATCTTAATTTCAATTAATGTTTCATCAACCAATTGCCTGGTTTTATTAAATAAAAAGTAAATATAGTAGAAAATAGATGATCATGACAGAGGCGCCCCGGCACGCAAACTGGACTTTGGTCTCATAAATGAACCGAAACTCGGCGTATAATGTAGCCTACTTGCCTCACAGGCCTGAGAACTAAGAAATATAGACTATACATCTTTGAAAGCAGAGGTAGAGAAGAGTCAAGCTAATCAGCCTAAGCTTATCTGCAGTAGTCGTGTGATAGAAACTGTCGGATGTTCATGTATTGCTGGATTTGGGAGATCGTGCAGTCATGCATCAGCTATCCTTTGGAAGTTATGAAGAAAAGAAAAAAGTTCATTTTGTTTTTATCTGTGAGTTAATAAAAAATAACTTGATCAGATCACATTACATTGGATGATTGTTTTTTTTTTTTTTTTCGATTTAATTTAGCGATGTGGGGACATTACACAATCTGAAACACAGAGCAAAAACGCATAGACCAGAAACGAACCGGAAGTTGGTAACCGGAGTCGTTGTTATAGCAGCGCACATTGTTTAGAGCAGAATAAGGTGGATAGTTAGGTGCTCTGGTGTTTTAAGGAGCTGATTCAGGTGTCTGTATCTCAGTGTTATAAGGCTGTATACTGTCACGGTTGGTTGAAGCAGAGGAGGAAGCAGGATCCACATGCAGCATTCTCTTATTAAATAAACTAAAAACTACACAAATACAGACTCAGGAGGAACAAAACAAACAACGTTAAGACCTGACAAACCTCAGTTTGGTAAACCTGACAAACCAAAAGACTGAAACTAGACACGGGGCTTAAATACGGAGGCAGACTGGCTAAATTAGATAACAAGAGGGTGTGGCTAATAGAAAACACCTGGAGAGACTAATAAACATTAAACATAACAGGGAGCTGCTAAACATGGAACAAGACAGAAACACAGACTACAATCATGACATGTACAGTCTATGATTTGCATGACAGGAATTCATTCTTACTGATTCTCCCAATGGCACAAGAAAAAGAGTAAATACCATATATTCATTCATTCTAAACATGCTCACACCCATATGCCTCCACACACGGGCACACACACATACAAAAGTCAGCTCATATTGATTTGATGTGGCTCCTCCTTGTGTTAAGGAGTAGACATGATCTGAATTTTAAAGAGGTTGCATTACTTCACCCTCTCCCTCTCTCTCTCTCTCTTTCTTACACACATTCGATGTAATGTGGCCTTTGGTAAATCGCTGTTGAAAAGTGGCTCTATTCTGGCTCTTTTTGCGGTGGCTAAGCACAGATCTAATTGCTGGCAAATGTTTCTGGACTCTAATGTAAGTCAAACTGTTTGTGTGTGGGTTTGGCATATAAATTAAGCTAATAGGTCTGGATCTCATTCCAGTCCTGCTGCAATGACCTAAAACTGGTACCTGAACATGGATCGGACCCAGAGATATATGTCCACATCAACCGCAGTCACTGACGCACTGTAATGCACCAGCGACGGGCGATTATCTGCAAGCACTGCAGCAAGAGTGTGTGAGTTTAAGCTTCCTGACTGTCCCACCAATGGTTTGAAACATATATGCGAATCCTCTAGAAGCATCGACCTGAAGATCATTTCAAGCAGGAAGTGGTTGATGAGCTTTATGAGCTATATATGTATTTTAAGGAGCCGTGTGAAAGAGATTGTGCCAAGTGTGTGTGTCAGGATCTCTTCTGATCAAAGCTACTGCAATGCAGGTATATTAATGATCAGATAGTGTCATATCATTTATGTATCTGCTACACTGTTCCCAACTGTGTCTTAAATAAGTGAGATACATGTGTGATGTCTCATGTTGCAGTGCTTGGTTTCTGGACAGTCTTGAATTGGACCAGCTTTATATAACGCCCTGATCAGAGATTCAAGACCTTGAGCGTCTCCCACAAGCCCCTGCCCGTTTGGCTTAATCTAAAACATGCTTTGATTTCCTGCAGGCTCAAATTTGAGCTGCTGAAGAGAGACAGCGCTCTCAGAGGGGAACGTACTCACGCATAAAGCCACTGTCATCTACTGTAACGGCAAGCTAGGAGAGAAATGCTATACTGAATACAAGAGGCTTCAGTGTGTGATTCTTCACGTCGATCGTGTCAAGTTTTGTGTGTGTGTGGTGTGTCAGGTCAGGCCCATGAGAATAGTAAAAGCTGAGAAACCTTACATTAAGTTAACGAGCCAATGGTTTACATGAGGAAATTGCTTAATAAACGTATAATGTCTTGAAGTACATTTAAAGGGGTCATGAACTGGCTTTTTAAATGTTATTATATTGTTGTCTGAGGTCAACTTATAACGTTCGCTTGGTTTTTGCATTCAAAAACATCAAAATGAACAAGTAATAGGCTATTTTGTACCCTGGTTGTGAGCCTACCTAAAAAACAGTCGGTTTTTATGGGCGTGTCGCACTGAAGACTTGGAAGTAAACACCCACTGCTGCGAGTGGAGAACAGTTTTGCATATTATAATGAGTTTCACTCACCAGTCGGTGTACGTGGGGGAAAACGTCCTATGTTGTCAAATGGCAACCGGATTTGCCCATACATGTTCGACCAAGAGTCCGTGTGTTGCACAATATTCCTGTCAGATCCAATATAGACGGCACACCACCGTTCTTTACTCTTAATCGGTCTGCAGATCCAGTCTTGTTGACAAAACAATCCTCAGTGAAATGAAGCGAACAGACGACGATGTTTTACCTCATCAGCTGGAACGTCATTAAAAATAAATTTTATCCATGCAGTCCTATTGGAATACACAGGAAGCTTATGCAGCGACTGTCTTGCACAACCAGGCACTGCACAATATTCTGTATTGCTCGGTAGCGATCCAGTTTGTCATCACGAGGTAAGCATGTACATGTATGATACTTATGTGTGTAATGCGCGAATCGGTGGGCGGGGCTAAACCTGCCGTGGTGAAGCAGGCGTTGATCATCTTCTGTGGGGGTGGTGTTTTATCCTCTTTGTCGTCATAGTTCCCCACTTTTAAAAACGAGTCGTTTTTAGAGGCTGTGTCAATAAAAGCTTTTATTGGACTAACAAGGACGTTTTCAGTTCTGAAACTTACAGGATATTCTTATAATATGATGACCTCTTAGATGTCAAAAGCTCAAGGAAAATTTGATTTCTCAGTTCATCACCCCTTTAAAATGCAGACAGATTAGTTTGAAAGTTAGATTCAAGGTTAGAGGGCAAAATAAATATTTAAATAGTAGTTTAATATTATTCTTTACCTACATGTCATTTGAACAACCTAAAGATAAAGATGTTTTGTGACTCAGTAAGTCAGTGAAGTGAATGATTAGTCAGACTGACTCAAGACCAATACATTATTTGAGTCTTTTTGACTGATTTGTTATAGAACGATCGGTTCATTATTTTAAGTGTTGTTTGTGAATTGGCTCATTAGAGTCACTTGCTTGTGAATATAATTTATTTTGCTTTCATGCTTAAGATTCTTCAACAGCAGTTGATTTGTTCCGCCACTGAAAAGCGGTGTAGACAACATGGTTGTGAAAAGTGTAGATATTCTGCCAGTGGGTTTAGCAGGTGTTTTTGTGTCACATGGTCACAGTTTGTCTCACCCAGAGCTTAAACTGTTAACATGTTTGCACTGAGTTCTGATGTGTTGACTGCTTGTGAATCTGTTGTCTTGGTTTTGTTGAATGATAAAAACTTCCAGTTGCATCTAATTGCAGTACACGAGATCCAGGGGGCGGAGTTGGATCCAGATCCAAGGGGTGGAGATGGGTGGGATTAGGGGTGGGGTTAGGGACCAAGGGGTGGAGATGGGTAGGTTTAGGTATATGTAATGTGGATTTCGTGTTCTGCAGTGAGGACCATCTCAAAACATCTGCACTATTCACAGAGCTCAAGAACACTTCTAATTAACATCTCATCTCCACCACACACACTTAAAAGATCACTTTGTTTTCTGTCAGATATAATAAACATTGTCCAATACAGTTATAAATATGATGCATCATTTGAAATGAGAGAGGGAGAATTTAGGTGGGTAATGAGATTAGATGATGGATGTCAAAATCACTTGACAAGAACAAAACATACAAAGAATAAATAGGAAAACACCACACGCATGCACGCATAATAAAACCGGCATGCGCTGTGATTTTTAAAACCTTTGTGTGCGTGTAAAAGCAGTTCTATGACTAATTGATGTAGCGTGAGCGCACTGCCGTGAGTTGTGACCTCAGCTGAACCTAACCCACATTCAAATGAGGAGTGGAGAGGGCCATTCCCACACATGAACAGCTTACTGCATCATACCGTGCAGATCTGGAAACTGTCTAACACTGTTTCTGTGACAACCAATGAAGAAACATAAAATTGCAAGACAGAAAGCTAGTGTTTGTGTTTATCAGTCTTCCCTGAAGCATTTGCCAGCATTTGAGGACACTTCTGTCTTTCTTGCTTCATTTTCTCATGCCTTTTCTTCATTAGCTGTGTTTATATGGATAATATATTTGTAATTGGACTAGTAGCACAGTTGGAGAAGTCACATGTAACCACACCAATCAGAATTAATTGGCCAAATCTGGCTGAAATTGGTTAAAACCTTTTTCTCTTCTGTTCAAGAGGACACGTAAACACTTGCTGGGGTTGAAAAACGAAACTGGAAAGTTCTGTCCATGTGCAATGATGTAGAAATTGTATAATGGCATGACACAGAACGAGTTGTTGTTGTTGTTGTTGTTGAATATAGCGTAATAGTATAATAAATGACTCTTGTGTTATTCTAAAATTCCCGTTCCACTTATTGCCAGGGATGGGCAACGATTAATCGCGATTAATCACATCCAAAATGAAAGTTTGTGTTTACATAATATATGTGGGTGCACTGTGTATAATTATTTTTTATATATAAATACACACACATGCATGCATATTTAAGAAAAAAAAAATTATTTATAGATGAAATATTTGTATTTATATATAATATTAATTATGCATAAATATATATAAAGTATATACATGCAAATATTTCTTAATTATATACATTCATGTGTGTGTATTTATATATACAAATTAATTATACACACTACACACACTTATATTATGTAAACTCAAATTTTTATTTTGGATGCGATTATCCTAGTAGTCCTGTCTTCGGACTTTCATAAATACATTTTTCTGGTAAAAAAAAAAAAAATATATATATATATATATATATATATATATATATATATATTTATGTTAAACAATGTACACCATGATTTGCTGTGGAGATTTTCTGGTTGTAATGTTCTGCACTGGGGTTACTCTTGGAGAAAGGTTGTGCAAGCATGGAAGCAAGTGGTCTAAATCTGTGCATGAAAGATTTTGTTTATGGTTCTGATGATGATGATGATGATGATGATGATGTTGTTAGCCTGGAGGTGGAGGTTTGTATTCAATGTTTCCTCTGAGCATGCCGAGCCGGGTGTTGCTCCAGTACAGATGACGGGAAAAAAAGTGAGGAAAAAACTTGAGAAAACCCAGAAAATGTTGTTGAATGAATGAACGAACATACATTATGTAAGGGATAATGTAGAGCAACCTGACAGGCTGATCCAGGACACTGACGCGAAGCGGAATTTGTTTCGTGAAGCATTTTTGTTTATGTTATGTTGCATTTATTGTAATTTGGCTTATAATATGCTGTGACGGTCAGTTGAGCAACAAGATCGCAGCACATCTCAGTTCACAAAAGGATGAGTTCTGTGTCCTTGCGTCCTTCTAAGTTCGTTCTTTCAAGGTACCCTGGCAAGACCAGTCTCCACGAGAAGGCAAGACTGTTATTTGCGTTCTTGGAATTGAGAAACAGTGATCATTTAATTGAATAATTTTTCAAGTACAAAAATAAGAGGGAATATTGATTGTATCTGTGGTTGTGAGTGTATTTAGACACAGTCAGAATTGATGAGGCTGCTCTCTCTATCTGTCTCTCTTGCATCATCCTCTTATTCTGACGGTCTGCCTCTGCATGACTGCATGCCGTTTATCTTTCTTTCTTCTTTTTCTCTTGGCCTGTCTTTTCCTCACTCTTTTCTTCCTCCCCTTCTTTTTCTTTCTCTCCCCTTCCAGCAAAACAATAAAAGTCAGGATAATTGATGACGAAGAATACGAGAAGAACAAGAGCTTCTTCCTGGAGATCGGAGACCCTCAGCTCGTAGAGACCAATGAGACGGAAGGTGGGGGGCGTGGCCTGAGTCTGGCGAGGAACCACACATACAGCACACACACACATACACACAGACTGAACACCAGTCCTCTGGATCATCATCGAGATCAACTACAGGCCAAGCTACACCATCGACAGCCCTGCAGCCCAGTCCCCGTGTGTGCGTGTGTGTGTTTGTGTATCATGCATGCATTATTCCAACCCCCTCCTGTTGTCTTGTTTCTGCAGGAAGACGATAGCAGTCAGGGTTCTCAATCGAGAGGAATACGATAAGCAATGCAGCTTTTGCGTAGAGCTACAGACGCCACTTTGGAGAAGGAGAGGATGGACAGTATACAGAGGTTTCTTTCCCTCTCACAGTGTCTCCTTCGCTTTTTACTCTTCTTCTCCCTCTGGGCAGAGTCTCACCCTCTCTGTCTCTCTCTCTCTCTCTGGTGTCTGTTTGCTGTTTTACTAATCTAATGACTTTTCTTTGCTTTCGCTGATTACGCAACTACTCGCATAATAACACACAAACATTATACATGTACTTTAAAGGGGTCATATGCATTAAAACATGCTTGTTTTTACAGCAAAAACATAGTAAAGACTCAGTTTTCAACATTCATCATGTAGCGGCTAATCGGCCCTGATACGTCCAGTGAGGGAACACCAACTCACCTGTCATTTTTTTTTTATTTTAGCAATGACCTTGCCAGGATCAGAACAACGTTTTGCTAGATTTCCTTCATATCTTACTCTTGTCTTTAGTTATGTGCCAGTAATGGTATCTGAAAAGGTTAAGTAGCAAGAATATAAATTAAGCCCTGTTAATAATAAAACATTAAGCCCTGTTAATGTTTAAATGTGGGCGGTCAAATGCATATTAACATATTAAGATTTTAGAACAAGCCGTATCTGCAGTTTTATTTCAATATGCACCACTGCTCAAAAGATTGGTATCAGGTTGTTTTTGAAAGAACTCTCCGAGGCACAGGGTTTTTTTTTTTTTTTAAATACAATAAATCATAAATATTGTGAAATGTTACAATGTAATTTATTCCTCTAATAACAAAGCAGAATTTTCAGCAGCCATTTCAGCAGTCTTCAGTCTCATATGCTCATGCTTGCTGAATAAAAGTATTAATTTTAGGGCTTTCAAACGATTAATCGCGATTAATCGCTTCCAAAATAAAAGTCTGTGTTTACATAATATATGTGGGTGGACACTGTATAAGAATTTTATATATATAAATACACACACATGCTTGTATATGTTTAAGAAATATTTTCATGTGTATACTGTATATAAAATTAAATATAAATTATATTATGTATAAATATTTTATATATTTATACATTTTTCTTAAATATACATGCATGTGTCTATTTATATATGAAGAGTTCAGATGCAAAAGCCTCTAAATGCCATTTGAAATTTTCTTCTTTAATGATGATTTTTTATCAAACTTGTATATTTAAGTTCAGTAATTTCACCTAAATGGCAATGATAATTACCTATTAATTGTTATTTAAGTGAAATTACTGAACTTAAATATACAAGTTTGATAAAAATCATCATTAAAGATGAAAATTTCAAATGGCATTTAGAGGCTTTTGCATCTGAACTCTTCATATATATATATATATATATATACAAAATAATTATACACAATCCACCCACATATATTATGTAAACACAAACTTTTAATTTGGATGCAATTAATCGCGATTAATCGTTTGACAGCCCTAAAATTAATACTTCTGTATTTATATATATACAAAATAATTATACACAGTCCACCCACATATATTATGTTAACACAAACTTTTATTTTGGATGCAATTAATCGTTTGACAGCCTTAATTAATTTCTTTAAAAAAAATAATAATCTTATTGACCCAAAATTTTTGAATACTAGTATATGGTCTTTATAGTCTGAAGCTTGCAGTTTGTTCATATACTACACAAAACGTTTATTTAGAAAGGGCACTTACATTTTAATGATATGACCCTTTTATTTATATAGTGATCATCATCTGCTCTTACACAATCTTTTTATATTTTACCATATAGGGTGTTTTCAATATACTTCAGAAAGAAAGCAAGCTTCAAAGCGAATTGTTTCATTTCGTTTCCTTGCAATAATCTCATAACTAGACACAAAGGAAATGTTAAAGCACGCTAGCAAATGAGTTCAGATCCGGTGCTGTAAATCATGAGGAGAGATTAGGGGAGCTGGAAAAGACTCCGAGCTTGAGATTGTGAGCTGTCTTCAAAGCCAAGGTTGTTTGAGTGTGTTTCATCTCACATTTAGATAAACATTTCTTTTCCAGGAAGCAGAGCGGTTCAGTTTCCCAGCACTTCAGTATTTTGATGTGTTTCGATTTGTTTTTATCATATGCATATTAAAAATATAAAAAATATATTTAATGATTTTGGTTTATGATGTATTTTAGCTTAAGTGATATAAGATGCATTAAAAGGGATCCAAAGGTCAAAACATGGGAAATAGGAGCAAATTAGAGAGAGGAACATCAGGTAGAATTCAATGAAATGCAGCTGGATTTGGTTATGCATTTTTGATGATGTTTTGCTACACCACCATATGACTTCATCAGTGATTAACACACTCAGATGAGTGGTGAAACTTTTTCAAAATAATTAATAATCGAGTCCATTTGCATTCGATTAGCTTTGTTTGTAAGGCATTTGAGAGTACCTTGGATGATTAAAAACCTTCATACTTGAAGATAATAGAAAAGAGATTACTTATTATGAAAGAAAGAAGAGATGCTAGAAAAATAAAGGACAGTAAAGAGATGGCTGGATGAGAATGAAAGGGGTGTGTGTGTGTGTACGTGTGCGTGTGTACAAGCTGTAGACTGAAAATGATAGCTCTGTTTTCAAGGACAAAACAAGAGAGAGAGAACATCAGCCAATTAAATCAATATCAAATTACATGATCCTGACTCCATCTTAATGTTGTGTCGCATCTATTGACTGAATATGAAAAATTTGCAGCATCTCATTCAATTACTGAAGCTACTCACAAATTCTCAATGTGACTAATTAGTTTTTAATTTGTCTTTACTTTTACTTCTGAGATGTGCCACATCTTTTAGCTTTTTTTTTTTTTTTTCTGTGGTTGCCACGCTACACATCTCAGTGATGGACACAGATCTACAATGGGCCTGAAATAGTAAATGTATTACTTTGATTACCAGCTGGTTAACAATAATTAGAAAAAATAGTTCTGGAACTTTTCCCACCTCGCATAAGAAATCTCTTCATTTTTATTTGTATTTATTTTATAAATTATTTAATTTTAAAGATTGGTATATTAAAATACCAATCTATAATAATATCAAAAAAAATTATATTTAATTATTTTTTTATAGTAAATTACATTCCATGCCCTTTAATATTGTTGTATTTCGGTAAAATTAGCTCTTATATTTGTGTTCTGTATAGTTGGAATTTTAATATTTAATGTGAGTGACAGCATAATTTAAGCATGACATCACTCAAACCTCTCTGACCCAATTATTGATATTTGTAAGACCCAATTATTGTTCTGCCTGTTCCTCTTCAATTTTCTTTAACTAGTTATTGGTCAGTCCATTATACGCTATCAATTTTGTATTGACTTACTACTTCAAACAGGGCCAATACAATTTGACCAATCAGTTCTTATTTTCAATTTATTGTGTCTTCTTTACAGATACTACAAACAAAATAGAACTACCGTTTGCGAGAAAAAATGATTGAGAGACTGTTACATCCTAAAACCGAGGAGATAGTGAAATAACATGTAAGACTAAACACAGTGTGGAAAAATGATCTGCATTCAGAGGGACAGAAACTGAAAGAGATGGTGATGTGTGTATTTTGTTATCTCACAAATCAACTGGCAGAAAAGTGTGGAAAAGCAAGTTATTCGCTAAAAAGGAGAACTTGCCGTCTGAGAATAAAGATGAACGGATTACACTGGAACGGATGAACATAAAATATCGAGAGAGAGAGAGAGGCTGTTTAGGCTACAGGAGCGAGTTGCTCTGCCATTAATCTGACAGTGAATCTTATGCTGGAATCCTCCACTAATGCCTCTGGGTTCATTTGTGGCTTGTGATTTATTTGTTCCATTAGATATTTAATTCGTTTATGCTGCCATTTCTGCCTATGAGGCTCATGTTTGTTTTGAGCTTGGGAATGTTGTCATCATAACATTGTTTTATGACTATTGCTGAGTTGTTATGGTAATGCCAGCTGAGCTTGTGAACTGAAAGGAAATATGAAATAAATATGAGACAGAAAGAGAAATTGAAAAGAGAATGTATGTGATAGGAGTTAATTACCATGTTGCTGCCCAAAGGATTGTCATTTTCTCCTTTCCCGCCCTTTTCCTTTTCTGTCCACATCAGCATGTGCATGTCTCTATTGTTACTTAATTTCCAAATCTCATCATACCCCCATGTCGATCTGCATCTGCTTCTTTTCTTTTGACCCTCTCATTTCATTGTGTGTGTGTGTGAATGTGGGTGATTGATTGGGCTAAACCCAGTCACATGATCAGGGGCTGTGTATGTCTCACAGTAACTTACCCAGGGCCCATAGAAGCTTCATCGCTGAAACAAATGAAGGAAAAATCCTGCCCCTGACACAGCTCTCATATATACAGTGTCACAGTGGTCTGTATGTGTTCTGTTATAAATGTATGATTTATTAAATGTACCCTGTTTTCTAAATTTACCAACGAAGATCTGAGATTTTGACTTTTTAAAGGATTTTCCCCAGCAGAGCCAAATTCTTGTTACACAATCCAGTTTAGCCACAGAAACCTATTGATCCACAAAGAAATATAAGGTGGGTTTGTTTCTCTCTGACTTGTGCTTTTGTTTTCAGAGGTGGAGAAAGAGGCGGGGAAGGAAGAGGAGGAGCCTCTGACAGGGGAAGATGATGAGGAGCGACGCATCGCTGAAATGGGGAAGCCAATGCTCGGGGATCACCCCAAACTAGAGGTTATCATCGAGGAATCTTATGAATTCAAGGTGAGTTATTTTGCTACACAGTTCCCACTTTCTTCATTAATTCATAATCCCATTAAATCAACCAAGGGATACTTCCACCAAAAATGACAGTTCTGTCATCATTTACTCAACTTCATGTGGTTGTAAACTTGTATGACTTTTTTCTTTTGTGAAACACAAAAGAAGATAATTGAAGAATGTCTACATGTTTATCCCTCTATTCATTGAAATTCACGAGTGTCCAATTATCTTCTGTTGTGTTGTGCAGAACAAAGTCAGTCATACAGGTTTTTAACAACTTGAGGTTAAGTAACAATACTGTCATAAATCTACCAAAAGCCAATTATCATATGAATACAAAACAGATCTCCCGGTAAGATCTCTACTGCAGTATACTTTGTAAACTTTGGATTTTTTATGATTTGTGGATGATTTTCATTGATAATAGTTGCTAGTATACGATAACCTACATTTATCACTTACTTTATAGGTTACATACAGCGTGAATTAAAAATACATCCGACTGCAAGTCTGTAGATGCCTGCTTTTCTGTAGAAACAAGTTTCCTTCTAGTTCCTTATAGAAACACTCTCGTTCTGTCAGGGAAGGTCGAGGATCTTAAACATTGACATCTCATCGGTCGCCTCCACACACTTCAGGACGAAACACATGCACACGCCTGCACTTCAGCCCACACGCACTAGCCATGCTGAGACATGCACACACTCCGATCCCACACACACTTCACAGCGGGGCAGACCAGAGAGCAGTCAGAAGCACTCGATGGATTGTGGCCCGCCCCGTCTGAAGTGTGTGTATGTTTGTTTATTCTTGTTCTCAGTTGCACTGGACAGTAATGAAGCCGTACATTTTCTTTGTTTGCTGTGTCTCTCTCTTCTCTATAGAACACTGTTGATAAGCTGATTAAAAAGACAAACTTGGCTCTTCTGGTTGGCACCAACAGCTGGAGGGACCAGTTTATTGAGGCCATCACAGTCAGTGCTGGTGAGTATTTGGGTTGTGAAGAGCAACAGCAGGTCAGATTTAGCGATTCATTAAAAAAGAATAATTTGTTCGAAATGTTAATCGTTTATAAGTGTTGCCAGAAGTCCCTGCATTAGTTAAATGCCACTGTTTAGCACTTTGTTTTCAACTGGGTTATATCCAGGGTGATCAATCCTGCTCCTTGAGGGCCATCTTCCTGTAGAGCTCCGCTTCAGTATCAATACCCCTGCCTGGAAGTTTCTAGTAATCCTGAAGAGCTCACTTAACTGGTTCAAGTGTGTTTAATTAAGTTTAAATCTAGGCTCTGCAGGGTTCCAGGATTAGACATCCATGGGTTATATAGATTGTAGTGCTGTCAAACGTTTAAAAGATTTAACCGCGATTAATCGCATTAATGTCATAGTTAACTTGCAATTAATCGCACATTTTTATCTATTCTAAATGTCTCTTGATTTCTTTTTGTCCCATTCTTTTTTTTCTAATTTTAATGTCTTATCAACATGGAAAAGTGGATCGGCTTGCTTTGTGCAAATGTTTTTTTTTTATTATTATTGAAAACAAAACGTACATATGTATACTGTGTTCAATTTCACACTAACATTCTCATTTGGAGCAAATAATCTCTCACACAATGTAACACTGCCCGTCAATAAAAGGGTGAAAGAAATGCTGACGTTAAAATGGGTTTGCGTTAACGCCGTTAATTACGTGTTTAACTGATAGCCCTACAAAGCACAATGAAAACAGAAAAGACGTGTTGCAGTAATGTTTTGCCGCATTGTATATAATCTTGAAATAAAATAGTTAGCAAATTTAATGCAAATTATTATTTAAATAAGAAGGATTCATGAAAGGTACATATCTAAAGGTAATAAAAAGTAGAAAAACTAGAAATTATGTTTATTTTTATTATTTTTATTTAGTTTTACTTTATATGTGGTACTTATGCTCATTAAGGCTACATTTAGTTTTTATAAGCAAAATTTATTCGAAATAGAACGTATTAACGTATTCATTTTTAAAAGTTTTAAAATATACATATTTTTTATCAAATAAATTAATTAAAAAAACAGTATATAATATGCAATACATATTTTTTTTTAAATACCTAATATTCTAAAGGCAATGTGTAGATGTAGAGCCAGTGACCAGCCAGGATGAGGCTTCAGGGCAGAGTCGAAGGCGGGAGAAGTCATGGTATAGCCTACGTGATGGTATACACCCTGGGGATGACCGATGGGAAAAAAGCCCAAGCCAAAACAATTGTGTGTGTTGTGCCTGTTGTTTTGTTTCCGGTCTAGTTAGATCCGCTTGCGCTTTCAAAACGTCCTTGCACGGCGCAAGCCATTGAAATGAATGGGTTTCATAGCCCTGGCGCGCACATGTCGCGTCCTGTTTCAAAAGTATGTGAAAAAAATGATGAAGCGTGCTAGGCCAAAAAGACTGTTAATCGCACGCCGTTAAAATGGGTTTGCGTTAATGCAATTAATAACACATTTAACTGACAGCCCTAATAGATTACATCAAATAAACTTTTTTTTTTCACTTGAAATGTCAAATGCACTGATACGTTGGTACTATGTTGACACTAAAATATTTTTTAGCATATTTCCGTACAGTATTCGTTGTACCAAGTACTAGTTTGCCAAAGTTTTATTTCCTGTGATTTAGTCTGACCTTGTTCAGGAGAATGATTTTTTTTGTTCACTGTTTGTAAGTGTGTGTGATTGTACTGAACATATGGCCATGTATGGTACATGTATGTTCCAAAAGAGGGTTTTGTAGCAATGCCATAGAAAAACCATTTTGTATTCCCTAAAGAAACCTTCAGTAAACATTTATAGTGCACCTGGAAAGTATTCACAGCGCTTCACTTTTTTCCACAATTTGTTATGTAACAGTCTTATTCCAAAATGGATTAAATTCATTATTTTCCTTAAAATTCTATAAACAATACCACATAATGACAACATAAAAGAAGTTTTTTTTAAGTCCTTGCAAATTTATCAAAAGTTAAATACGAAAAAACATACATAAATATTTACAGGCTTTGCCATGACACTCAAAATTGAGTTCAGGTACATCCTATTTCCACTGATCATCCTTGAGATGTTTCTACAACTTGATTGGAGTCCACCTGGAAATGCACACACCTGTCTATATAAGGTCCGAAATTTAACAGTAGGCTACATGTCAGAGCACAGATCAAGACATGAAGTCCAAGAAATTGTATGTAGACCTCCGAGACAGGATTGTATTGAGGCACAGGCACAATTTCTGTAGCATTGAAGGTCCCACTGAGCACAGTGGCCTCCATCATCCAGAAATGGAAGAAGTTTGGAACCACCAGGACTCTTCCTAGAGCTGGCCGCCCGAGGGAGAAGGGCATTGGTCAGGGAGAGAGCAGTCATTCTGACAGAACTCCAGCGTTTCTCTGTGGAGAGAGGAGAACCTTCCAGAAGAAAACCCATCTCTGCAGCACTCCACCAATCAGGCCTGGATGAAGCCAATCCTCAGTAAAAGCCACATGTCAGCCTGCATGGACTTTGCCAAAAAGTTGTTGAGAGTTGGTTTGTGTTGAGCATTGCAAATCCAATGAGGACTGAGACTCGAACTGAGGCTTGAACTGATACGAAAAACCGACACCATTGTTACTGTTCATATCACTATGTATGTATACAAGTATACAAGCGCTGAGGAAGCTGAAATTCAGTTATGCATTTTGTTTCCAACACGCGCTGTGAGCGGTAGACCAATCACAACAGGCTTGACCGTCTGACCAATCAGGGTAGGCTTGCGGAAAGGCAGGATTTAGATAGACTGAATCCTTTATTTATCCATTTGAGACACTGTGAGAGAAGAGGTGATCCACTATTTCCACTATAAATGAACTTTTGTTCAATGGATGTTAAAGGTTCTTCATGGAACCATCAATGCCAATAAAGAACCTATTTTTAAGAGCATACAGTAATATATCTCTGCTGTAAAGCGCCCCCTGGTGGCAACTGTGCTACTTGGGAAATTCCATTTTACATCCTCACCTCACGTAAGTGTCACGAGACACTTACAGCCGTGCGAAGGAGTCTTCGTTATTTGTGCAAAGGACAGAAATGAAGATGAAGGTGGAGAAAGAGAAAAACAAGAGAGGGATTTATTTATTTTTTGGGTTTGTTTTCTCTGAAGTAATTAGCACTCGCAGCACGGACTAAGAGTGACTGATGATCACTGATGAGAGGCTGCTGCTGCTGCTGCTGCTGCTAGCCATGTGTTTGTGTGTGTGTGTTTGTGTGGATCAGGTGTTGGTGACTTAGTGATTCACACATGAACACCTATCAGTGTGCCAATTTGTGCTCTGGGGCAAAGCAAGGTTAAAAGCATGTGTGTGTGTGTGTGTGTGTGTGTTCTTTTAGATCTGACCTGTAATCTGTAATCACCAGTATTACACAACTGCTGTCAGACCAAGTCTTTTCATACAACATTTAGTTATTTCATATATATATATATATATATTTGTAGTTTTTATCCTCCACTACACCTCTCAAATTGTCATACAAATTCACATATTTTCTTACATATTTTCAAATTTGGTGTGTCAAGATGTGTCAGGCCAGGTTTTCAATAAATAATGCTACTATACATGTTCATAGTTCTTGTGTGCCTTTAATAAATCACAGTGCAGCGAATTTAAATGTGCGTTTTCAAATGCCTAAGTCATATAGACTATTTATACAATAATTTTGTTTTGTTTTTTCATTTTTGGATCTTGGCAGCACTATTTACTTTCATACTGGAAAAAAAGCAATGCAATCATCCTATCTAACATCAAATTTGCATTAATAGGCAATATGCACGAATAAGTTCCGCATTCGACACAATGCTACTCTTCAGTTTCCGGTTGGGGAGATTTAAAGCAAAGGAAAACCGAGGAAAACAAGATTATGGCAGAGTCTTCAAAATTTACTCTCCTCCCGTCTTTGAAACGAAAATTTAATACGTTTAGATGTAATTTTATAGTTATGCTTATTTAATATAATAAACAAAGACGCATAAATAAAATGAGGGGTGTCTGTTTTGTCTGTTTTTTGTGACTAACGTTTCTTTAGTATATAGAGTATAAAAACCAAAATAAATTCTCGGTATAGCATTGGACTTTACGATCGGCGGAAGTTATCCAGCATCCTTAGACCTTCACCGGATGTACCGCCGTGCATAGAGCCCATTGGTTCCTTACAGATGTCATTGACTGATGACAAATGGAACACTGGATTCTTTTTTTCCTAATGCCGCGGAGGAAGGAACAGAGCTTTTTCCATGACTTTTTATCAGGACATGCAGATGTACACACGTAAATATACACAATACACAAATGCACACAGATACAAAGAAGCGGAAAAGGTCTGTGGTTAATGGCAGTAATATTGAAGAGTTTAAAGTTTAAAAGCTTTGCTAAATGTCAGACTCGCTGCTGCACAGCGAGATAATTTATATGGAAAGATAAAGAGAGTCAACACAACATCAGAACTGTGGGTGTAAGGGTTTACTTATCTATGGACTTGACACAAAAAAGGACACAGAATTGAGCTACATTGTGATCCAACCTTCCTTTGGGACAATTGGGGATGTCATTAATTGGGAAAATTATTCATGAAGAATTTTTTTTATAAATAAATTATAATTAACAAAACCATTATAAGTGAAGGAGGGAAGGGGATAATGGCATGTATGTATATATATATATATATATATATCTTTAAGGGTTTAGGTCAGTTTGGGTCATATAAATATAGAAATAAAATATGAAATGAAAAATTTTACATTTTAACTTATTAAAATTACTAAAACTAAAATTAAAGATATATAGAATTTCTTTTAAACTAAACAAAAGTATATAGGCACACTAAACTAAATTATTACAAATTAAACTAAAATGAAAACTAAAAATATACAATTAAAAGCTACAATAATAGACAGTGAGTATACAATATAGAACATTAATCATGTTTGTTTGTTTTTTAAATGCCATTTGTCAATGGCATAGTCATGTATGCATGTATTACTGTTGTCTGAAAGCAATCTGATGCTCTTTTATGAGGCATTTACACCCTTCAGACACACTCGTGGACCGCACATAAAGCATCATGTTGACCTTCTCTGTCTTTTTGCCACAGATGTGTCCATATATACACGCATGTACTGCAGTGACAGCAAACATCATTGTGACCTAATACTCTTGGGCTGTAATGAAACAGTCCAACATACACACATTTTTGCATATTTTAAATGATCATATATGAATGTTCTGTCTCAACGAATGTGTCCCAATCTAACGATCTACTTGATCAATCATCCGTTAAATCACAGTGTGTAATCAGGTTTTAGCCTGTGAATAGAAAGTCTTAGCGAAACAATGACGAAATCCACTGCCAAAAGGCTTAAATCCGTTTGCTTTCACCTGCTGCTGTGAATAGACGAGATCCCTGAACATCCTGTAGCATCTAATCACACTTTAAAGGAACAGCCTCACCTGTCAGAGAGCAGTGTGTGGGCGTGTGTAAGCTGCTCTCTTTACGCTCTCAAGGAAACGCTGCACCAACAGAATATCAAACAGAACCTCACTGAACACACACACACATGCTGTGTGCTCTACATATGGATAAAAGGCTGTGTGTGTGGAGGCTTTATCTATCGTTTTTAACCGAGGGGGAACCCCTTAAACCCCACCCTTATTAGCCCAAGTCAAAATGTGACATTCTGGTTATTTATATTATAAATAGTATCCCAGATTCCTCCTTCAATGTAAATCCTTGATATTTCTTGCTTGTTTTAGCACAAATGGTACAGGATGAGTCATGGGGCAAAACTTGAATATGTTTATTCACCTTGTATAAGGTCATTATCTTGTCTTCCTGCAGGTGAGGATGATGATGATGAAGAATGCGGAGAGGAGAAGCTCCCCTCCTGCTTCGATTACGTCATGCATTTCCTCACCGTCTTCTGGAAAGTTCTCTTCGCCTTCGTCCCGCCCACCGACTATTGGAACGGGTGGGCATGTTTCGTGGTGTCAATCGTCATGATCGGCCTCCTGACGGCTTTCATCGGAGATCTAGCATCCCACTTCGGCTGCACCATTGGGCTCAAAGACTCCGTCACGGCCGTGGTGTTTGTTGCGCTGGGCACTTCAGTGCCAGGTGAGAGAGAGAGGGAAGTGGGAGACGGGAAAGAAAAAACTTACCTCTGATTTTTGTGTTTCAGCCACCCATGTTTATGTTTACATACAGCCATTTATCTCAGAATGAGGAGAATGTGTGCGTGTGCATCCATGTGTGCACAGGGCTATGATTGATATATCATATAATTATGCAGAATAAAGCTCCATGCTACATTGAACCCCCTTATATTACTTTCATCAGTCATGATAACTGTTATTTAAAACAGGAAAAACACACAAACAGCTCAATATTTATGTACAGAGGAGACTCACACACACACAGACGTTAAATAGATTGTGTCTCCTGGAAGTGCAGGGCATGTTCACCGTGTTTAGTATTCCAGACACACTGGGCTACTCGTAGAGAAAATGCTGAGAGAGCAGAAAGCAAAAGCATTCCCATCTTTCTCTCTCTCTCTCTCTCTCTCTTTCTAATGCTGTTCTTCTCCCTCTTTACCTCACTCACTCCATTTTTTCTTTTCATCCTCCATTTCTCGCCCTTTTGCTCTTTTCATCTCGCTGCAGAAAATCATTTTCTCACATTTGCATCTTTCTTTCCAGTAAAAGTCATTATACATTGACAATGTCATACACACAAAAGGACAACTTTTTCTTAATCAGTCATTTTCCGAAACATCCTTAAAGGGATATTTCACCCAAAAATTATAGTTTTGTCCTTATTCACTATCATGTTGTTCCAAACATAAGAGAAGATACTTTGAATAATGTTTTTTTGTCCATACAATTTAAGTCAATGGGGTCCAAAACAACACTGGGCTCCACTGACTTTCATTGTGTGGACAAAAAAAAAAAAGAAACAAAATAAACCCCACAGACATTTTCAGAATATCTTTGTTTCGGTTTCACAGAAGAAAGAAAGTCATAAAGGTTTGGAACGACATGAGGATGAGTAAATGATGGCAGAATTTTCATTTTTGGGTTGGCCTACATACTGTATACAGTATATATATATATATATATATATATATATATATATATGAAGAGTTCAGATGCAAAAGCCTCTAAATGCCATTTGAAATTTTCTTCTAAAATGATCATTCTTATCAAGCTTGTATATTTAAGTTCAGTAATTTCATTTAAATGACAATTAATAGGTAATCTTTATTGCCATTTAAGTGAAATCACTGAACTTAAATATACAAGCTTGATAAGAATGATCATTTTAGAAGAAAATTTCAAATGGCACTTAGAGGCTTTTGCATCTGAACTCTTCATATATATATATATATCAATTTCAATGGTGCATTTGCATTTCTTATAGGAAGGATTTGGTCGAGTTTATTATTAATTTATATGGCAAAGCGCTTTAGTTACTTTAGTGCTGTTGATTCACTCTGCAGCTTCAGCTGATGCAGCTCACGTGGAAATGCCGACATAATTCACTATGATTGGATTTAAAACAATCATATTCCTTTAAAATGTTCTCTTTTAAAAATTATAATCTAGCAGTGTTATCGATAGGCCTATTTCATTTTCTAATACTATGGTTATAATCAATACACCTGTAACTTGCCCAAATTTTGCATTTTGCAGCAGAAGTAGAGCAGATGAATGGATTTATTTCCAGAATAATATTTATATTAAAATAGATTGATGAAACACTAAACGTGATTGAAATAAAAATCTAAAATGGTACACTGTTTTTTACATGAACTGTATTACTCAATCAGTATTTGTCATATACTGTGTGTGTGTGTATATATATATATATAGTGGCAGCACTCGTGGAAGTACTACAGATGTGTAGAGAAAAGTACTGTAGTGGGTTTTGTTTTAGGAGAAAATTTAATTTAAGCACATTTTAGACACATTTTACCCTATCAGCTAAAATCATTTACGTTGTACCCTATCAGCTAAAATCACTTGCTAACAGGAAACTGTCATTCTCTTAGGGTTAGAGAAAAGTTTGTTTGAGCCGGGGGCTAAAGCTAAAACACTGTGATACTAAGTTTGATTAATGAAATCACAAATGCTGGTTCAGATACCATACTCAGACATCATACTTGCACTCTTTACTAGTTACAGGTCAATAATCAAGTCAATGGTAAGGTAGATGAGGCGCAAAAAAAATGTTCCACTGAAGAGTTTACAACCATATCCATTGATTTGTTTTCTGCTAAGTTTGACAAAATGACAAATGTGTCAATCAGAAGTGAGAAATAAAAGCCAGTAGTACAGAGAAAACAACTGAACTTCCAATTAACCAAGCGTTCGACCAGAACCTAGGCGAGGGACATACGCCGACTGATAAGGCAGCGTTCACCAATGCTTTAGAACAGAAAACAAAGCTTTTAGATTCAGCATATAGTTAGAGTATCTTTAATTAACTTGCTTGATGAATTTAAAATGAATGGGTTTGATGAGTGACGTGCATCCTCTGAATGCAATCACGCTAATGTGTGGCGATAATAGGTTAATTAAAGTGATTTTTCTCTCGTTAGATTAAATATTATTTAGTCCACTTTTTATTTCCCAGCACAGAAATACATGAGCCACATGAGAAAAAGTACTCATTTGATATGTGTGGTCGTTCTGTCAAGTTTGTGTCCATATGCAAATGTAAGCATATGAGGTTTATAACAGTTTCAAAGTCTGTTACAGTCTGGAAACGCTGATCCATTTAACTCCGTAATGATTAACTGCTCCCAAACGTCTTTCTGGGATGAAGCTATGCATTGCCATGACACCCACATTAGCGGCAGTTGTCGTCCGCACATGCCAGGCTCGTTGGCAGGACTTTACACCAGACTGGGTGTTAGCTGAGCCTTAACTGAGAATTTCCTTGCTAATGCCATGGAAACGGCTCCGTTCATGCTGTTGTTTACAACAACATAACAGTAGAGTGATGAATAACGAGAAGGAAAATGTTATTTCAGAGTCAAGTATTTTACGGTAAAACCCAGCTTTGACTTTATAATACTGTCTTGAGATACTGCAGCGTCAATTTTGGCCTTTTAAGCCCTTAAATGATTACTGTTCTTCCACCGAACGTTTCTAACCTTCACTTTTAGACAGACGCTGAGTGCTGCAGTCATGTCACGCCGAAATTACCGCAATTACCAGATGACAACTTTGAGCTGTTCGAAAAGCTTCAACACGACAATTCTTAGGCGAATAAAAAAGTTTAAAAACAGCGAGGTCGATTAGAAATATATTAGAAATAGTCGATTTTGTAACATTATAAATGTCTTTACTTGATCATAATCTGTGTGTGAATATAATTGTAGAATGTGTAAATATTAGAGTGTGTATCCGCAGGATATTGAGACCTTTAAATTAGGGAAATGGCTCTTTATGACCACAGGCAGCAAAGAGTAATATCAAAAGCAGTTCAGTAGGGTCATGTGTTATGAACTACATTAGCATAACGAAAGAGAGGGATGAAAATGAAAAAAGGAAATGCAGTGTATACTATGTGCAGAGGCCTTCCCAGACAGAAAGCACGGTTTCTCCGCTGTCAGAGAAATATAGCGACCGAGAAACACCACACTGTTTAAATGCTCACTGATTTCAACTCAGATCAGAGGTTAACCAGGCTGTTATTAGAACATTTAAAAATTCTCACCAAAAAAGGAGAGATGAGTGAGAGAGGAGATGGGTACTATGCGTTTATGCTTGTTTGTGCTCTGCAAAATAGTAACAATAATAATCATTTTGTTTCCTGGAATGTTTTTTAAACATATTTTGACGAACAAGATGAATTACTCATATAAAAAATACTTCTTGTCTTGAGTTTTGTTTTTGTTTTTTTGTTCTTGTTTTAAATATAAACCTCACTCAATTACAATTCTCATTAGATTTATGATTTATTTACTTTTGGTCCAAAATAAATTAACTAAATATTTCGAAACAAGTAAAGTAAATCAATAGATTGTATTTTTTATTTATTATTTATAGCTTATTATATTTCAGATAAATGTTGTTCATTTGAACTTTTTATTCATCAAAGAATCGAGGGAAAAAGTTTACTGACAATACAGAATTGATATCAATAATAAATGTTTCTTGAGCAGAACTCAGCATATTAGAATGATTTCTGAAGGATCATGTGACACTGAAGACTGGAGTAATGATGAGAATTTTTGGCATCACAGGAATACATTACATTTTAAAAGATATTTAAATAGAAAAAAATTCTTTTAAATTGTAAAACTATTTCACAATATTAGTGTTTTTGCTGTATTTTGGATCAAATAAATGCAGCCTTGGTGACCGGAAGAGACTGGAAAAAATTGGTATTGTTTATTTATACTTGTTTATTGACTTATTTAAAGGGACAGTTCACCCAAAAATGAAAATTAATATTTTTGATGAATTTTTAGTGGTGGATCACTGCTACATAGGCTCCTAAAGGATTGAAACTTGACGGGCCAGAAAGTCATTGAAGAAAATTTTTAAATATTCCATGTGACTACAGTTGCTCAACTTTAAGTTTATCAAGCGACGAGAATACTTTTTTTTTTTTTTTGTGAAACAAATAAAAATAACGACTTTATTCGACTATTCCTTTTCTTCCTTGTAGGCCTGAGACGAGAGTTCAAGAGATGTCCACGACGCATGCGCGATAACTGAACAAGAAGTAGTAGAAAAATAACGTAGTTCTCGCGCATGCGTCGTGTAAATCTCTTGAACTCTCGTCTCAGGCCTACAAGGAAGAAAAGGAATAGTCGAATAAAGTCGTTATTTTTGTTTGTTTTTTCGCACAAAAAGTATTTGCGTCGCTTGATAAACTTAAAGTTGAACTTGGAATATTTAAAAATTTTCTTCAATGACTTTCTGGGCCATCAAGTTTCAATCCTTTAGGAGTCTATGTAGCAGTGATCCACCTCTCAAACTTAATCAAAAATATCTTCGTTTGTGTTCCGAAGACGAACAAAGGTCTTACTGGGTTGGTACAGCATGGGGGTGAGTAATTAATGACGTAATTTTCATTTTTGAGTGAACTATCCCTTTAAGTTATTATTATTTAATCCCTCAGAATGTTTATGAATCAACATAATCAAGATATTTTACTGTAATAAAATCTTTCTTTCCCCATCTATCTCCTTTTTCCCCCCCTATCCTGCCTTCCTCATCATCTTCCTCTCAGACACCTTTGCCAGTAAAGTAGCAGCGACACAGGATCAGTACGCCGACGCGTCCATCGGAAACGTGACCGGCAGCAATGCTGTGAACGTCTTCTTGGGCATCGGAGTGGCCTGGTCCATCGCCGCCATCTACCACAACTCAAAGGGTCGCGATTTCAAGGTGGAGCCGGGTAGCCTGGCCTTCTCCGTCACCCTCTTCACCATTTTCGCCTTCATCTGCGTGGCGGTGCTCATGTACCGCCGCCGGCCCGACATCGGCGGTGAGCTGGGGGGTCCGCGGACTGCGAAAGTGCTGACCACCATGCTTTTCGTCAGCCTCTGGCTCCTCTACATCCTGTTCTCCTCTCTTGAGGCTTACTGCCACATCAAGGGCTTCTAAACACACACGTACACGCGCTCACACATGCATACACTCTCAGAACTACACACCTTCACACAGTGACACACACGTTCATGCATTCTGTGGAAAATACACAAAGACTAAAGGTTCAAATAAAGGGAAAAGACTAAAGAAGGCAACAGCGGTGGACTCGCTTTCGGGTTCATGTGGAGAATCGTTTTCCGCAGACCATCGGCCTGTTGTTCTGTTCTCTCCACACGCCACTCCTTCATCCTCTTCTTTCCTCTGTTTGTTGTGTGTGCTAAATGACTGCATCTGATTGGACGGGGTTTGACCACAGTGTTCAAACATTAAATCTAGACTATGAAAGCTACTATTGCTACCTTTAACTACTGTAGTTGTGCTTTTTTAACCCAAACCAGTGTAAAAGCCACGTGGGACCGTGGAATCTGTAAGCTCCCTTCATAGTGCCATGGAACTAAGGGTTAATGTGGCTGTGTGTTATAGGTTTGTTATCTCAATGTGGACCGAGCGGTAAATTTACTTGGGTGAATTTTCAGAGACACCACTTTATGTGTTTACAGATTATGTAATCTGAGCAGTCCTAACCGAAAGGGTTGAAATTTTGCCTTTCGTTTACGGCTTGGGCATCCTTCTAAACGGCTTTCGTCGTGTTCAAGAGCAGCTCTGTGTAACTTATTGTTGTGAAGGCCAGTTTTTAATCCATCTCTTGCACCGGTGCAGTTCATTTCAATTTAGAAAGAGAATAACAATAAAGTCAGTGCAGTATGCCAGCTCCAATCTCTCCTGGCGCTAAAGCTTCAGAAACAAGAGCTGCACTGGTGCAAGACTTCGATTCAAGCCTTGATCTGACGTTCTCAAAGACCGTAAAGTGCTATTTGAATGAGCTCGGGTTAAGGAACATCCTGAATTCTCTAATATGAACATACCGCGGTTCGTTAAAGATTAGATTATTAATTTATGCAATCAATGGAAAGTATGTGAGGTCAGTGTAGTGAGATAATCCAGCATGTGACATGCTTTTGCCAACATCACATTAAGAGTTTACAATTATGACTGTTACTTTCCGTCCAAACCAACGCGCATACATTTATGGACACGCACTACGAGAAAAAAACGCAAAACCAGTGGCCATATTTTTGGTGATTTTTGTTCTCGGACACAATTAACAAGCATGTAAAATTGGAAGACTTTTGCTTAGTAACTTTGCTAAATGCCTCAATGTCCCATACACTCATCTGTCACTCATCTATGTGGAGTTTACGAGGGCACGCTTTCCCTCCAACCCTGCTGAGATAACTTCTTTGTACTTTGTAGATTCGCTGCATACGGAGCTGTAAGGCAAATCTCGTAGAGTAGTCACGATTTTAGACGTAGGTCTATTTTAAAAGCAGAAATTGTAGAACTAATCTGAATTTGACTTTAAACTTCTTATAGGATAGCATGGTCTAACACAAACAAACTGAAAAAAAAGGAGCTCGTTTTAAATTTTCAAAACGCAATTGCAGGAGTTTTTTCACTGTCCTTTCCAAAAGTTTGATTTCCAATGTTAGTGGATCTAAGTGAAAATAAAATCACGCTTCCGGAGTAGATCTGACGTAGATAATTGTGTATTTTGCGCCAAATTTGCCAAAGGGAAAATCTTTGTAATGGAGAACTGCAGTGTGCCACACAGCCCCTGAAGTGGGTTTTGTATTTCGAATCGTACATTTTTTACCCACACCAAAAAAAAAAAAAAAAAAATGTCCTTGCAAGGATAAAGAGGCCTTGGTGACATTTCTTATAGGTGTTTGTACTGAAGGGATCCAGCCTACAGCTCTTTTACTGCATCTGAACACCTTTTCCTGTGACGAAAGAGCGTTTTTAACGGAATTCTGTGTTGGGGGTTTGTAGTTTCAGTGGCTTGATTTTGAAAGAGAAGAAAAAAAATAGCTTGAATAGCTGTTTATCTTTTTCGTTGCGTGTGTTTTATTTGGTTTTACATTTCTAATGAAAGGAAACAATATTGTACCAGCTTTAGGGCATTTCTATAGGAAACCTTCGCTTCGATGATGACCTTCAGTCCCTGGTGAAGATGGTCCGCTGTTGCTTGCTAATACTAAGATCCACAAGAAAGACACTACAAACAATGAAGGAAAAAAAACGACATTGATTAAAAAAAAAGACTTTTTCCTGAAGCCTATTATCTATTTAACCAACCAATAAACAAATGAAGTTGGAGTCGGTGAAACCATGTGAATTACAGCCATACCAAGTTCTGCCGTGAAGATTTTCAATGACTCGCCGTACGTGCTGCTCGCCGACCGCAGGTGCGTCTCTCCGAACGGGGCGTTCAAAGTGTACATGGTCTGTCCGGTTTATACTGTATATGTATTTGCTTTGGCAGAGCAAGGGTCAGCAATTGTACATCTGTGCTCTGCAGTCTGTAAATCAGGGTGTGGCTGTATTGAAAACCCCCTCCCCTGTGTGTGTGAAACCTAGCCCCGCCCCCTTGTTTGCCATGTCCATATTTGGAATGTTAATGTGCTTCGTGTTGACAATGCATGAATGCTAACCTGTCTGTATATAGTACGCAGAATCCCCTTCATTAACGTAGTCGACAGAGGTTTGAAAGCAGTATAGATATTCAGACTTTTGTTTCGTTTGCTTGTTCGGTTGGTTTTCCTGTCCGTAAGTTTCATTTGAATGTTTCTTTTTTTTTTTTTTTTACTTGCTCATGTTTATTAAAAAGGCAGTATCTGTCGTTTGGTACAGGAGCACATGTACAAACAAAGGAAGCAATATGTCAAGGATGTTGCAGTGGATGTATTATTTAACGGTATGAGATATTTTGTCGTTGAAGCGTTCAGGTGTGTATGTATATACTGTACAGTTGAATGAAGGCAGAGTCACCGCTCTGCCATTATCACAGAGAGAATACAATGTATTTATTTGAGACCCTTAAGAACTTCAGAATGACAAATATTGCCTTTTGGATTGATTGTTGCATAGAGCTTGTTTTGTTCTTGTTTATTTGCTGAGCAGTGTGTGTGTGTGTGTGATATCTGTAAGAATTAAGGGAACATATCCGCCATTTATCTGCTC
This sequence comes from Pimephales promelas, assembly GCF_016745375.1. The sequence goes on along the minus strand of NW_024121099.1, from coordinate 20,186,805 downwards.
CGAGTCTGTATAGCATCTTGCAAAAATCAGTGAACCATCTGGAAAATGTCTGTAAAACATTAGGAGAATGTGTGTGAAGTGTCAGGGTTTGCCTTGTGTATGTCTTACATTCCTAAACCCCTCTCTCTTCCTCACTGCTCAGATGGTCTCTAGCCTTTCAGGGGTTTAATACTAATCTTTAAATAATATTATTTCCTCCCCTCCCATTCTCTCTCTCCTCTAACTCTCCAATCCAAGGCCTCACTTACATCTTGCATTAATGTGTCCAGTGAAATTCTGTAGGCTGTATTTTGTAAACAATGGCAGTCTATGTGGTATTCATGATCAATGAGGATATGTGTAAATGTCTACATTTCACTTATTTATCATGTATAAATTTATAGCATGTATAAAGGTTTGCAAATCCACTTATACAGCAAAGAATATTGTTCTTAACTAGTCGTTTTGTCTTGTTTTCCAGTAGAAATATCTAAAAATCCATTAAACGAGATACATTTGCATGTCTGATATAAGAGAATATCTATATCTCAAATAATCGTTTGTTGTTTCAAGCATACACAATTTAAAGAGGTTTAGCTTTCAGAAGAAGAGAAAATAACAATTGAATATTTAACATGTCAAATAGTGTTGAGGATATTTTTACAGGAAACAGGACAAAACAGATTTTTTTTTTTTTTTTTTTTTTTTTGCAGTGTAAACAACATGGCAGAAAGCTCTCATGCCAAAGCAGGACTGAATGTATTGTTTGTAACGTAATAGCAGATGTAAATGAAGGCTTCTCTTATCTGTCTTGTAGATTGGGGGCTCAAATCATTGTTTGTGTACAAGCCAACGCTGAGAGTCATGTTAATGCAAGTGTGTGTGGCCTTGTGGCATAGTGTGTCTTACACAGTCCTCTTGTCATGAGCTTGACTCTATTTTCCTCCTCACGCTCTTTCTCTTCTCTCTTCTTTCTCACTTTTCGCTTTATTTCACGCTGTTTTGTTTCAATCGTTAGGTTGTTTTAATTTCGATCTGAATAATTAAATATGAGATTTTTTTTGTTTGTTTTGATTTATTTTTGTGTTGCACTCAATCTAATAAGATGGACGTCCACTAACTGTGATTGCTCCCCTAGTACACCTCTACACAGGAAATAAAGTTTGGGATATCCTGTTTAGAGCTAAATGGCTGCAGTGTGTCTATTTTTATGATTATGTTTCTGAATACACACACACTTAAAAGCTGTTGTCGGTAATGGTGTTGTGGACACTAATTTGAAACTGACAGCACTACTGAACTTATATTTAAAGGTAGGCTAGGCAACTTTGGAGAGGCTAGCAATAGCAAGCTAGCTTCGAAATCATAAGATCCATCAACCCACTCTCCCTTCAGAGTGTCTCTAAAGCCACGCTTCCTTCAAAACATATGAAAGCTCACAACCAGAGCATAGTCTGTCTCGAGAGATGGCGTTAAAATACCTCCTGTCTCAAAGAAAATAACATTGCAATAATAATGAATTTAAACAACTTAAAAGTGCTGACTTTGAAAGTGTTGCACTTAACCCCTAGTTGACACTTAACCCCTAGTTGCTCCAGAGACGTGCGACCTCTGACATACATATATAGCAATTGTAAGTCGCTTTGGATAAAAGCTATAGTCTAGAAATCTAGACGCACCCTAGTGGCAGCAAAAATTATTGTGCAGCAAAGTGTGGTCTAGCAACTCCCCATAGACGTTTTAGCTGGAAAAACCCAACTCTGGCCGGGCCAATCACATGGTGTATAGAGTCGGCGGGCGGGCTTAACATAATGACAACCGAGTTGAGACGATCAGAGCAAGCTCGGACATATTCGGTTTGAAGTCGTTCATCCTCGGATAAAAAGCTATGGCGAAATGATCAACTTGTCATTTTTTCCGCACTCGTGCTGTGTCGTCGAGTATAAATGCTTTACTCCGTGTCAGCGCGCGCTCTGATCGCTAAAGGTGCACGGACCACTCCCGAATCATTTCCAGCACTCCGAAGCACCACTGCCTCCGTTTCCCTCGTAAGCTGATATTAGTATTTAAACATTCTCTATGATATTATTTTTTTAATGACACACTGTCTCTTTCTCTCTCATACACACACACACACACATACTGTCTATTTCTCTCTCACACATATGTAGGCTAGTTATAAACTCTTTAGACTTTTAATGATTAGTGTTTTATTTTTAAAGTTTGTGGGTCATGTAAAAAACAAAAAAATCCCTTATTTTGGGGACGGATTCTGGGAAATCTCCCTTATTTTCAATGTTCAATGTTGACAGCTATGGACTGGATACGGTAAAAGTTTAAAGGGATACTCCACTTTTTTTGGAAATAGGCTCATTTTACAACTCCCCCAGAGTCAAACAGTTGAGTTTTACCGTTTTCCATTGAATTCAGCTGATTTTCTGATATTGAGAAGAATATCAGTAACCAGACAGTTTCTGGTCTCATTGACTTCCATAGTAGGAAAAAATATATATGGTAGACAATGAGACCAGAAACAGTCTGGTTACAGATATTCTTCTAAATATCAGAAAATCGTCTGAATTCATTCGAAAACGGTAAAACACAACTGTTTAACTCTGGGGGAGTTGTAAAATGAGCCTATTTCCAAAAAAAGTGGAGTATCCCTTTAATATATCAACTTGCTCCGCTGACTACATCACCTTCTTCTTTGCTCTGATTGGCTGTAGCGCTATCCAATTGAGTGCAGAGAGAATTTGAAAGAAAACTGTTTATCCCGCCCCTCGGATTGAGCCCTGTCAATGATAAGTTCCCAGACCCTAACATCTTGATGTAGGTCTGGCTTGCCAGGCTAGATAAAAGCGTCAGCTAAATGAATAAATGTAAATGTAATGTAAATGTAGAATTGCATAAATCCGAGTCTGAGGATGTGAACAGCTCCGAATAAAACGCCACGGCTTGTCATCTCGTAATTACGGTTACAACATTGCATGAAAGCAGCAAAAGTTCATTCGGCGACTGGTATCCTGAGGTGGAAATGAAAAATAGTTAGCATTGCTCCTGTTCATAACCCTTAAAGCAGTTAGTCATGCTTTTGATCTGACATAATTGGAGTACAATGTAATGAGATGCATTATGAATGCTTGACTAAATAGACTTAATCTAGGGTTAATTTAAAACTGGGAGAGTGAGTCTGAGCCCCGAACATTTTCAGGAAGGCTATACCAGAGTTTAGGAGACAGATGAAAACATTACAGAGTTTTGTGACCTTAAAGAGCGTGATGGATTGTGATATAAGATCGGTTAAATCAGGAGCTGAACCATTTAGGGCCTTATAGTTCAGTAGCAATACTTTGTTATCGTTGCAGGACTTAATAGTTAATCAGTGCAGGGATGATAGAATAAATAGAATCGACCTGGTGGGACCTTTACCAGTTTTTAACCATTTCAAACAGTATAAAAAAAGAGTTCATGAAAAACATTTCCTACCCTACCTCATGGTGCTCTCAGTATGTTATATATTTAACATTTTCCAGCAAAATTTAGTCATTTTGATAGAAATGCGCACCATCTGGAGTTTAGTGTGAGCGAAAAAGTTCCTCTCTCAGATTAAGCTCATGTTCAAGTAGCGTATTCACCGCTGACAAACAGAAAGCTGCTTGGTTTGAAAGTAACTTTGATATGTGTTCATTATGCATCACTACTGACAATGGACCGCTAACCTTTAAATATCACGGCAGTTTTTATTAATGTGACAGCATTTCAGCAACTCACACCTCATGGAAATATACTCTAAAAACCGCAGGGTTACAAAATAACCCAACCAGCTGTTTATTTGTGAATGACCCCGTTACAACTCATTTGACCCAGCATGAGCAACCTACAGTAAGAATGTGTTTACAGTGCCACAAACAACCCAGCATTCTGACCCAGCACAATCAACCCAACAATTTGTTTACAGAAACAACCCAGCATTTTTTTGAATGTAGGCTTTGAGTGTTTGCAAAATATATGAAGAGTTCAGATGCAAAAGCCTCTAAATGCCATTTGAAATTTTCTTCTAGAATGATCATTTTTATCAAGCTTGTATATTTAAGTTCAGTAATTTCACTTAAATGACAATTAATAGGTAATCTTCATTGCCATTTAAGTGAAATTACTGAACTTAAATATACAAGCTTGATAGAAATTATCATTTTAGAAGAAAATTGCAAATGGCACTTAGAGGCTTTTGCATCTGAACACTTCAAATATATATATATATATATATATATATATATATATAGGCCCTATGGCTATTTGTTTCTTTGAGTAAATCTTTAAAATTTTATTAAAATAATAACACATTTAAGGGGACAATACAAATTTATAACCAACAAGATCATGCAACGTTAAGATGGTATTTACCTGGCACAGAAACACATTTTAGGGATGATAAGATTTTACAATACAAAAAACAAACACCATTTGTAATAAGATTTTACAATACAAAAAACAAACACCACCAAACAACAAACAACATTTAAAGGATTTATATTTAGCTTCAACAAAAAAGGCAAGACTGCATAAAATTAATTAGAAAATTATTTGATTAGTGAAGGTTTATTTACAAAAAAATGTCAATGAACTGATTCTCTAAATATGAATGAGAAAGAGGACAGAGCTATATGATGTTTAATGGGGATCCTTTTGTTAATCAATTATTAGCTGGATGCACAGCACATATAGTACCTTGAATGCACTGGTGTTTTTTTAGCACCTATCAAACTGCAAAGATTTGCAGAACTGCACAATCTTTTTTTTTCCTTCTGTTATTCTCTTCTATTTATCGGGTGACCATGGGCCAGTCCATGAATTTCATCTTGAAAAGCTCTTTGTGCTCTTTGTGAACACAAAGCACTCCATAACTCGGATTCCATTTGTAGTCCAGGTAATGAGTTCTAGCGGGACTGTACTTGGACTCACCTTCTCTGGTGGAAAATGGCTTTCAGAAAAATTTCATTCGAATTCTCTCATGCCACTAATAAAGTTATAACCAATCACCCACAATCTTTACAATTCACAAAAAAACTGCCACAACTGAGTCAGCACTGAGCTAGTATAACTGAGCATTCTGAAATTCAAGACAAAAAAAATCATGTTTTACTTTATTTTGATGGTCCCTTTTGAACATTCTGTTGACTATATTGCACCTATATACAGTCTATGTCTAACTCTCATTAGTGTCAGTAGAGTATTAGTAGACTGGTAGGGTTAAAATAAGTTGACATGTAGTTGCAAAGTTATTTATAGTCAGTAGAATGTCTGTTGGATATTAAGCAGACAGTTTACTAATACTCTTATGAGAGTTAGTTGACATGTAATTGCAATGTTGCTTATAGTCAACAGAATTTTCAAAAGGGACCATCAAAATGAAGTGTTACCAAAGTTTTCCTTTCTGTTGCTGTAAATTAACCCTATAAAGCCTACTGTATTACATGCCATCTATCTGACTAATAGTTTATACTGTACTTATAATTTAGAATAATTCTAAATACATTGTGGTACACATGTCTGTTTGCTGTTAAATCTATACTGATTTTTAGAAACGTAAGAATAACTTGATAATACTTGAAGATGAAGAATTAATGGACTGATGCAACTTAGGTTTCCTTAATTATCCATATATAATTTTTAAGAAAAATCATGTGAAAATGTGAGTATCAAATTTGCTAAATCAGGCTCTAGAGGAACACTTGTCTCTCAATTATCATTGTATTTCATTATATGAAAAGCCAAGCCAATGTTGGTTCTTGTTTTATTACGAACTCTGTCATGTTGCCAGTTGTCTCTCCTCTGTTCAGCGGTTTCTTTTTTAAACGGTGATTCCCCAGAGGTTCGATATTTAGCAATTTCCATATCAACCTTTCACACGTCAAAGTAGCCGGAGCAACACTTCAAATAGGCTTAATAGTGAATCAGACAAAAACACATTTTGGAAGAAGCACTGATGATGTATTTTGGACAAAAAAGTTACATAGAGTACCTTTAAATATCATCTTACTAAAACATATTATTGGGAGATATATAGTAGCGTGACAACTGATTGTATGCCTTCATGAAAGTAGTCTGCTGTGTTATCGAGGCTCTTGATGACGTGCTAGCCGAGTTTTGCAGCCTTTCGTTTGAGAAGAACATCTAGTTGAAACCCACGGTGCATCATGTGAAAACATAGGAAGCCCCCGAGGCTGTGCCCGGGATTGCCGTCAGCTTTAGCCGGTGTGTAATGCACTGCAGTGTAACGTAGATAGGACACTGTAGAACGCAGATTCATCAATCATCCAACAAAAATTAGCATCTGCTGTGTTTCTGCTCTCTTAAAAACCTAGTCTTTTTCTTATTTAGGCCAAGCGCTGTTGTATGAGAGGCAGAATATTCAAAATATTCATAAACACGCACACATCCACACAGTCTGCCTAAATGCTTTTCATTAAAGTTTAAAATGGTCTGATGGGAAGCAATTATGTCAGAATCAGACATAATCAGCTGTTTTCAGACCAAAACGCTCTTTATGAGACAGAGCGTCTGCTAGCGAGCGGACACATTTTATTATAGTCATTCTCTTTTCTCTGTCATTTACTATTATCTTGTTGCTTTGAAGAGCTTTTCTACTATTGTTTGGCATTCAAATGAATCAGCAGAGATGATGTTCACTAATGATGTGCTTGAATGTGTGCATTTCTAAACAGTTATCATTCAGACCGGAGCGTCAGATCGCATAAAGAGTTTTTAAATGTCACGTAAATGGCAGGGCAGTGGTCTTTGAGCCCTGTCGAGAGTTACGTTAGAGGGCCTGCCACAGTGACTTGTGCTCAACCAAATCACATACAAACTTACAAAAGACTCTTTACTCATTCTGAATAGATTAAATCATTCTTTGAAACAAAGCAGTAAGGTTTCCTCCTGTTATGTTGCATTCTTAAGCACTTGTAACAAATATTCTATTTTGTTTGGTTTTTTTCCTGCTATGTGTTCTGTGCTAGACTAATTTAGGAGAGAAGTGTCGATTGTGTTTTAATACGTATTAGACAAGGTTTTCCTCTTTCTACAGTGGAAAAGGATTTCGCTTGTTACTGAGACAATTTTACGGAAGCTGTGGAGGCACCTCAAAGGAATTTTAATTGCAAATGGTATAGCAGAAACAAGTGTCCTTATCTACTTATGCTGTAATATAATAAAAACATTAACACATTTTTTATTTCATTCCAGGGGATATCTCAGCTTTGAGTGCGTCTTAGGCCTTGTCCACACAAATATGTTTTCGTGTGAAATTGCATCCTTTTCTCTCCGTTTTGGCCTTCTGGCCACACTGAGGTGGCGTTTCAGTCAACAAAGACGCATCTTTTTTGGAAAGATTTTGCTCTCCAAAGTGGATACTATTTAAAAAAACTACATTTTCTCGTTGTAGTGTGGTCTGTGAAAACGGAGGTATTCTCAAACGATGATGCAGTTTTAAGGCCCGTTCACACCAAGTACAATAACTATAAAGATAATATATGCGTCCACATCAACGACCGACAACGGTTTTTATTCTAAGCAGTATAAAGATAACTATATATGCGTCCACACCAAAGTAGCGAAAATGGATGACCTGCTGCTGCTTTACATTACAAAAAAATATCAAAAGAAAAACAGGCGCTTTTGGGTGCACGATAACCTTAAAAGACGAGAGGATTTGGCAGAATCCGTCACTCTGGTTAGAGAGTTGTCGTCTTTTGAATTTTATTCATATTTTCGAATTAATCAACAACAGTTTCAAGACATCCTGGACATCATGAAAGAGGACATTAGCAAGAGTCAAACAAGTTTCAGAAATCAGCGCCAGAGACCGTATGCCAGTATGTCTTCAGTATATAGCCTGCCCTGTATATAGCCACTGACTAATTAGGAAAAGCTATCCAACAAACTTTTGGATACATTTTATAAGTTAGGCTACAAAAAAAGAAAGAAAGAAAGATGAGACAAAAGAGCAAGATGTTGGCTATTACAGTAATGCTATTTGCACATAAGAAGGATAATAATAGTATTAATAATAATAATACACTCTAAAAAATGCTGGGTTGTTTTAACCCAACTATGGGTCAAATATGGACTAACCCAGCCGTTGGGTTAAATTTTTACATTACATTTTTAACCCAACATTTCGGGTTTGTCCATATTTGACCCAAAATTGGGTTAAAACAACCCAGCATTTTTTAGAGTGTAGCCTTATTAAAAGCAATGGCCTAGGCTATAGCCTAAAGTTCATATACAGTATATATATTCAAAAGTTGATATTGATACTTGATACCGTGTCACGCCTTATGTGGATGATAGTTTATATATCGAACATTTTTTGTGGTGGTTTTTTTTTTCATCATGAGTCTTTTGTTTATTAATATTCAGAAGTAAACAGTGTAGCTGACTTAATGTTTAGCTGACAGAATGTTTATTTTTAAAACACAATTTTTAAAGCACAACCCTCTCTGATGTCAGAATGTTTATTAGACAGACAAACATACACACACACTTAACTTATAGATAGATATTACATCATCTCACAGCACTGAATATGTAAGACCAGAGACTTGACACTGAAAAAACACAAAGGCCAGAAAAACAGACACGTTTTTCTTTTTTCTGTCATATATGTCACTGTAATAATTTGGTTAGAGAGTCAGACTTTTAACCCGAAGTTTGCAGGTTCGACTCTCAATGAGTAACTCTCTGCAGTAACTCTCCCTCATTATTCAATGAATGAAAAATGATTAAGAAAATACACATGAATAAGAAATGATTGGAGATAATGTTCATTTTTCAGTAGTAATTAGCCCAGACGAAGTGCTAAATTTGATTATGATTAACAGTAGCCACTCGCTTTTCATTTAGGTTGTCCCTCTTCTCAAACCCTCTGCTGTTTAACGGACCATTTCAAGAATGAAAACAGGCCATTGCATGGCTGTATATTACACAATGGCCTGCCATTTTAAACAATGGAGCATTTAGTACATAGCGAGCAGCTAATCATTCTGGTTGGTGCTTTCCAAGAAGTGTATTAATGTCCTCTTTCTACATGGATACATCTAATACTTCACCTCAATGAAGTGAAGCCAACATTAACATTTATAGAGGATGAGGGGAGGAAAGAGATGGAATAACCAAACTGTGTCATAAATGAGCTTGGGGAATCAGGGAAATGTTGTTTACTCATTATTGCGGAGATGCTCTTTAAGCACAAAGTATGATCTTGCTTTGTCACTATTCTGTATATAGAGCACTAGTATGCACTATTCTAAATGCAAAACATATTGTGCTCGTTCCCTATACTATTTTGCTCTACTTGCTATTCTATAAGTTGAATGCTATTAGGCTTTGCACTATTCTACATGTAAGAACATGTCTGTGACCTGTCTGTATGACAGAGCCGTCTGTGATCTGTCATATCTTGTAAATGGAACACCATTGCACTATTGTCACTTTTCTTCATGTGAAGAACACTATTCCTTTCTGACACTATTCTGTAAATAGATCACTATTCTCCTGCCACACATTTTCATTTGAATTAGCTTCTCCTAAAATGGGCAGAGCTCCAAATGTGAATGTAAATACAATTTGAAAAATAACATGCAACATGGGTGACCATAGCATGTGCACTTCTCTAAAACCCTACTTTTAATTTTATTTAGTTCAAATCAATCACTCTGATTGATTAGTCAAACCTGTTTGTTCTCTGGGTACTTTTGTAAAATGTTATCCTTGCAGATAATCAACCAAGAGCCCAGCAATTCCCTCTATCATTCTTAGCAGAAATTATTATTATTACTGTATAAGGCAAGTAATGTTTTTATTTTTATTTACCATGGGGTTATAGCGACCCACAGTGGTGACATTCTGGAATACACAGACACACACGTTGGGTTTTCGTGTTTTATGGGAACATTCCATTGACATAATGATTTTTATACTGTACAAACTGTGTATTCTAACCCCACCCCTAAACCTACCAATCATTGAAAACTTTCTGCATTGTTACATTTTCAAAATACCTAATTTCATATGATTTGAAGTGGTTTTCCTCGTGGAGACCAAAAAAGATTTCGGATATTGCCATCTTTGTGGGGATATTTTATCCCCAAAACATAGGGTTTACCTGAACCACACACAGATGTTTTTTTACACTATTAGTGAAGATGTTGCACTTCCATTGATTTATCTGGTTAATGATATTTGATATTTTGTTTTGGCCAATTTATATTGCCTTTTAGAGTAAAATGTCCTCACAAGTCTGTTGTCATTAAATATTCAACTGTAGGTGAGGAGATTTGTCCTCAAAAGTATAATTAAAAAAGTAGGCTATACGCACAAACTGAAACTAGTAAGCCTATTTTTGAGGAAGGTTTTTCCAACCGCTGTATTACACATAATGGGTCAGAGGTTATTTTTGGTAATACACCCAGCAAGTTAGGCCATGCAACGAGTTTAAATTGACCGACAAATTTAGGCCTATAGTAATAGCAATAAAATGTAAGTAGGCTAGCTGTCATAACTGAAAGAAACTGTATTTTGTCTGTTACATGTTCGCGGGCTCGTTTTAGCCTAGCCTCCTATTTTTTTTTTTTTTTCCCTTTCCCAAATTAAGTTAAAAATAAAAAAGTTAGTATTAAAAAGTTTATTCACAAATTATCCCAGTTAACTCAAATATTTTTTTGAAAGTTTAGGCGAGGCGTTTGAGAAGTCATTTTGCAAAGAAATTATTTTATTTTTACTTACAAAAAAAATAAAAATAAAAAGGTAATTATATTTTAATTGCATTTCATTGATCCGATCTTTTTTATCCTCGTCGTGGCACTTGAGATATTGATAAACCTTGTAAAAATATTCATTACCAATGCATTGTTTACATTTGGCAGATATAGGCTACTGTTATACAAAGCAAGTACATTGTGGGAATTTAAAAAAAAAAAAACTCATGACCTTAGCTATGGGAAATTTCACGTTTGTTTTCCTCGGCAGAGGTGAGAAATAGCGTTATCTGTGTCGTAAATGCTCGCGCACAGACGCAATTTCCTTGAGTGGGAGAGACATGCTCAAGCGCTCTCCTATAGCTCACGTCATTACACAAGTGCTAGATGTCTGTTATGCTGCTGTTCAAGAAAAGTTGGCTCGGGTAGTTTGAAGGCTTTTGTGTAGATCCTATCTGCCAGGATAGCACGCGCAACACGCTCAGTCACAGGTGAAGGAAACACCAGTGTTGTCCCGAAACATTTTCATCCAGTTATCGTGTAAAGGTCCTCAGCGAACTTTTCCTATGTTTGAAACAATCGCAGTGAACATGACGAGTTTGAAGGCGTTTAGCGAGCCATTTGGTAAGTAAATCTTCGTGATTGATTTTTACTAATCTTTCTTTGTTTCTGGAGAAAACATGTGCTTACGAGTGGCAAAGTGATGGACGCTTGTTTTTTCTCTCTCTTGTTTTTTTCGCGGTCTTTAAGTAGGCCTACAGTACTTGGTTTCAGTTTTTCTTATTAATGCTGTAGCAAACGATACTATAAGTACTAAGGTCTTTGGTTGTTTTAAGTAGACAAATGCATTTGCAGTAAGTTAGGTTATATACAGTAAAAGGAGGACGCATCAAGTGCAACCCAGGTGGACTTTATCATGCTACAGCTATGGCGTGACTTCAGCAATACGGATGCCGTGTTTAATTTTAATTATTTGTTTGTTTTAGTTACTAAAACTTGCTGTTTGGATTTTTAAAGGCTTTTCTTCTTTGTATGTAGAGGTGACCGGGTTTATACTACAGTATTTGTTTGTGTTGCTTCTGCTAGTGTATGGGTGGCCATTCATAAGAAGATCTGTGCAGAGGGTTTTGCCCTGCAGGATTATATTATGATGTGGTTTACATTTTATCTGTTCAAGTGCATCCCGAGCAAGCAGCTACACGCTCTCTGCATTCCCTGGCTGAGCAGAAACACTCATGAATAGATGCAGGCTGCACAGGTTTGGATTCGTCTACAGTATGACTGGGGCTAAATGTGGCACCTGTGCGTTAGATAGATCTGTCCATGAGTTTTAGTTTCTCTCTCCACCTCTGTGAAGGATGAAACACATTTGTAGCACATACTGATATCAAATAACTTCGCATAAGCTTTTTTATTATTATTATTATTAGTGTTGGGTATTTTTGTTAGTGGGGCAGAATAAGTGAATATCTTTCCAGAGATATTATCAGCTCAAGGTGCTAGGTACTCTTTCCGGTTTGATGCTTACATCAGAGTTTGTTTCTTGTTTTTTTTTCCCCCTGCATGTACTTTCTGCAGTCACCATCGTTACATTAAAAGTGCGTTTCACATCTGACACCCGGCATCCTGTTTCAGCTGATGGATTTCTTAGAAAAATACCCTTTATATTATTTCCTACCATTTTTGGGAACCTCTTTATTCCTCTGAATTGTGTTTGCCTGTCTTTCGTGTGAAGCAGCGACAGTGGTCATGAACGCACACTGTCTGGTGTAGGCGAGACACTGGGGTGATAGCCAGTCTACATGATCGATCTTTTCCCTCACCAACCTTAGGAAACAGAATTTTTTTCTGTCTGAAGTTGTGTCTACTGTCCCTTTAACATAACTCTGTATAATAAGTTGCATTCTATTATGCTTTATCTTGAAAAAGAGAAGAATGATAAAAAGTAAAAAAAGTGCTTTAGATAGGCCTACTTATTTTGCAGGAGCTTGGACTATTCCAAGTGCCTATTGACCCAATGGTCATCACTTCAGGGCTAGCATCATACTGGGTCAGTGTTGGCGGAAGTTACTTTTTAAAGTAATGCATTACAATATTACGTTACTTCCTAAAAAATTAATGTAATGTATTATGTTACTTTTTCTCAACTGGGCTCGCTGGCTTGTTTGTTTTTCTTTTTGTTTTTTAATATATATATAAACCTTTCATGCCAAAAGTGAAATGAATAATGCAAAAGCACGCCTGTACAGTAGAGAGCTCAGCTCAAACCATAGACTGTAAAAAATAGGGCTCAAACAAACCTTTCAGTTTAGATCACAGAAGTATAGTGTGCATGAGAAGAAAATTCCAAACTTAATTCAGAAATAAAAACAAAAATTAAACCCAAATGTTATTGTAATCTGATTATTATGCTTAATTCATGGATCGTCAAAAGTCAGCAGCAAATACACTGGTTAATAAAGTGAGATTAAATGCATAAAGTATATTTGTGTTAAATACATAAAGTATGTTTAATTATTGCTGGTTTGCGTATTATCATGGTTTGCATTTCAGCGTTTGTCTTCATTTGAAGGAATACTGAACTTGTTCGAACTACAAGTCTGAGAGGACCCCCTTAACAATTGCTCAATTGCAAGCATTTGTTGCTAAAGAACAATGTCACGTCACAATATTGGAAATATTTGCATTAGAGCCAGACCAATATATCGTCAGGCCGATATTATCGGCCGATAGTAGGCATTTTCCAAACTATCGGTATCTGCAGTTATAATGGCCGATAAATGAATATTTCAAAAATAAAATAAAAACGGACGAAACATGCTTGAACCATGTCATGAGTGTTGGAGTTGTATAGTTTGTCCACCAGAGGGCACTCTACACCGTTCCTTTTGGCAACACTCGTTGAGTTGGTCGCAAGACATACATTGCTTGAATTACAATTATAAGAACATCCCCATCAGTTCTCTTAACTCAAATAGGCATGACAAAATTTGTGACTATCATGTCCAGTTTTGCTGCTGTTAAATAAGCCGAGAGTGAAACGGAATTAGCTAGTAGTAGTTACGTTACGTTGTTATAGTGTAGTTGACTGACTGTCCTTTTAACTTTTGACAATGTGACTGAAGTATTTCTTTAAAAGCGCGTGACAGTTATAGCAATGAGACGCATCATCTCTCCTTGCCTGTTGTATTGAAAATGTATGTTTTACAATTTGCAGTATGACATTATCCATTGCTAAATTATGGCTCATCATAGACTAGCTAACCATAAAGCTTGCTAATGCCACTATCATCAGTCTGTTCTGTTGTGACAATAAAAGAAACAAGTTTCTTTTTAAAATGCATTATCATATTATTTTAGTTAAAACTCATAAATAACTACAAGTAACTAATGTTAGGGAAATCTGTTAATGTTTTGTTGCGTGTTTCTGTAAAAAAAAATATATATTGGCCGATATATCGGAATACCGGATTTTAAAACCAAAAAATATTTGTATCGTATCGGCCTTCAAAATCCTTTATCGGTCAGGCTCTGCTTTGCATTTTAAATCATGAAAGTGCAAGTTATTAAGTCTCAACCCGAGCCAATTATTCACTTTATATAGAAAGTGAAATATAAAATATTCTACAAAATGTTTTGTTTTGTATAACTTAATTATATACCGTCTTAAATTATTTGACAAGGTATTTTTTTGAATAAGTCAATTTAGTAATCAAAATTTTATTTTTATTGCGACTCAACATAACTGAAATAATTGCGGGCCAAATTAATTGTAATATTAGTTTAATAATAAAAGTAGCCTAATAATAATCATTCAGATCAAGATCATCGCAGCAGGGGCTAAGTTGGGCCTCTAGAAAGGGGAGGGGCTTTTCCAGACCAAATGATTAGAGTAGTCCTTCATGTCACCAGAGGAAACTGTCATTACACAGGTTAAAAAAAGGTAAAACTAGAATGCCTGCATGGATAAATCTTTCACAATAAGATCAATAACATACTTTAAATAATATGTAGAATGAATTTTACTTCATGATGGCTTTAACTCTAAAAATATACCGGTAGTACAAACACAATTCCCCCCAGACATTAAAATGAAACCATTTCTTGACTGTACAAAGCTAATCAATATTTAATATGGCAAGCACCATTCAAAATTTGGTTAGTTGACTGTTGCTACTTGCTGTAGCATTCAAGGCAAGCTCAGCGTTGTTTTGGCATAGCAAATTGGGGCGATCACATTGAATGGCATCATCATTGTCTGTCTGTCTGTTTGAATCTGCCACATGACAGCGTTGCCACTGAATTGCACATGCACAGAGGCTTTCACAAACTGACACGCATTTCTCACACTTCCTTCCTCTTACTGTCACTTAGTCATTTTTACTAGCAGTCTTCTCATTTTCTTTATGCTGTTTGTTGGTTCCGTAATTCTTATTTTTCAGGAGTGTTTGTGATCTGCTGCTGCTCGGCTTTGTGGAATCCGGCAAGTAACTTGTGTACTAAAGGAGCCTTTGCGACAAAACAATAACGGGTTCTTTTCATTTTTGAAAATTAGATATATGGAATTTATGATTTTCGCCACTGATCACATTTTGTTCTTGCATCATCACTGTTTGTCTCAACCTGAATCTTTTCTTTCGTGCCAAATATATATTAGCACAAATTCTGTTTATTTATATTCACAAATGGAAAATGGGTTGTTGTTCAGTGTGATCATGTCTAACATGCGACACTGACGGGCCAATGTCGATGTGATGCGTGTTTGACCTTTGGGATTTTTGCAGGGAGAGTGGCTTCTGAACCGGTGGAGGACACTGACCCCAGCACATTCATTACAGAGATGGTAGGCCTATGTTGTTGTTTTTTCAAAAACAAGCCTTAGAGATTTTTTTTAGTAAAAGTCTTACTTTACTCTAAAAAAAGATTTGGGTGGAATGTTATGGATTGATGACGTTGGGTAATACCCACTGCAATGACACGGTTGAATCATATGTAGTGTTTAGATTTGGTTTGTTATGACAGACTACACGAGTTCTAAACATTGTCGTCTTTCATATTGTGATCAAATGCCACTGATTATGTAGGTTAGACATGATTTTCATACATGATATCAAAGTAGCATTGGTTGGGAGCAGCAGGTTTGAAACCCACACTCTTGCCTTGTTGTGTGACGCCCTCCGAGGTTTGTTCTAGCATGTTCTCTGCTCGTTTATCCACACATCTGAAAGTTTAATTTCCACTGTACGCACCTCCTCTCTTCAAATGTGTCCCAACATGTAGAAAGAGAAACAAAGGTGTATTGTTTACCTCTAAGGTCTTGATTCAGATGTGTGTGATGCAAGTTTGACCTCTGGGGGGTCTTTGCTGATGTTTTCTTTTCTGTGTTTCAGTCTCTAAGGTCAAATTACCCTGTTCAGGTCACTGATCCACAAGGTATCAGAGGTATTTATTGTTTATTTCTATTGTTGCTGCTTCTGTCATACACTGAATGTTTATTTTGTGTCTGCTTATTGAATCAATTCTGCTGATCTCAGTTCAGGTATTCAGAGTGGTGACCTTTTAAGGAGCCTCCACACTTTCCATTTAATCATGTTCAATTGGAATTTTTGTTTGTTAATAAAAGATCAGCATATTTATTCATAGAAATTTGACTTCTTGTTCTCTACAGATCCTGTAACCCTACAGCTCAGCTCTCTTCCCCCTGGTTATCTGACGTCAGCGGTGGGCCGAATACGACAGGTGAGTCATGTGTTCTTTCAGTTGCCTGATATCATTTCTTTGCATATAGTTGGGTCTGATCGCTTGCTATCATTATTTGCTGAAGTCACGTACTCATTTCTGACAACATCCTTATTTATAGATGCAAACTACACACTGTGTGGTGTACTGATTCTTGAACCGTTGTGTGATGTGGGCTGTGTAAGAAGTGTGGTTTTTGTGTAAATGCCAAAGGCTACATTTTATTCCACTTATCGGGACTGTGCGGTTGTTCCCCCTACTTGTTTCATATGTTTCAGTTGAGTGTTCTTCAGGGGTGTGAGTTCACTTGTTCTGTAGCCCTTATTTTAATGTATTTGTGCTAAGTGTGATAATAGAGCCTTCATTTTATACATAAGCCTTAACATCTATTCTTTTTCACCCAGCCTGTGGAAAATGACTGTACAGAATTTATTCCATCGGCATCTGTTTCATCAGGTATGAATCAATGGTAGATTATTAGTTTTATATGCTACAAGTGATCACAACATATATAGTGTAACAAATTTGTAAAATGAACAGTGTTTAAGAAATTGTTTCAAAATACAGTATGTACCTTTTTTGTTGTTGTTGTTCATAATTTACCTAATGAGCAAGTACAACATGAATGTATATTCCAAACCATGTTTTTATCTTATCCTGAAACACTACGGTAAACCTTTATTAAGTGTTTATATTCAGACTGGGTTTATATGTGGGTTTATATTTAGACCGGGCAGGACAACAAACAACCTCTTCGGAGTAGGCCAGTACCTGCGTTACTCGTCCTATACAGTACATAAACGGAGAGAAATAGTGCCGGCTACCAAGTTCTTCCGCAAAATTTACATAGTGCTCCTGCTCCTTTTAAAGTCCCCGTGGTTTATGGTGAAAATCAAGCTTTTAAAGTTGTTTATATTTCTATGTAATGTTTTACAAGCCATGTGCAAATTAATTGTGGAGTATTTTCTCCTTAAAACTGCAATGAAACAAAGACAGGAAAAAATCTCAAAAATCGCTGTTTCTGATGTCACAAACGACCTTTTAACCAATCACGTCAAAGAGTAAGGCATGAAGAATTTTTTTTTTTTTTTTTTTTTTTTCTTTTTTCAGGAATAAATATCAAAGATGAGTTTTAAGGGATCAAATTATTGACTACAGGGGGATTTTAAAGATTAGCTTTAAGTGAGCATTAGATGATGAGGTAAAGTTAAATCTAAATTAATTCAAGCAAATGAGCATGCACAATTAGCCAATTAAAAAAAATCTCTAAAATCTGCTGATTTGGTTACAATGTACGTTGCTTTCCTGTGTAGTAATCGACTGTTTGTGTAACACAGGGGTTTTCAAACTTTTTGTGTGTGTGGACCACTATTTGTAATCAAGAATTTTCACGGACCACCTCATAATACACATATTATGATATTACATATTATATTACATAATATATTTAGGTTCATTTGAACAACAGGCTTATTTCCATAGCAATGGAGTATCAAATCTATACAATAATAAGTACACGATTTTAGGGGATTACTAACGTTAATCTTCAGAGTTCTACAAGTCCTCAAAAAGTAGGCTTGAGTTTGTCCACTTAACAGCACATCCGCAAAACATTTCACTATGTAAACTAACGAGAACTGGAAATTAAAATAATAATAGGCCTTATTCATTCCATTTATAAACATTTCGTTTTATAAAAGGCCTAAACTGTCTATAAAAGCTATGCATGTGATTTGATAATGAGAACATATTTGCTTCTGCCCTATAACATTACACATTTAAAGAAAACACAGTAGGCCTAATGTTATTCCAGGTTAAAAAATAAAGTTGTCAATAAAAGCCATTGGAGTCTATTTGCCAGCCCGATATGAACGTAATATCCTCCTTTGTCACCCTCCACATCTTTCCCTTCCTCTTTGTATCGTCTGTCTAATATAGACCTATATTAAAAAACAAACAACTAAATAAAATGCTCACCTAACCTGTTGCTATCCACCGATCCGGTGTTGTGGTTCTGACGACAAGGAGCTTGAACGTCACGGCCGAGTGCCACTAGCCTATTTTAGTAATCACACAATAGCTTGACAATTTAATTTACATTTTATATAAATATAGGCCTACATATTCTTTTTAATGGGAATTTCTTGGTAAAATATTTTAGATTTTATTTTGCCTTTTCACGGACCACCTGCAGTACCCTCACGGACCACTAGTGGTCCGCGGACCACAGTTTGGGAATCGCTGGTGTAACACATTCATTCACACTAAAGTTTCAACAATAAATTTAGAATTCAGTAGAAATACTTTACTGAACTGAAATCGTGCATCAAAATTATTTAAAGATTATTTTAGATATTATACATAATGGTAACACTTTACAATAGGTCTCATTTGGTAACGTTAGCCGCGTTTCCACTGCCGGGCCAGGGCCGGGCCGTGCTAGTGCGTGCCAGGGCCAGTCGCGTTTCCACTGTCACTTCCGGGGCTTGATCGGGGCTTCCTCAGGGCCAACGGCCAGGATTTCTGGCCCGTCGAATACCTTGGGCCAGAGGGGGCCAGCTCGGGCTAGAGGCGTGCTCAAGGTAAAAGGCGGAGTTTATCGGTGTTATGGAAGTTATGATCTGAAGCAAGATGCACATAGGGGTGTCCATGTTTAACCGATTAACCGTTTAAAATTGCATAACATTTTAATTTGAACTGTAGGCCGACTGCTGCGCAAAAATATATAGGCTATATATAGGCTACATATCAACGAATTTTCAGATATTTGTTAGATTTATTTGCCCCTTAAACATTTAAAATATTTGACAAATTAATATAAAAAAATATTTATTTTACTGGTTTTCTGAGGCCAAATTAGAACCTGGAAATGATATTTTCCCCGCAGTGCTGAATGAGCCGTAACCACAGCCTACAGAAAGGGGATTATAGGTGATTTATAGGCTATAATAAAAGTGTCTGATAATAAAATAATATAAAATAACGAGGCATTAATTGTTTATTAATAAACTATTGTTTTCTAAATGATTTTCGGCTAAAAACATATCTCCATCTCGGATGCACATTTAGAGAGAAATTAATTAGCTAATTACATAGTCAGAAGATATTGGCTTTCGATTCGAATTTGTTCGTTTTAAATTGGACATTTAAAGCTTTAATCTACAAAGGATATAACCCCTGTAGACTAAAGCTTTAAATGTCCAATTTAAAACGAACAAATTCGAATGCGGTGGCTGTTTCAGGTCTCGCGCTTCAGTTCACGGAGATCATGAAGCGCGCCTTGATTAATTGTTAAAGCAACGTTTTCTTGTTATTGTGAGTTTACGCAAATAAATGTATTTGCGAATAATGTATTATTATTTTCTGTATGACCAGAAATGAAAGAGTATTTTAAGTTGTTTCCACTCACTGAAAGAAATGCAATGAAACTGAAAGTGTTCACATGGGCGTCTCGCAGCCATCAGTGCGTGCTCCACACACACTGGATATGCGCTGATATGCGTCAAAAATATTGTGTTTATTTGTGCTCTGTTCCTTTTTTGGATAAAGGCGTCTTCTACATATGCAGCCTAATAAAATGTTACAATAGGATGATGATGGTTATTATTATTATTATTATTATTATTTGCAGACACGGAGTTTTTGTGAAATGGACGTTTTGCTTATTTTCAATTGGCAATTTCAGTTTGAAGGGTGATGGAAATGCGGCTTTAACTGCTCCCTACTTGCTGCGTTTTATTTCTATACATTAATTTCGTTTCAAATGGGGTCCAATCAGTTATTAAAGGTGTTAAAAAATTAACTCTGTATCTCAAGGTTGCGGCGCGCACACTATGCACCGAGTAGGCTATTAACCGATGGGCCTCGGTTACGGTTAATGAATAACTTGAAAACGTGCCCGCAGCCCTACTTGTTATATCGCGCAAAAAATCGCTGCTTGAAATGGAGAATCGCCTGTACTGTTCTCGTGACACTATTGCAGCCACTACATGCTATCTTCCTAATTTAAAAAATAAATTAATTCATAATACCCGCTGAAATGGGTTGGGTTTTATGACGTTTGATCCAGAAAGGCGTGTTAGGGGTGGGGTCTGGGGCAGCGCTGTGGGGCTACTGGCCCGGCAGTGGAAACGCAAGCCCGGTGCTTGAGGCTCGGCTCGCTGTTAGCTCTGGCCCAGCCCTAGCCCGGCAGTGGAAACGCGGCTATTGGTAAATGCATTGGTTAACATATGTTTTAAAAGCATTCATGTGTTATTGTTACTGTATGTAAAAATATATTGTATTTTCATGTTAGTTCACAATGCATTAATTAATGTTAATAAACGCAACTTTTGATTTTAAAGATAAATTAGTAAATGTTGAAATTAGCATTGTCTCATTTTAATAAATGAAGTAGAAATATTGTTCATTGTAGTTCATTAACTACTGTAGATATAAGTATTGTTACTGTTGAATTAACATTTTGGATATATCCCGTAATGTCTGCTTGTCTTTCCCCACTCTCTAGACTTTAGTAAAGAACACAAGTCCTGCAAGGAATGTTTGTGTTCTGCCCCTCCACCCAAAATCAGTGACCTGATGGACGACGAAGACCTTCTGTACACCCTAAGGCTGAAGCTGGATCCAACTCACTGCACTGTCAAAAACTGGAAGAACTTTGCAAGCCGCTGGGGGATGAGCTACGACGAGCTCACGCTTCTAGAGCAGCGCACGCACGGCGCCACCTACCAGAGTCCCACTCAAGAGTTCCTCCTGCGCTACAACCAAAAACCTGTCACGGAGCTCACCGAACTTTGCCAACTTTACCAGCGCATCGATGTGCTCCGATTGCTCCAGAGGTGGTTGGAGAACGACTGGCCCTCGCGCTGGCAGAAGGCCCATTAGCTGGGACTTAATAATAACTGGACCCTAATGAATGAAATTTGTTCGTCGAATCTGAAATCCATGACTGCAGGGATGGACGGCAGGTCAGAACACACACTACTGAACAGTGGTGGTGCATAGACAGTGTTTACAAGGTTGTACACTGGACTTAGTTTAGTTTGATTTCATCACTCCAAGTGTCACAGATTGGTTCACATGTTTGAAATACATATATTAGCTATGCGATTGAAGGGTGAGCAACAAATATAAGCAGTGACGCCTCAGCACTTAAGGAGGAAATGGAAAGACCACTCAGGTGTGACTGGAAAGTCTCTGTCAATCCAGTCATACACTGTTTAATTTATTTTTTAATAGAAACAGCCATCTGTGTGTTGTGCCACTGTTGGTGGTTTTATGAAGTGTCCGTAATAACATTTGTGATGTTGAGTCATTTGAGATGGTTTCTCACCTTTAGTCTTGCCTGCATTTTAGTAATAGCCTATGAAATACTCACAAATGTGTGGCTGGTCAGGACACAAAAACTGAATCTCCTTCATTTCAGCTGTAGTTCAGCTTCCTATTAAGTTACTATTGCAATTAGGCATTTATATCCCAGGAAAATATGAGGTTAGAGGTTCATCATTTTTGATTGATGCCAAATCACATATAGATTACAGCTATTTTGGAGTTGATTCAAGTCTGTAAAAAGCAAAACAGCATAAAAGATGAGATTTGATGAGGTAAAAAAAAAAGTTTAACCTTGGGATTGATTTAATTATTGTCCTAGCTACAGGTATATGGTACAGGATGGTGTGCTTTGAATATTGGCTTTGTCTGTTAACCATTTGTTGAATTGAATGCAAGATGTAAGAAAAGTTTTTCTGACTATTTACGGTACACTAAAATTCGTTCTGCTCGTGTGTAGTCGGTTAAAGATTAAAAATTTAGATTTAAGTTACATATAAAACAAATTCACATTGCACTGCTTACTGAGCACTTGAATTTAGTATCGCGGTTGGTATGAACGGCACTTAAATTATTTTTTTGCCCTATTTAGAGTCTTTAAAAAAGATTTAGAATGTCTCTGAGAAAGGAGCAGTAAAATTGCAGTAAAACTGCAGAGAACCATGGATCTGGAAGTTGATGGAACTTACAGTCTGAGCTGGTTTAAATTTGGTAAATATCGAAAATATTTGATAGTTTAAAAAAAATGCTACTTTTTGCGTTTTCAGAATTCATGGTCAAATATCAGTCACAATGCAGGTAGTAAGGAAGGTTTTGACAACATTACCTCTTCTAAACAAGATTCTCTTTGTCTTTAAGAAGTGTTTGGTTTTGTGCTCTGTACTCTACCTAGCTTTTAATTTCTTGTCTGAATTTTAAAGCCACATCTGTTTGTGTGTATCAGAGGTTCTCTGTAAAAAATAAATAAAACATTTATACACACGGTATCTAAATATTTGTTAAAATTATGTTTGTCAATAGGTACAAAATGTTTTTTTCATCAACAATACGTTATGAACTAAAGGCATAGTTGATGTCAGAAGTGGCGAAAACTAAACAAATAATTGTAGATGTTTTACTGCTGTACTGCATCCATTTTTCATATCCTTAGAGTTTCTTTTTTTTTTAAAGTTTATATTATAAGCATCACACATAACAGTGTGACATAATCAAATCGGATGTAAGCATTAAAATAAATTAGCCATGTTTTGTTCAAATGATAAACTTTATTAAAGTACTTTAAGAGAATTGTGCCTTTTGAATATATGGTAGGCACATGGTTAATTAAAAAGATAGAATGCCACAATTCTTTTATTTGTTTTTTAATAGATGTAAGATCATGTAGACTTGTTTGGTGTTTTTTTTTATTCTCAATACTTTGTAAAATTATAAAAATAATGGAAAGAGGTGTAAACAAAATATATATATATATATATATATATATATATATATATATATATATGATAATACATACATGCACATACATTACATACATGCACAATACATACATTTTGAGACAATACAATCATTAAACATTTAAAGAGTTTATTATACAATTATGTATTTAACTGAATATAAAAATAATTACATCTCTGTCAAATTCTTTAATGCTTCTCCATTAATACTCATTTTTAAAGTAAACAGTTGTAATTTTTTTTTTCTTTTACATATTATTTTCAACACAGTCTCATGAAAGTGCGTATCTATACCACGATTGTCATTTCTCGTGGCATTTATACGCCAAAAATGGTTTTTGCGTGCATATGCTACACACTGAAAAACCCCTGGGTAGGTTTAGGGGGAAGGGCGGTGGGGAGTTTGTACTTATTATACACCAAAAAGTGCGTATCATATGCACGCGAAAAACGTGTACCATATACACGCAAAAACTAGTTTTGCCGTATAAATGGCACAAGAAATTACATTCGCGCTATAGATGCGAACTTTCAAGAGATCGGGCTCATTATTTTACATATCCATTGGTTTCATATGCAGTGAATATGGAACCACACTAACGAGGTTTTACTTGAAGTTTAATTTGATAAACCAAGCATGTTGTTCAAGCTGATGGTCATCTTGTCGTCATCGTCCTTGCTAGTAGTATCAACTACTGGATAGTCCTTATCAGCATCAGGCTTTGTGACTTTAAATGTTCCTCTGTTCACTTTTGTAGGGCTGCTTGGTTCTGGAGATATGCTTAAATCTGGGCTTGAGGTACGTGCATTAGACAACCTCAGCCTTTCCAGGATATCTACAGCTACTGTCTGTTCATTGACCCCAACAGATGGAGATGAAGCTTTCAGATTTGTCTGGACTGATGTGACCGAGGCAGCCTCGTCAGTACTGGTTTCTGCTGGGTCAGTATTGTAGTCAACTGCTCTATTGAGTTCTTTCAAGATTTTGTCAATGTTGCTGGCTGGCAAGCTGTGAGGCTTGAAGATGGGTATATTTTTGTCAAATTTTATTTCTGAAGTGGGACCATCTACTTCTTGTGCTTTGATGTTTATATCCCCATTCTTTGATTTGTGCCATTTGAAGGGCCATTTTATCCCACGTTTGGAGCCCTCAGCTTCAGCAGTGATGCCTGGAACATCTACATCAACCCCAGCATTTGGTAGACTCAAGTCAACATCAGGACTGCAAACCTCGGGTGCAGATAGCTTTAGATCTGGTGTACTTACATCAGCATCAATGTCAACATCAGGAGATTTGACTCTCAGGCTAGACAGGTTCAACTTTTTGAATGTTGGGAATTTCAGCTTTCCTTTTGGAGCAGTTAAGTCGACATCTGCTGTGGGAACATCTACATCAACCCCAGCATTGGGTAGGCTCATGTCAACATCAGGAGTACCAATCCCAGGTGCAGATAGGTTTAGATCGGGCCCACTTAGATCAGCATCAATGTCAACATCAGGAGATTTGACTTTTGGGTTAGACAGGTTAAACTTTTTGAATGTTGGGAATTTCAGCTTTCCTTTTGGAGCAGTGAAGTCAACGTCTGCTGTGGGTACATCTACATCAAGCTTCATATCAGCATCTGGGACTTTGACATCTGTATCAACTGTTGGAGATGAGATGCTGAGATCAGGGGATTCTGCATTTAAGTCAATCCCAGGACTCTTCACTTTAGGACCAGAAAGGTCAACTTTTGGTTTCTTGATTGTAATCAGTTTCAGCTTTCCAGATGGAGTCTTTAAGTCTGGGGAATTGACATCTACACTGGGAACACTGACTTCAGCTTTTGGTAAAGTTGCATTTACATCAGGCAGGTTTAGGTCAGCACCAAGTGCATTTAATTTTCCTTCAAGTTTGGGAACCGAGAGATCTTGATCTGCGTTAGTATCCAGCTCAGGCCCTTTTACTTTTGGCTCAGGCATATTCAGTTTTGGCAAATTGAAATGTGGCATCTTAAATTTTCCAGATGTGCCATTAATGTCAACGTCTGGGATTTTTAGGTTCGCATCGGGTCCTTCAAGCTCCGCTTTTGGCAAGTTTAAGTCTACATGTGGAGTGGGAAGATCTGGTGACTCTAGATTCCCCCCAATGGTCGCACTTGGAGCTTTTAAATTGGCTTTTGGCAAACCAAAGTCTAAAGAGGAAGCAGAAATGTCACCTTCAACTTTAGGTGTGGAAAGACTAAGATCAGGTGTTTTAACATCTACATTAGGCCCTTTGAGTTCTGTTGTAGGGATGTTCACATCTACATCAGGTGCATCTAATTTTGGTGTTTTAACCCGAGGTCCTGAAATACCAAACTTGGGAAACTTCATGTGAGGTAGCTTGATTTTGCCAGAGGGGGGATCAATGTCTATTTTAGGAGCATTTAAGTCAATGTCCGGGGCTTTGAGATCTACATTTGGACTTTCGATATTGGCATTTGGCAAGTTCAGATCCACATCTGGAGCACTAAATTTGCCCTCCACTTTGGGTGCTGAAAGACTGAGATCTGGAGCTTTCACGTCTAGGTCCGGTGCTTGGAGATCTCCCTGTGCATTGAGGTCTACATCTGGACCTTTCATTTTTGACCCAGATAGGTTTATTTTAGGCAGTTTAAAATGTGGCTTCTTTAGCTTTCCAGATGGAGCGTCAATATCAATATCTGGTGCCTGCACATCAACAGCTGGAGTTTTAATGTCTAGATCTGGTGCAGAGAGGTTGAGCTTTGGTGCTTGGAGACCTCCCTCTGCATTGAGGCCATCGACATCAACAGCTGGAGTTTTAATGTCTAGATCTGGTGCAGAGAGGTTAAGGTTTGGTGCTTGGAGATCTCCCTCTGCATTGATGTCTACATCTGGACCTTTCATTTTTGACCCAGATAGATTTATTTTAGGCAGTTTAAAATGTGGCTTCTTTAACTTTCCAGATGGAGCTTCAATGTCAAGATCTGGTGCCTGCACATCAACCGCTGGAGTTTTAATGTCTAGATCT
This sequence comes from Pimephales promelas, assembly GCF_016745375.1. Next base: position 20,160,535 of record NW_024121099.1, on the reverse strand, counting down.
GGTGCAGAGAGGTTGAGGTTTGGTGCTTGGAGATCTCCCTCTGCATTGAGGTCTACATCTGGACCTTTCATTTTTGGCCCAGATAGGTTTATTTTAGGCAGTTTAAAATGTGGCTTCTTTAGCTTTCCAGATGGAGCTTCAATGTCAATATCTGGTGCCTGCACATCAACAGCTGGAGTTTTAATGTCTAGATCCGGTCCAGAGAGATTGAGCTTTGGTGCTTGGAGACCTCCCTCTGCATTGAGGCCATCGACATCAACAGCTGGAGTTTTAATGTCTAGATCTGGTGCAGAGAGGTTAAGGTTTGGTGCTTGGAGACCTCCCTCTGCATTTAGGTCTACATCTGGACCTTTCATTTTTGCCCCAGATAGGTTTATTTTAGGCAGTTTAAAATATGGCTTCTTTAGCTTTCCAGATGGAGCGTCAATATCAATATCTGGTGCCTGCACATCAACAGCTGGAGTTTTAATGTCTAGATCCGGTGCAGAGAGGTTGAGGTTCGGTGCTTGGAGATCTCCCTCTGCATTGAGGTCTACATCTGGACCTTTCAATTTTGGCCCAGATAGGTTTATTTTAGGCAGTTTAGCATGCGGCATCTTAAGCTTTCCAGATGGAGCTTCTATGTCAATATCTGGTGCCTGCACATCAACAGCTGGAGTTTTAATGTCTAGATCCGGTGCAGAGAGGTTGAGCTTTGGTGCCTTGACATCTAGATTCGGTCCTTCCAGTTCAGCTTTTGGCAGATTCATATCTACCCGAGGAGCCGACATGTTTAAGTCTGATGCTTGTATCCCTGCATTTATCTCTGGAGTTTTCATCTTTGATTTATGTAAGTTTAGCTTTGGCATTTTAATAGTTGAGAACTTGTGCTTTCCAGATGGAGCTTTAACATCTATATCAGGTGCTTTTACATTAACATTTGTGTTTGTATCTATCTTTGGTGCTGAGAGACTCAAATCGGGTATTGATACATTGGCATCTATTGGTGTGTTTAGATTTGCATCAACACTTGCCTCTGGTACTTTTACTTTCATAGGTTTTGCTTTCTTTAATTTGGGAAATTTAAACTTGCCAGATGGAGGTTCAACATTTACTTTTGGTGTTTCGATGTCAAGGTTTGGATCACAGGTCATGTCTACTTCAGGGGTGTTCATTTCTCCATTAATCTTTGGGGCTGACAGACTTAGCTTAGGGGTTTTTAGGTCAGTGTTAAGGTCTGGGGTGGTTAAATTCACATCGCCATCAACCTTTGGTTTTTTAGCATGTAGATTGAAGTTGGGCTTTTTGAACCTGTACGTTTTGGTTTTCAATTCAGGTTTATCCACATTAATAGAAACATCCGGCGTGTTTATACTAGGGGTGGAGACACTGACATCAGGTGCTTCTAATCTGCCATCCAGACCTGCTCCTTCGAGATTTGGTGCAGACATGCCAAAAGTTGGCATTTTGAACGCTGGGCGGCTGAAGTTTGGTGTGGCATTCTTTAGATCAATCTGTGGCATTTCTGCATTTACTGTTGGGTTTGAGATGGCACCCTTGAGGCTTGGGGCATTTATCTGTCCATTCAGTCCATTAACCTGAACACCTGGTGCTTGAAATCCTGCCTCACTGTTCAATTGGAGATCACCAAGGGACTAAAGAGGAAAAAGAGATGAAGATATGATGAGATGAAGACATGATAGCTTCAGTGATTTAGCTTGATTTTTTTTCTCTCTCTTTTTTTAATTCACAAGATTGCTTACCACTCCTGATTTTAAGTCTTTTGTTGTCTTAAGTTCAAGGTTGTTGTCATAGGGCTCAATGATTTTGATCAGTTTTAGCACATCATCTTTACTAAGGTGCTCCAGATGAATTGTTGCAGAAACAAGCTCATGTCCTGGAAGAAACAAAAAGAGCGGATAAGGTATGTTACAGAATCTATGAAGTTTACTTGTATGATTGAGGCAACATATTGGATACATGCTCACTTTATGTGAGTTATTTACCTTTCTGCAGGTTCATTTCTGGATTTGTTTTTCCTGTGATGATGGCACCTCCTTTCTCTGTGCCCTCCAGAGTTACACTCTTTGTTTCTCCATTCTGCACATGAACAAGGTAACTTACTACCATATATTAAAATGCTTTGTTTATAATCTCATAAACACACTTAATATTATATGCTTCAGGAAAAATGTAATTTAAGGTGCTGTAAATGATTATTAGCCATGCTGAAACATCCAGCAGACTTAACCATTGAATCAGACATGGCTAAACAAATCTAGGTAAAAGGGATAATATTGAACCTCTAAATTGCTATTTTGGAGACTGGGTACTTACCATCATGTCTTCGCTCCTTTAAATACAACTGGACATGTCACGAAAACCAGTTTTCAGGAGATCTGTCAAAACAAAAAAGAACAAGACAATGTTATCATTCGGGAATGGTGTTATGCGAGCGAGCATTCAATTGAAGATATCATTTAAAATTAAAAATTTTCACCTGAAATGACTGACCTAAAGTCATTCAACCAAGCATTTTATTTTAGTATTTTTAGGAACATATAAAGGAAGTAGGCTACAGTGACTTATCGGAATTTGAGGCTATCTCACACCTCAAAGCAAGAGAACCCTCTGCTGATTCAGAACAAACCAGCTATTACACACCAAATTCATGACATCGTTACTCTATAAATGGACATAAGTGTGCACTTCCTTGCAGCATCTTTAACCCCTTCCCACACTCCTTTAGACACTTGTTACATCTATATTGCATCATTTTCAGTAGCCTTGCATTGACTGGGAATAAAGATAATATGAAGCACCACTGTTACAGTTTTTTAAAATATGAAAAATAGTTGATAGTTGCATTTTTTTATCAATAAATTATTTTAATATTTACTAAAAAACAACAAACATTGCGCTTTGAAGAAGGGAAAGAGGAAGTGGCAGTGAAAAGTTAGGAACCACCTCCAGTTTTTCCAAAAGATGTAATCAGCTGTAATGCAGTTCTAGTTAATCAGATGTTCAACAAGACTAGACTTCACCTCATAGTTAGAATGTTTGTTAAAATGTGTATAACAGGAAGATACTTTTCCATGTTGTTGGCAAACCACATTTCTTAAAGACAAGATACAAAAAAAAAAAAAATGCTCCCTTTGCCATGTAAAGTCAAAGCCAGGTTTGCAACCTGGCAGCCAATCACATGGGCACATGTCATGTGACTTTATGACATCATGACATATTCAATAGGCTTGTTCGACTTCATGCAGCTCTGCGCAGACCGATCGGCGGCTGACTTGAAACAGTGCATGCCGGTTAGAAATTTTGTCCGACTTGATGCAGCGCTGACTCCACGTGACTGTGACATATGCCATCAAAGTACCGCGAGAGCAATACGAGAGTAGCCGGAGGACTCAGCCAGCGCAGCTTCTCAAGAGCGGCTGCACGAGCTCTGATGATGTCACAGCTGTTCCACGATTCGCCGGATTCAACGCATGACAACGATCACGTGCGTTTCATGTTTATTCTCATACATTTAGTTCCACTAAGGCTCACAAATCAGTTTTTTATAACAGTAAATAGTCTTTTCATGTAGTCGCGATGTTATATTGTATCATGTTTATCATATTATCAAAATAAAACTGATTAAAAAACGTTGACTCCACGTCATTGAATTTTTTGAACTTTATTCTAGTTCAAACAGATGCTGTATGAAGCAGTAACCTTTTGAATGAAAATGTGTCTGAAATATCTGTTTATTTGGCAAATGTTTCATTTATTTCACTTAAGCTGTGGTAAAGCATGCAAACACCACGTGAGCCGTCAGTACGGGAACCAGAAATTGTCCGACTTCACGTCTCCGTTTGCAGCTCCTCCCCGCCTGCACGCGGCTAATCTCGCCGATCGGTTGCATCCAGCCGCAGCCGATGTCGAACACACCTAATCTCACACTAACATAGTCCTGCAAAATATATCATCTGCAGGCCAAAGTTTTCAGATTTCAGAGTGTAAAACACAGCTAGTCTAATCTCCTATTACTCAAAATAAAATGCTTTTTAACATGGTATTATCTTTAAATGGGTGATGAACTGAGAAATCAAATTTTCGTTGAGCTTTTGACATCTAAGAGGTCATCATATTATAAGAAAATCTTGTAAGGTTCAGAATCAGAACTGAAAACGTCCTTGTTAGTCCAATAAAAGCTTTTATTGACACCAGCCTCAGCAAAGCCCGCCCACCGATTGGCGCACTACACGCATAGTTTTTTTTTTTTTTTTTCAAAAAAATTTAAATTTAAATTTTAATTTCCAAAATTATATATTAATACACTAGAAAAAACAATTCACATAACTACATGCATAGCTAGCTAAATAACATAGGTACCTCGTGATGACAAACCGGATGAAAAAGCTAACGAGCAATACAAAATATTGTGCAGTGCCTGGTTGTGGAAGACTGTCGCTGCATATGCTTCCTCTGGATTCCAATAGAACTGCATGGATAAACTTTATTTTTCATGACGTTCCAGCTGATGAGGTAAAACATTGTCCATCTGTTTGCTTCATTTCACTGAGGATTGTTTTGCAGGGGTGGTAAAAGTACTCAAAAGTTATACTCGAGTAAAAGTATAAATATCTAAATGAAAAAATTAATTACTCCAGTAAAAGTAGAAAGTCCTCCATTCAAACATCACTTGAGTAAAAGTACAAAAGTATCCCATTTCAAACGTACTGATAAGTACCGAAAGTAAAAAGTAAATATTCAAATTAACTGTAATTATCAAGAATTAAGCAGATCAATTGTTTTGGGAGTGATATGCAATGTTTTATTTGAACAAATGATAATAATACAATTAAGAATTTGTGAGCTAGCTGTTTACAAGGCATTTTGTTAGCTGTTTCAATATGAAATCACTTGGCTAATAATAGTAACATTAAAGCAACACTAAAGAACTTTTCCTCTCCGGTCGCCCTACAGGTTGGAAGCGGCATAGTCCGCTATCGCTGTCGTAAATGTAGCCTACCGCAGCCTACTGGCGCGTCCTGTTTATCCACTGTGTATCCAGAACCGGCTTTAGAGTGAACGTTGTCCAATTGTAACGCTTGCCGTAAAGTCAAATTTATAGTTCTCATTCGAACTACAGAAATGCGACCTGATCTGGCAAACTTATATAATGTGGTTCTAGCAGATATGGGACCACAAAGCGAAGGCAGAAGTGCCTTTCACGCTGTTACGTCTTGATGAACCGCTGAAACAATTTTGGAAACATTATTTTAAGGTAAAAAGGTAATTTTCTTTAGTGCTGCTTTAACGTCAACTCAACTCAATGCTTTTTTCTCAGATTTGATGATGAAGTTTTGAATGCTGAAATTTTATTCACCCGTGGCAGGCAAAGACGACATTTCAGCCGATATAAATCTCCCTTGACTTCAGTGAATTCGAACATATCATTGATATATGGCCATGGGTGATCCCTGTCGGAAATCTTGGGATCGTTGCTGGCAGCGACAGCTGTACCTTCACCTGTTTCTGCGGTCAATGGCGAACTGACTGCTATGTGAGCGTATGCTGGCAAAGAGCTTATAAATAAAACATACTCAAGTAAAGTACATCGTAAAACGTCCTTGTTAGATCCCCGAAAAAACTACTTAAGTAAAGTAACGAAGTATTTTTACTTTGGCACTTACCACCACTGTTGTTTTGTAAACAAGACTGGATTTACAGACCGATTAAGAGTAAAGAACGGTGCTGTGCCATCTATATTGGATCTGACAGGAATTGTGCAACACACAGACTCTGGGTCAAACATGTATAAGCGAATCATTCCGGTTGCCATTTTACAACATTGGACGTTTTCTAAATTTCCCCCAAGTGGACCGACGGGTGAGTTGAAACTCATTATAATATGCAAAACTGTTATCCACTCACAGCAGTGGGCGTTTACTTCCGAAGTGCGAGACGCCCATAAAAAACGAGTGTTTTTCAGTTAGGCTCAAAAATAGGGCACAAAATAGCCTATTACTTATTCATTTTGATGTTTTTGAATGCAAAAACCAAGCGAAAAGTTGACCTTAGACGACAATATAATAAAATTTAAAAAGCCAGTTCATGACCCCTTTCACAGATTTTGTATGCTTTTGTGTGCGTGTGGTTTTTGTCAGGAATGCTTTAGGAATGGATGGACTGTGGAGAATGAGGAGAACCAGTTTGTTCAGATGAAAGAAAGATGAGGAGATAAATACCAGGGGCCTGATGTATAGACGTTACGCATGCTCAAAAAAGGCATTGGAATGTGCGTACACAATTTTCCACATATATTACAAGATAAAAAACAAAACAAAAAACAAAATAACAAAAAACAATGTTATTTGACCGCACAAATGGCATTTATCTCATGTAGCTCATGTTTTCCTGATGTCTTGTACGACGAACATGGTATCATGTGGATGGGAACATGCATATGGAAATTATATGCATAGTAAGTTTCAAGTTTGGTTTATTGATAATGCACCATTAAAACAGCAGCAGCTGACCAATGTGCTTTACAACATCGGATAAAATAAAAGAAGGAGACAACGAATTTCACAAATAAAATCAGAGACAATTTTCAAACTAAATAGCAAAAGAAAATCAAACTGACGTCAAATGCAAAAATAAGGAACATTAAAGGCAATGAAAAAAGAATGAGTTTTGAGCAAAGATTAAAAATCTGTAATCTGTGAACTGGTAACCTGTTCCAGAGTTTAGGGCCCTCAACAGCAAAGGCACGTCCTCCTCTTTTGTTTTAATCTGGCTCATGGGAACAGTGAGCAATCTATGACTATCGGAGCGAAGAGCTCGAGAAGGGTTATGTAGGGATAGAAGTTTAGATCGATACTTAAAAACAAAGACTAGGGTTTAAAACTCCACTCTAAACCGCACAGACGGCCAATGCAATGATGCTAACACAGCGCTAATGCGAGTGAATTTACGGAGCCCCAATAAAAGTCTTGCTGACGCATTTTGGACCAACTGGAGACAGGCCAAGGACGTAATGTCCATTCCACAATACAGTGAGTTACAAAAGCCAAAATGCGATGGTATAAAAACGCGAATTAAAACTAGGCATTGCTCCATGCATGGCTATATGGTAATAGACGGGGTGGAGAAGCATGTATTTCCACTGACTGGGTTTTATAAAGGAATTTTGCACAGGTTCTGGCATATGCATGGCTTTATAAATCTGAAAACTTTTGTGCACGTGCACACTTTTAAGATGAAATCTGCTAAAAGTCTGTTTTCCAATTTTATCTGATTTGTCTAAAGCACATTATTCAGAGTGGATGATTGGAATGGCTATGTGGTCTTTAGATTTTTAGTCTCAAGATCAGAATGATAATTACTCAGTAAAGCCTTGAGTTTAATCAGCAAAGGAAATCATACAATGTGTTGTTTCTGTAAAAAAAAAAACTGATGCTAAAAAGCTATATTTGTTATCATAATACTTATAATTATATAGCCTGCACATGATGCAGGATGAATAAGTGCTAAACATTTCAGCAAAATAACAATGTTTCTCCTGTTGAAATTTTTGTGAATGCTCTTAGTTTCTAAGCTAGTGTTAATCACAAAAACCTCAATCGACTCACATTTATAACAACCTGGGCAAAGGCCACAGCAAACACTTATTAAAGGAGCTGCTTCAATATTCAATTTTTTTTTTCCCCCATAGTAAATAATCCATCAGTTTACATTAAAGGCAAAGATGCCTGAACACAAAAACATGAGCAGGATGATAAATTACACAATGATGTTCTTTCTGATTCTGTCTGTTTTACATGAGCAGCAATGAACCGAAAAGTGGGGAGTGAGACACTTACCTAAAGTCGTTCATGTATCTTTAGCTATGTATCTCTAATGTTGACACCTCTACTCTCCAGGTGAATGTGGCTCTCATCCTCTCTGTCATGGGGTTTCCATCAGATTTATGCTTTTGGAGCCGCCAAACAGGTTCTGCAACATCAGCATGACAACCACACACACCGAAACTACAGGTACAGAGAGTAAGTTTTAAAGTGATGCCTAGGGTTGTGTGTTTAGATGTAATTTTGTGGCATTATGCGCTTAAATGTTCTTGTATGTTTTGAATCAATTGTGATGTTTTTTTTGGGGGGGTCTTCTGCGTCATGGAGAACTTTGATCAGGTAGACAAAGGAAAAACCTGCATTTGTTAATGTCATATAATAGACAATCTCATATTTGAAATATATATGCTGAGTTGAACTATGTTTTAGTTGAGGATGTGATCAAATATGTAATATTTGAGGGGACCAAATGTCAAATCGTGGGTATAGCTACAGCCCTGGTTTCAGTCAGATCATTAAAAACCTAACATAAACATTCCCTGAGAAAAAAAAAAAATGATTTAAGTGTGTTTTGTCAAAAGTGAAATATTCCAAGCAAACTGTTGTGTTTGCAAGGGTTTGGCCTCACAGTCTTGAGCCACACACCCTACTCCCTTCACACAGTTCTTTCTTAAAAATGCATTTGAATGCATAGGGCTACAGAAAGGTTTCAGCTGGAAGTTTTGAAAGTTTCAGTTAAGGGATTGTTCACATTGAAATGAAAAAAATCTTTCTTTTTTCTGTGTGATATTAAAGAAGATATTTAAAAAAAAAAAAAACTTGAACATTGGTTCTGACTGACTTGCATTGTATTGACAGAAAAGTAGACATTCTTCAAAATCTTTTTTTGAGCTCCACAGGAGGGTGAATAAATGATGACAGAATGTTAGGGGAACTATCCCTTTAACCCAGATTGAAAAGTATTTCGGAAGTGATTGTTCAGATTTCTCAGCACTACTGAGGCATATTCAGTTAAATTTTATTGTAAGAGTTCTTTTTTTGTTTCAGTTCACTGTAGTACATCCACATTTCTAAGTGATAAGTAATATATTAAGCATGCTTTGAAAAGTATTAGTATTAGTCACCCACCTTGCAACCACAAGCTCTTGGCAACACAAATAGATCCCTTCATCCTAGCCACTATTCATAACAGAACACAGCTTTCAAGAAAAGACTATATGTCAATGCAGATATGTATGGACACTAAACTGTTCAGCAATTGTGAATGCTTACAGTGTATGAAAGTTTATGAATGGAATGAAATTGGATGCGTTCACTCTATAAACAGCCTTGACTTTATTTCCATATAGGGAAATAAAGTTATATATATATATATATATATATATATATATATATATATATATATATATATAAACAGTAAAGGCTTTAATTGATTATCTGCCTTTTATTTTTGACTATTATAATACCTTTAAACATTACTATGTCATTATTTACTATTTTACATTTACAGTTTTTAGACTTTTGGACTATACATTTTAAAAAAAAGTTTGTTTATGCAAAATTTACACTTTTATTCACTATTTTAAAAATTATATATTAGTTAATTTAGAATTTATGTAAAGCATCACACCAAACACATTTTTCATTAGTTTTTTTAATAATAGAAATGAAAAGGAAAATGGAAGAAATGACATTAATTAAAAAAAAAAAAAAATCTTACATCATGATCAGAGAGTAGTTTATTAGTGTCATTACCAAACTGATTTAACAGGAATAATTTTTTTCTTTTAAGTTTAAAGTTCATGGACTTCCTAACGTCCTAATCCTTTTCTTAAAAAAAAACTAAAAATGACATTATCATCACACGCAATAAACATTCCACATATTGTGAAACATTTGCAGAAGTTTCATTTTGAAAGATTTCAAGAATAGCCAAAAGTGCATCTAACTGAAGATTCACCCGTGCATGACCTGTTTTCTCTGTGTACTCAGCAAAGCTCTTGTTGACTGCACTGGCATGAACAGCCACAGATGTATTACCGAACCTCAAAAGAGAGTGTTAGAGAGAGGAAAGCACCTTGTGTGCTTAGCGTAGGCTAATGCATGAAGCTTGACTGTGGCATTGAGCTTGTGCACATGTTGTGGCAAGAGCAGTACTTTCGCCTTAAGGGATGACTTTGGAGCTGAGTCTTTGACTTTTATTTATTCGAGTTACATCCAAGTCTTAGCGTCTGGGCATCAGGTATGAACTTGCCTCTCTCATTGTATCTCTGTAATGAAATAGATTCACCAGAAAGCGGGAAACAAAAGCTCTCCTCGAGCTGTAAACGTGTTAAGGCCTCACCATTAATTAAGGAAGAACCTCACAGCAATGGAAGCAAAAACTCAACAATGAAAGTTGCTTCACACTTCAAACAGGTGTCTGAATCAGTACGGCCAAAGGCAATCTAGGGGAGCACAAAAAGAGCACTTTACTCAGTATGGCCCTAGTTGAGAGGTGAATTGTTTAGTTTATTTTTTGGCTGCTTTCGCTGTGGTGCTACAAAATGTGGTCGGGCAACTGTTAGTTTGAATGGTGAAAAACACATTTTTGTCATTGCACATACCATCTGCACTGTACTGAATGCTCCAGATACCACTGATCTGGTTGTGACATACCGGTACTTACATCGTTTAAAAAACACTAAGATGCCACAGATGCTTTTGTTTATTTTCTTTTTATGAAAAGTTCTGACCATAATTTAATATCATGATGTAGATTACTTTTTTTTAGATAACACATTTTTAAATAAACATTGCCATTTCTTGAAATATGGTTCATTTTATGTATTTTATAATTATTCACAAATGTTTCTTGAAACTTTGGTAGCACTATTTGTCTGAACTTTATTTTTACAGTACTTTCAATGTACTGAGTAATACAAAGTAACATGGGTTACGATTAGATTTGGGAGTAGGTTCCTCTTTTTACATTTTCCATGTTATGGAAATGGTTATATTTTATATCACATTAATGACATGCGAATCATTTTAAAGAAATTGGTCAGGATTTTTACATAGTTTTCCTGATTTTAAGAAGGTCGTTTAGTAGCTACCAATGCCAGGATAACAAAATGGCTGTTGCATTTAATAGCCACTTGCATGATCTGCAAAATATGATTATTTTGTCAACAAATAGAAAAGTAAGTGTCTCCCAGAAACACAAATTTCATATAATCCCCAAGAGGGATAAAAGTAAACATTTGGCATACCATAACCATCTTTATATACTTCTGGGCTATAAGAATATGTATTATTCAATATTAGAGTATAGCAGAAGTGAGATAAAATAGATGTGGTCTGAGGGAGGTGGAGGAATGCTGAAAGAATGGTAATTGAACTTAAATATTTAAGCAGATTTTTTTAAAGGCGCTATACTTATAGTTACTGTCTAAATCAATGTAAGACTCACTGTGAAAATAATACAAAGTCTGCAGGCTGCAGAATAGATTATGCATTAGGGACATCCATATACAAATTAAGGGTCTATTCAATTTAGGGTAATTCAGACATGTCTGACATTCCTGTTGGTTCCGAGTGACATGCATGGCCATTGAGTCAGTGCTCTTGGCAATGTGTAATATCCTTGTAAACTAGGTGCGGCAGGGATTGAGCATGGTGAACACACTTCAGCGGAATGCCACCACTCCACATTCTCATGCAGGTATTTGAAACCCAATGCAACTGCACAACTTAAGTCGAAGAGAAGCATAAAAAGATCATCATTTTAACACATATCCAGCGGACAGGATGTGCGAATGGTGGAGTGGTAGCAGTGTCTCTCAAGGGCACTTGTAGAACTCGAGCGCAAAGCAAACTTTCTCCAGCTGGACAATAACTGTGTTTCTTCCACTAAGAGCTTAGTGAACTTTAAGTTTAACTTCTTAAATAGTATTTCTGAGGAGAATTGTTTTAGTATGTTTTATTTATTTAAGTAATAAAAATGACCACTATTTTCATTTTTACTACGGTTTAAATGATGTATTGTGTTTAGCAATAGCAGCATTATAAATGACATTTTAAACATTAGCCTGATTCGGGAATGTTGTGTAGAAGTGAACACGTGCCTCCGGTCCAATGCTAGAACTCACGGTTCAGTCTTTTTCTTTATTTGCCAACGCATTTCAGGCCTTCATCAGGGCTAAAAGTATACTATACACTGTTGAGGACAGTGAAATGTCATTTTCAAATTTCAAGAAACCATCATGATTTGAGCTTTGTGAAATGGCACATTATCCTGCTGAACATGGCCAGCAACACACAGGAAGGGTGATAAGTGCTGAAAGTGTGCCAAGAAAATATCCCTCACACCATTATATCATCAGCAGCCTGAACCATTGATAGGTTAGATCCATGATTTCCTGTTGTTTATGCCAAATTCTGACCCAACCATCTAAATGTCGCAGCACAAATCGAGACTAATCAGACCAGGCAACGTTTATCCAATCTTTTATTGTCCAATTTTGGTGAACACATGAATTGTAGCCTTAGTTTGCAGTTCTTTAGCACACCCGGTGTGGTCTTATGCTGCTGTTGCCCGTCTGCTTCTAGGTTGAACGTGTTTTGAGCTACTGTTGCCTTTCTATCAGCATGAACCAGTCTGGCCATTCTATTCTCCTCTGGGTAAAAAATGCCTTGTTGATGCCAGAGGTCAGAGAGCTGCAGCTCACTGGATATTTGGGCAAGATAAAACTATTTGAAAATCTGGAAACTAAGGGTTTCAAAAACATTGAAACATTGAGAAAAATCACCTTTAAAGTTGCCCTTTTATGTTCGCGATTTTGTTGGATTCACTCACAAAAATAAATGTTTTATATATTTACAGTAGGACATTTACAAAACATCTTCATGGAACAAGATCTTTCATTAAAGGGGAACTTGGCAAATATTTAAACTTAATAAAACCATTTAGAAATCATTTGAATGGTTTAATAACCTGTTCTGGTGAAAATAGTGACTTTCCCCCCTCCCCTCCCAGGTAGACAACCAACCTAGCAACATGGGGGACTAACATCCCGGTAAGTTGGAAATCTGAAGTCTTGTGAGAAGTGAGAACGAGCGAGAAACACAAACTGCTTTATGCCAATTCAACATAATTCTATGATACCGTGTATGACGTACCCACTCAGTAGACATAGCTCCACTCCACAGGATAAAGTTGGCCGGCTCCGATAATAACAAAATGCACATGAGCAGCGGTAGAAAGTCGGAGGAGGGTGCCGCAAGAGAGGTTTTTAATAACAGTGTTGCTCCACAGCTGTAGGGGGAGCTCGATGAGAAAACATGCGACAACAAAAGAGAGCATCAGCAAAGGAATGGCTAGAGTTACCAAGTTCCCCTTTAATAGCCTAATAATTTTTGGCATAAAAGAAAAATCGATAATTTTGTGAATGGTTTTGTGATCCAGGGTCACATATCAGAAAGCAAACATGAACATGGTTAGAGAATCCTGTTTTTTTAATTACATGAAATAAAACTAAATTCATAATTATAATACAATTTTTATTTTATTTATGATAAAAAGCATGAACATACACAGTATGTTTGAAAGACTGGCTGTTACTCTTAAGAGAAACAATTATTTGATTGATAAGATGACATCATTCTGCGATGATGAGAATCTCTTTATCCGCTTCAGTCGTATTTCTTTAAGTCGTTTCCATCACATTCTCCCTGGCTGGTGACATCGGCTCTCCTTTCTTGGATGCGCTTAACTTTGGATTATCCCTTAAATAAACACATGCACAGACATTTAATAAGGGTTTTACATTTAATTCCGGGTTCTACAAAACAGGTAGAACTACTTCCGGCCGTCAGCTGCTGAGGTAAACAGTGTAGTAGTGTTGGGCGATATGCTCCTCATGTCATCCTAACGTCAGCCTGTGAGATTGGCAATACACGATATTATTGTGACAGGGGGTGGGGCTAACTTATCTAATTATTACTTCGTTTTATATATTATTATAGGCCTATTCTTTTTCTATTTTGCTAGCAAAGGTGGAGATTTTATTAATAGGCTAAATCAGGTTATTTACCGGTATAGTGGGGTAAAAAAAGGTCTTCTTCTGCACTAGATGAGAACACGTTTTAATAATTTCTTGGGTCAAGAAAGAGAGTTTGCGATATAGGTCCTCCAACCAGTGCTCTCTGTCCTCCTGCACTTCACACTTCATGTGCACTTCAATAAGCCCAAAGAAAGCAGGTTATTGTGTTTTAAATGCCGGGAGAAATCAGAGTAAGTCGCTCGGTTTATACTTAAACTTATGACTTGACTCTGATAAAGGAAAACGGATTAATGCGTTTACATGGCAACATGCATTGTCAGTTTATTCAGCATAATCGGGTTAAGAACGTGGAACGCGCTCATTTTCTGTAAGTTAAAGTAGAAACCGTCTGAGCTTTAGGCATCTGTTGCTACATTAAAGGGAAAATGTTTTAGCTTACCTCAAGGGCATCCAAAGTGTAAGTGTCTGTGTTTCCACAGTATTTTCAATTTTTATTTCAAACCGTTCTTGTCTGTCAGTCATATAATGGTGGTCTATGGGGTCTTCCTCAAAGAGCATGCGCAGAGAAGTCCAAATTAAACATGATTTAATGACTCGTAAATGTAAGTATAGATTGATGGCCTAAGACACAAAACGAGCAGTTTGTGTGAGAAAAAGAACAGTATTTATATCGTTTTTACCTCTTGTAATCACAGTCACGTCTATTATACTCTATGGGAGCGGGCGCTTCTGTCTGCGCATGCACCGGACAGCCGCGGAAGTGATCTCTCGCGCGTATACATCATTCATTGTTTACACAGAGATTTCGGAAGTTTTACTTTTCACTTTTTCGGAAAAATTATTTTAAAGTAAGAAAATCTTACTTAGTGTTGCTTTAAATTGACAATGTGTATTCATATGTTGATTAGCCCTTCCCCCTCAAGCCTACCTCTAACCCTTAACATTCATCACATTCATTATGCAACATTGCATAATGAAATAACACCACCCTTCCCTAAACTACTACAACAAATCTCACTGTACCCAAGCAATCAGTTACACCTCTGTTGTTCACATCTCAAATGGGTTACTGCACCACTCCCATTAGTTCAGTCTTTTAGTGTTAACATGTTTATCCTGCTGCCTCTGCTTGTCGCAGCTGGTACTGACAGCCATGAATAAACATTAAAATATGAAATTGGAAAGTGTGAGGGATTGTCTTCAGCCATATTGAATCATTTAGTTACATAAACATACTTACAAACAGGCTAACTTACTTCTTGAAGCTGAAGGCCCCCCAGAGGCTGCTGATGGTGGCCTGCAGGCCTGGACTGTTCTCATTGTTGACAGTATTTTTTTTACCACTTGGTTTCTTCCTCAGACCGCTAGGCCTGGCGGGAGCGGAGGTCTCAATTTTACCACTTTTAACCGGCCCACTAGGACGTTTCCGGGACAACCCTGAAACCTAAAACAAAGGTGTAGGAAGTCAGACTGAGGGTGGAGGTGGGGGAAAATTACATCAATGTTTAATTTTTTCCCCTCCCCAATACTATATGGAAGGTGTCAGGAAATGGAAATGCAGACTGTGGTTTTGGGTCATGATTAGACGGACGTGCCTTTGTTCTGTTCAGAGCAGGCTTCAGCTTGTCTGTGGGAGAACTGCTAGTGCTGTTGGAGACATCTGAATCGCTCTCCTTTTCCTTCAAAGAGAATAAAAAAAGAAAAGAGATAATCAGATTTGTACATATTTTCTAAAAATGTGAGTGGTTTGCCCGTGGAAAACCTTTATGATGCTGGGGGTGTTTGCAGAGGTGTCACTTACTGGCATATTACTGACCTCAATGATGATGGGGGGTGTTGGGGTGGTTGCAAATGTGTCACTTACTGGCTTATTACTGAAATGCCTAATATTAGGAATTTCTGATCTATTTTATTAAATCACGCTATTTAAACTATATTATTTAGATGCTATGGCTGATAATTGATAAATGGCAGATAATACAATTCATATACTACAAATAATACACGAACTAAAGTCAGTTATTTTAATGATATGTGAATTGAATTCTAAGCGGATTTAGGCATCTCAACATTATAAAGTACAGAATGAAAATGATTATTCATTGTGAGTTAAAGTGCTATAGACACATTTAACAATGTTATTAAATTCGTTTTTGAAGATTATTCACTATAGAATTGCCCATGACCTGTTAATGATTTCACTAATTTCTATGAAGTTTCCAGATCAGCAAAATTAAAAAAAATCTGCAATCATTTGCTATATTACTTATGTGGAATATAAAAGACATCAAATAATGCTGCAAACCAAACAGCTTTAGTTACTGTTGACTTCCATTGTATGAAAAAAAGAAAGAAAGAGACATCTCAAAATATCCTTCACATGCCACAGAAGACAGTCATGCAGGTTTAAAATGACATAAGGATAATTAATGATAACAGAATTTACATTTGTGGGTCAAACATATCTTTCAAAGTAAAAAAAAAAACAAGTGCTGTTTCCGAAATCACCCACTACTCACTATGTAGTGGACTTTATAGTGTGCTCGCCATTTTGTAGTGCTGTCCGAATGTATAGTTATGATTATACCCTATATAGTCCACTCAATGTATCCCAGAATGCATTTTGACAAGTAGTGTACAACCGATGGTCACTAACCCAAGCCCTACATCTCCTAAAAATAAGTTATAATCATGTGTGGAGAAGCGCATTATAACAGAAATGACTTTGTTTTTAGATTTTGAAGAAATAAGCTCAATATAATGTAATGTATTTATTTTAAAAAATCTATTTAGCCCAGAGCCGGCTCGGCACCAGCTGACAGATGATGTAATCAACAGCGCCGAGAGACGATCGAGTAGTGTCCGAAAGTGGTGTTCCTATTATGCTGGTGAGCTCACTATATAGTGCTCTACTCCCTACCCTCAACATAGGGGTAGTGAGTAGTGGTTTGAGTGGAGATTTCGGACACAGCAAAGGAGATTTATTCACCTTATCAGACTTGTCCTCTGTGACTAGGGAGTCCTCCACACCAGCTGAGATGTTGCTGGACTGAGAGAAATATGCACTGTCCTGAGACGGAGGAGACCCAGGAGATTTCTCTGCATCCTCTGTGCCTTCTACAGGAGAGGATGAGAGAGAAAGCCCAGATCCTGCACAGGAGAAGCTGCCCTTCTTTCTGTGGAACTGCTGCAGGATGGACAACCCTGAAGGTGTGGAGGATGACCGGTGTCTGTCTGTGGTGACAGTGGGTGGATGTGAAGCAGATTTACTGAGTTCTCTGGTGCTTCCTGACCAACTAAAGGCTCCAAGACCCAAACTAGCAGGCCTGGCAGAGTGAAACGGAGATGCAGGTGGGCTGGACAACTCATCTTTGGCCTGATCTCTCTCTGATTCAGGGTCCTGACACAATTCTGGAGTGTCATCTTCAGATTGCGAGGCACATATCTCTAGAGACTCCACAGGTTGAGGTGAATCTTGTTTTGGCGAGTCTTTCTGTGCCTCTGTATTATTGGATTCACCATGACAGAAGAACCTGATGGAGATGTCATATCATATCATCATTGTCAGCAGAGGTTAAGCTGGGATTTTGGAGTTGAAGGAACAACCAACAGGCCTCCCAATACATGTGGTACTACATATTTTATGCCATTGTGTTAGGCCGAATTTAACCCTTGATTGTGTATGTAATGAGAAAATTAAGGTCTAGCAGGAGTTATTTGCGATAACAACAGTATACATTCCCTTGGTAAGTTTCCCATCATGCTCTTGTACCTGCTGCGTGTGCCCTGCTCTCCAGTGCCCTCTTCTGATCGGTTCCTCCACTGCAACAATGTTGCAAATCGATTTCGACGGCAAGACTCTCCAGCTGTGCTGTCACACCCCTTCTCCTTAGAGACACTTGTGTGTGTGGTCAGAGGCCCAGCAGTGGGCAGAATTTCAGGACAACGTCTCTTTACACCTGCTGAGTACTGCCCTAACAGGTCGTCCACAGATAGGCTTGTGTCTTTCCGGAGAAAAAAAAAGGACAATTTTACATATAAACATGCCCCGTCTGGTGTCTTATTAAATGAATCAGTCCCATCCTTATGACTCATATTCATGGCACTGAGGTCTGCTTACCTTCATGGGGTCTTTTCACCTGTGATGGTCTCTGGGGCAATTTTAAACTCTGCACGCTGATGATCCTCTCTTTGCCTCTGGTGGGAGGGGGTCTTTTGGGGGAGGAAGGACTCTGTGGCTGGGTGACACCTGGTTCATAGTTTTTGCTCCAAATACTCATCTGCAATGAGCCACTTCTGTCACATCTTTCATCCCAAGTATTACTGCGAGCAGCTTTAGAGGGCTGGAAAGGAGGAGAGGTAAACCTCAGGTATACAAAAACTATTACAAATTATTTGAAAAGTGAAATCAGAAATAAAATAAGTGTGAAAAACTACTAAAATTAGAAATGTTACATAACTGAAATAAGTTAAAGTACTTAAACTGCTAAAACTACAAAAAAAAAACTAGGTAACAATTTATTTTACGGTGTCTTTGTTGTATGTAATAACTGTACAAGAAAAAAACAGGAAAACATGCATAATTACAAAAAAGCCTAACTTTAATCCTAATAGTATATATTAATTACTTGTTAATTACTCAATACTTACATGCATGATTACACTGTAACAGACACAAATTAAAGTGTAACCAAAAGCTAATTAAAAATATTAATAATAAGTCTTATATATATATATATATATATATATATATATATACACTGTTTCACTATGAAATTAACCAAAAGTAAAAAAAAAAAAAAAATCAAAAATACATTTAAGATGACCACATTACCTGAGTGTGAGGTGCATCAGGGTTGAAGTCATCTATCCTTTGCATTGTGTTAATGTCTAGATTCCCAAGAGCCATTTCCAGCCCACTCTCATCTCCTACATTACTGTATTTATTTGATTAAGTTAGAAACAGAGCTTTGTAACACAAACAAAAATATTTACAAACGTTTAGAAACAGCTCCATCATCTATAATGCAAAAGCAATTTAGTGATTCTTTTTAATTAAGTGAAAATGTAAGATGAGGAGTTTGTGTTTTTTCAATATATGACGCCATAAAAGATACGTTCCTGCATAGTTGAGAGAAGCAGGGTCAATGTGATCCGGGTAAGGGTTCAAAGGAACCACCTTCCTCTTCAAGGGGTCAAAGACCAATTGATACAGAAATGTGTTGTTGGCTTTTGTGAAACCCTCAATGTACTCATTTGGCACAGAGATGTCCATCTTCAGGTACTGACCCATTTTTTTTATCACCTGCATGACAGATTTCAATACAATTGAAATTTATTTATTCACAATTCTTTTCTTTCATTTATTTCAATAATTAAAAGGAATAGAGATCGGCCAAAAAATAAATAAATAAATGAAACAACGCCCAGTTCTGATTTATTATGCCTGACCAGTCATAGTCTGAATATGAAATAAGCTTCAAATTACAAGGTGGTTAACTGAGCATAAACTAAGGATATCATAGCATTGGGGCTGATTAAGTATTTTTTTTTAACTGAATGATATCAGCTATCCTCAGCCTGATCCTTTATTTCACATCAGCTGTCATGCCGAGTAATGCAATAGGTGGCGGTATGCACTTTCAAGTGGGCTTGCCAATCAGCAACCGCCATTAAAGGAAAAGGAAAAAAGAAGCTCAAATGTGCCTGTGATGCACAAGAACCAATGAGGTCTGTCCTAGCATGTCACACAAACATTCAAGCTTCCGTGTTTACCATACTCGATGCACGCTTTTGTAAGAATTCACTCGAAAGTCATTTATTTACTTTTTTTTTTGACTGACACACTGTTGCCACAATGTGACACACTGGTTTTTTAAACTCCCCCCTCCTCCCCCTCCTGGGTCAAAAATTGTGATACGAACAGAATCATGATGCGAACGTGGGTTTGGTGTATCGTTCCAGCCAAAGCACAAATGTAACGATTTGTTGTGGCAGCATATACTACATGTTTCTAACCTATTTTTTTTTCTCTCACCTTCAGAATATCTGGGTTATTTGCCATCCTGAGAAGCTTGCATGCCTTTCCGAGACCGATGCCGTACAAAGATGGCAGATAGTCGCAGCCAGAGAGGATGCACATGTAACGGAACTTCTCCTCAGTGAAGATGTTGCCTAGCGACTTGCAACGGCCCAGGTGACATTGTTCAATCTCCAATCCATTACCCTGTTTATCCATCTTTAAAATCACCTGCAAACAGCATAACAAATAAAACACTGAAAAATAAATTAAGTCACTGTCCCAACAAATAAAACACTGAAAAATAAATTAAGTCACTGTCTCAATTTTTTTCCAGCATGACAGTCAGCATCCTCCAGTGATACAAAGATTTATAATTCAAGTTAATAAAAAAAAAAAAAAAAAAACTTGCCTTGTTCAGACAGCAAATATGACACAACAAGTGTCACATGCAGACTTGCATGACTCCAGTGGGTGGTCACTAGTCATTGCAAGTGTATTCGGTAACACTTTACAATAAGGTTCATTTGTTAACTACATTAGTTAACATGTACTAAGAATGAACAATACTTCCTCAGCATTTATTAATCTTAGTTAAAATTAATTCCAACATTTACTAAAACGTTATTAAAATCAAAGTTTGTATTAGTTAATGCATCGTGAACTAACATGAACGCACAATGAACAGCTGTATTTGTTTTAACTAACATTAACAAAGAGTAATAAACACTGTAACTAATGCATTGCTCATCGTTAGTTCATGTTAGTTAATGCATTTACTAATGTTAACTAATGAACCTTATTGTAAAGTGTTACCGTGTATTTCCTCAATAAAGAACCTCTGCACTGATACCTTTTTGCAGCCAAAGGCCAGCAGATCTGAGTCCTCTGTGATCACTGCCTGAGCGATATCAGATTTGTTCAGGAAAGCTAACTGGGCATCTGCTTCATATGGAGCAACAACACAGTCCACTCCACGTATCCTGGCGGCCTGAAAAACAGCAAAAAGATGCAAATGAAAAGATGCCAACAATCATAACAAGAGGAAATCTTCATTGTTCAGTTTCTAATATTGTGTAAATTTCACTGTGAACTAAACAAAGACTAGTAAAACTACTTCAATAAATGTTATTTGACTGATTCCAAAAGAAATATTGTTAAAAAAAATATATGGTGCAATGGTCTCACCTTAATGACATCATGTGCCATTGACGGGGTGATGTTAACACTGCGGGTAAAACATTCTCTGGCTTCCGATAGCTTACCCTCCCGCAGAAGCTGTTTGCCTTTCTGCAGATTTGCCTGTCGACGCCTGTTAGTAAAATATATATATGAAGAAATCTTAATTGTCAACTAACTTAATGAACTTTTCCCCCTGTATTTTGCTGAGTTCTTACTCGCGCCGGGACTTCTCCACATCCTGTTTGGAGGGCAAGTTGCGTCCGTCAAACACCAAGATGGGCTTAACACCAAAAGAAAGCAGCATGTCCACAAACTTCATACAGTAGGATACATACCTGATGGACACACAAAGAAAGTTAGAATGAAAAATTCACATTTTAACCTGCAAAATTATGTTAGGTGTTTGCGAACAACAACTTAATTAGTTATATTGCATGCAAATAATTGAAACAACGCACTGATCTGTAGGTTCCCCTTTAGCAAGTTTCTCTGCACATGAAAAAGCTCCTTTATGCAGCCAGCAGTACGTGTCTACCGCCACTGTCTGTCCCCTATACTTCTTCACATTTATAGGCTCCGAGGCGTCTTTGATGAACTGCAACAGGCCTTGAATTCCCATGTTGTCTGTCTGGAAGGACAGGTGCCTGACGATGTTGGTTTATCAGAGTCCAGTCTGAACCACTCTATCAGATGAAGACAAAAAATAAAAAGTCCCTGATCACTGATGTAACGTTATAAAGATATGGTGGTCTGAAATAACGTTACATGATCCACTGTAGAACATAAATCTCTAAAAGGCAACAGAAAACATTCCCTAACCGTCCAACTTCGACGAAGATTGAAAAACGATAACCATTTATTTACATACAAAAACTTTTAATATGTTAATAATGTTAATAATGCATCTGTCCGGAAGAAACTGTAACCGCCAAATCCCTCCAAAACAAAACACACTAAAAATTCTCGTGAAACTAAACCGATTAAACTTCTCGAGGAAAAAGCTAATTAGCTAACACCTTAGTCATTTATAAATTAAACCATTGGAAAACTTAGTATTTCAAGTATAATAAACACTTACCAAGAGCTTTTACTCGCGCTGTAGTGACTGACTACCTTTTCAGCCAGAGCTTCGACTTTAGCGGCAAAACGTGACATCACAGCCCTATTGGCCAGCCTGGCACAGACAGCCAATCACAGACCAGAAATGTGGAAGAGGCGGGACAAGGAATTTCAGAAAAGCGGAACTCTCTAAATGCATTTAGGTTCTGCATTTAGCTATATATTATTTGGCATTAATGGAATATTATTTTAATGACCTATTCATCATATTGCCAATGAATAGGTCATTAAAATAATATTCCATTAAAATGATTGCAAAATAAGTCAGCTTAAAATTTGATGGAAAAAAGGGAAGCCATTCGATATTTTAATGTTTCCTTTATACTATATTTTATAATATACTTACACATTAACTTATGTGTACATATTATTATTAAAGTATCCGTTCGACGTTGCAAGGGTTTGACTTTAGCGGCAAAACGTGACCTATGAACTATATGTTTTATATTTTTGCATCGCCAATTTGCCATTACAATCTCAACTGTATAAGTTAATTCCATTTAAATAATACAGAAAGATGTGACACGGTCAGACAGGCATATGTCTCAAGGTGAACTGTGTGTCATGTAATTCTAATTTTGCAAAAGGGTCACGTGGTGCTGCTGTCCGTCCGTCTCTGTGCTTTATGTTTGTTGTTGGTGTCGGTGCTCATTTCTGGCGCTGGGCGGAGCGCGTGACTACCCGTTCCGCTCTGCTCCAGGATTTGACGTGTCGCTTGTGTTTTTTTCAGAACTTCCTGCTTCCTCCATGACTGTTTTGAGCCAGCAGTAGTCCGAAAGCTGATCGGTAGGAATCGTTAAACGTGGCAATGGTGTGAAGGTGCGCGATCGGCGGCGGTGTGTGATTTGTGAGTAAAGCTCGTGCTGTAATCACTGTCAGCCATGCAGTTCTCTCCCACCAACGGAGATTTTACCTTCGTCTCCTCGACGGATGCTGAAGGTACAGTAGATAAAGGCCCCAAATCATCCATACACCTCTGATCTGATATGTAAATCGGATTCATGGTGAAATTATATTGTATTTGTGTGTTGTGTTTATGATTTACACATACATTAATGCAAATATCCCCTAGTATATTGTGTATGATTAAGCTTCTTAATGCAACATGACAAGGGTGTTGTTTTGTTGTTCCCAATGTGAATGCAATAGTTAGCTTTTTGAACCTAAAACAAACTCTTATCCACCAGAGCTCAGTGGCACCATCGATGCACCAGATATCACACTAAATATGGGTCCTGAGGCCAGCAGGGACACATACGCCACCACTTTCCTGAGGCAGAGGGGTTATGGATGGTTGCTGGAAGTGGAGGAAGAAGATTCAGAGGACACTAAACCGCTCCTGTGAGTTTTTAGGACTCGATTTCTGATGTTTGCTTGATCTCACAATTGCTTTTAGAGTTTCTGGTTGAATTTGTTGGTTTTCTCTGTTTGTGCAGGGAAGAGTTGGACATTGACTTGAAGGACATCTACTATAAGATCAGGTGTGTGTTGATGCCCATGCCATCACTGGGTTTTAACAGACAGGTGGTGAGGGACAATCCTGACTTTTGGGGCCCGCTTGCTGTCGTCCTGCTGTTCTCCATGATCTCCATCTACGGACAGTTCAGGGTGAGTCAAGGGTAGATTTAGTTTGAAAAATTATTTTATGATTATTACTGCAATCAATTAACATAATTCCTTTTTTTTTTTGCGTAGGAATATTTAAGCATCTTTAACTGTTTCTAACAGAATTTTCTACTTTAAAGTGCCATGGGATGTCTAACTTCACTTAACATTTTGTACCATTGAAAGTGTTTATGTCCTATACTCTTAACATACATTGTTTTCATCTCATCAGCCTTTTAATGAAATATGCAGTCTTTGTGGAAATCAGAAAGCCAGGTGTTCCCAAATATCAATCATCATTAGAACAGAACTTTACACAAAGTATCATGGTCTATAATTCATGAAGGTCTTGCCTTTAAAGAGTAACTGAACCCCTGGTCAGAGCCTGACTCCACCCACTAGCAATATTTGAAAAATGCTGAAAAAATGGGCAGACCCCAGCGGGGCCAGGGGGCGTGCACCTGAGACCCGCCGTGAGTGACAGCTGCTGTCAGACTCTAAAATAGAGCGAGACTGGAGTGACGCAAGTAGCTGCCTTTGCAACAGAGCGGACATTTGAAG
This sequence comes from Pimephales promelas, assembly GCF_016745375.1. The sequence continues at coordinate 20,136,182 of NW_024121099.1, read as the reverse complement.
TCGAGGACTTTTCTCCCTCACCTTCACTCACCTGAAGTGGATGAGGGTGAATTGTATGTAGACACAGGGCCAAATCCATTCGAGCCGCTGGCTCAAACTGCGGTCTTAACTCCCGCATCGCGACCGGCATCTGATCAGTTATGTCGTCGAGTTGATCTCAATAGCGCACGCTCTGTGGGCATATATTCATATTTATATTCTGCCGCTATGTGAAAAAATCCAGCAAAATACACCGGCTCGTTTGTCGACCCCGGAGGATTAACTTCATCCTAACCATAAATTGTGATTAAAATATCCATGATCACTCACATCAAGACGCCGTTGCCGTGGAGGAGTCCATGCAGGACGAGCAGTGTTTGGCACTGCGTGTGGAGCTGTGTGGAGAAGCCCATGTCCACCTCTATTCCGTTACTATCCTGATCACTGTACTAAACACTGATAAGTCTATGCTAACTTGAAGCTATCCTAACCGTACTATGCTACTAGCTACACAAAATAATCTAAATTATCTATATAATGCTATGCTAAATAGATGCAACAATACTCTATCCTGATTGTTTTCATAAATAACTATATAAATGCTATGCTAACTAGATGCTAATATATGCTATCCTGATCGTTTTCAATACTCATAAATCCAACTCCTGACTCGCTACAGTAGTTTTGAGTTTTGACGGAACCAGATGCTTTTATACCAGGGGCTGCCAAGGGCGTGGTGAGCTCGCACCAAGGGTGTGACAGAGTGGCGTCTGAGAGTTCGCTACGTCAGAAAGTACCCCTACTGCAGGAGCTTTCCGTTTAACCTGAAGAGGGCAGCACTCAGACGTTTTTACACCATATATTTGAAAATCAAAACACTTTATACTCAATTGTCAAAAAATGTACTCGAATCAATGAACAGCATTTATGAAGCTCCATTCTTACAGATCATTAACTAAAAAAAGTTGTTTTGGTGTTTAGTTACCCTTTAAGCTCTTGATACTGTTTTTGATACTGTTTGTTCTTTCCCTTATAAAATGTACCATAGTTTTTGTGTCTTCTTTTGTACTCTTTCTATTTGTTTTTGTACTAATATATATATATATAGGGAGGTTAACCCTGGGACATGTGTCCAGTCTTTGTATCTTGACCATAGGTGTGATATGTATGTATATATATAGTCAAGATGCTTATGACCATTCTTTCATCATAAATCAGTATTTTTTTAATGATTTCCATATTACTAATTACATAATTAAGTATTACAATTTTAAGAAAATAAATATAATAGTTTACTGTGCAAATAACTTTGTACTAAAGTAGTTTTAAAGAAGGCATGAAGATCAGAGTGTAATTTTCACTTCAGTATTACTTTGTCACTTGCATGATTTAATTAGTCAAAACAGAAGCAGAAATGCCCCAAATTTGGATTATTATTTTATGTAATTATACCCTGTTTTGACCAAACAGGTTGTTTCCTGGATTATTACGATCTGGATATTTGGATCACTGACGATTTTCCTTCTTGCAAGAGTGCTGGGTGGAGAGGTATTTATATCTTGTTTAGTGATTTTATATGATTTTTATGAATGTAAAGGGATGCCCACTCATGGTTGTAAATGTTTTTTAATAGGTGTCTTATGGGCAAGTTCTTGGAGTTATTGGCTATTCTTTGCTCCCACTCATTGTAATAGCTCCACTTCTTTTGGTCATTGGGGGCTTTGAAGTCGTCTCTACACTTATAAAGGTGAGAATTAAATGTATAACTGTATAAAAATAGTTTCTCTTAAATGTAAAAATGTGGATGGATGATTTTTTTTTTCTCTTCATTTTGTTTTCTAGCTTTTTGGAGTATTCTGGGCTGCATACAGTGCTGCTTCTTTACTCGTCGGTGATGAATTCAAAACAAAGAAACCCCTTCTCATATATCCCATCTTTCTTTTGTACATTTACTTTTTGTCTCTGTATACTGGAGTCTGAATTGACCACAGGATTTGTTTGGCTCGTTGCTTGGACATTTACAAAGAGCTCTATGGAGAGGTACACAGCAGAAATATTCCATGAAGACTGAGAAGGAGTTGGCTGTTTCTTTTTTCATTTTCTTTTACTCTGTTTATAATCCTATATGCTTTGGGGGATTGACGTGTACAGACATTAGTGTATTTAACTGCTTCCATTAATTTTGTACACAATAAAAATCTGCATATTTTACTGTGGAAGACCTGTTTGCAGAGATCCCTCTGCTACTGAAATCTGGAGCCCTGGTTTTACCTTAAAATGAAAATAAAATTGAGAACTTTATATTGTAAAAGATTATGTTAAGCATGATGGTCACATAGGCTAACAGAAGTTACGTCACCACACGTAATGGTGAAAACTTGGATTTTGTTGTTGTTGTAGGTTGTCCCAGTACAATCACGTCCATCTTATCAGTTTTTAGTTTTAATTTATGAACTCCACATGGGAAAAGAGAGTATGCAGGCAATATAGCTTGGATTAAATATGTCTGCTAATTATGGGTGCCTTGAATTGGTTGTTTTATATGGCTGTGGTGTATATTATTTATGTAAATGTAGCCAAAAAGGAAAGACTTGTAGAACACTCAATTAAAAAACAACTTTCTACCTGGTAATGTGTACACTGCAGACATATGTTACCATATTAGTTTAGCTGAAATAATTGAGTCTGGAAATTGTTATAATATTCATACACCATGAATCAAATTAAAAATTATTGACACTGTAATTACACTCTTTGTCATGAATCTCCTTAATGTCTGGGAATAATATTACTTAATCACATGATTTATTGGTTAATTTAATATTCATTAAAATGCTTGGTTATTAGATTTAACAGTGAGCACTTTAACCAAAAGTGATTATGTATAGTGATTGTTTCAGGGACACAGGAGTGTTGTTTTTCTAATCAATTATTTAACAGCATCCATCTATCCATCTATCCATCCATCCATCCATCCATCTATCTATCTATCTATCTATCTATCTATCTATCTATCTATCTATCTATCTATCTATCTATCTATCTATCTATCTATCTATCTATCTATCTATCTATCTATCTATCTATCTATCTATCTATCTATCTATCTATCTATCTATCTATCTATCTATCTATCTATCTATCTATCTATCTATCTATCTATCTATCTATCTATCTAGTTAGTTAGTTAGTTAGTTAGTTAGTTAGTTAGTTAGTTAGTTAGTTAGTCAGTCACAGCGCCCCTTGAGGTTCGGAGGGCGATCATACAGTGACTACGCCAGTTCCGTTTCCCTGCTGAGAGTGTGAGCAGAAGCTGCCGCTGGTTTTCGCTCCGCTGATGGTGAATCGCTGCTCCTGCGGTATCGGGAGGAGGTTTACAGCCCGCAGTGGAAGCGCAGCGGTACTTCGGGATTCTGCTTTAACGTTTTCTCGTCGAGTCGTGTCCACGGAGGTGCTACTGAAAGAGGAGGGAAGGCAGGAAGGGAAGATAGTAGGAAGATGGCGGCGGCGGCGGCCTCGCCAGGCTCGCCGGACTGGGTCGTGCTGAGGGACGGCTGCCTGCGCTGCGATGAGGAGGGCCTGCGGAGTCTGTCCTACCACCCGGCCCTTAACGCCATTCTGGCCGTCACCAGCCGGGGAAGCATCAAAGTCATCGACGGCACCTCCGGGGCTATTTTACAGGCCTCCGCACTGCACGGTGAGTTTTGGTTCGGACGGGTTCTGAGAGATTTATCCCGGCCGACCTGGATCTTATCACAACTGAATCCTGGGCTGGATCTCCTCATAGATGAGGCTTATGGGAGATACTTTCCTTTCATAACTCGTGGTGGAGGTGGAGAGTGTCAAAATGTGTGTTTGATATTTGGTGGTGCTGTGTTGCGGGGATGACTCGTGTGTTTGGATTCTCGTAGGAGGGCTGTGTCCAAACGTTCTGGACCTTTTGGGGCTTTTTGATGGGAAAGGCTTGTGCGACGAAGGACTGTTTGATAATGATCCTACACTCCAGGGCCTCCTGATGGAGCAGTGTTTTAAAATCAACTCTTTACTATTCAGACCCATAATGGATGGTCCCTCACTCTTGATGGGTCTAAAGTTATGTGATAAGCTAAAGGCTTTTGTGAGAATAATCACTCGCTCTCGTGCAGTTGTTGTTCTGTCAGTGATACCCCAGTCTTTGGGCCTCCTGGTGATCATACTGTTTGGGCCTGCTGGATCTGTTATGCTGGCAGATCAGTGTAAACATTGCCACGCTATCAAACTCACAGTTTATGTAAATATCAGTAGTGTTTATTTACATTACACTTCTTGTATTTAATAGTCGAATAAAACTAAATCAAGACACGATCTAAAAGCTGATATGATGTTGGGTGTAAAGCGGCAACGTTACTAAAGCTAATCTAAACAGTAGCAAATATCAGCTCGTATAGATGTGTGTGTGTGTGTGTCTTTGTCGAACTTTGTGTTCGTGTAATCCAGCCAATGTTTTAATACATGTCAGTGGTTTATTGTGCATGTTATCATAGGTTTCGACTGTTAAAGAAAACAAAGTATTGATTTTGGTTCTAAATTAGCTGACAGAGGTTTAGCTAAAATGCTAACGTTAGCCTAGCGGTAGCCTAGCTTGCTACGGATCAGTGACACTGCTCATGTTTGTCAATCCTGACAGGTGACAGCTGACTGTAAAATTGGTTTCTACAAATATATTTAGACTTATTGATTAGTTTTATAATCGTATGTGTGGTTTGAGAAGGTTCGAGTGCTTTCTGTGCCGATTTGTAGTTAAACATCGTTTTTAATGTGAGTGAGTGCTTGTATAGTTGTTGTTCGTTTAATACACACTGGTCAGACTAAGTGGTTTTATACATATATACTAGTATAGTGTGTGATAATGCTAAAATTGCGTAATAATATGCATACATAATTACACTGGAGTTATGTATTGTTGCCCGAAGCATTGTTATTCAAATGGGTTAAACAGTCCCTCTTTCAGACAAATTTAGTCTCCCTGATGTTTATTTAATCAGTATAATTTTGTTTGTTTCATTACTCTTATGAAATATCCGGCTCATTAAATGTATAAGATAGCAAGGTGAAATATTTTAAAGAAAGGACAACACGAAACTAAATGATTGTAAACCGTGTCTTTGCAGTGACTCGTCTTTGAAGGTCTTCTGTCAAACCTTCATTCATGTGTAAACATTTGTGAATGTGCCTTTAAGGCACTTTTCAGATAACTTTAGGGCCATATTTAAGTTAAGTTTTAAAATAGAAATTATGAATGTGACTTGTCATTTAGCTAGTGTAGGACTAATCTGAAAGAGACAACTTGCCATCGGAGTTTAATTTTATGTACCGGTATGTTCCCAGAAAGTGGTGTTAGGAGTGAAAGAAGTGGATTTGTGACTCATCTTTTTGTTGTGTACTCATCTTTCTTGAGTTAAAAACACCAATTTATTCATGGATGTTTATGAAATGCAAAGAATGATCGGTAACAGCATAGGACATTATGATTCTTTGCTGTAAATCCCGTGTGCAAGAACAAGGCTATATCTTTAGGCAGAAAGTAGGGGCACATCACTAGAGGTTTTCCCTTTTTTCCCCTCTGAGAACACTAACAGGCACTTGGGAGTAGATTTAGGGGATGGCTGTTGCTCTTGTTTCCTCTCTCCTCTTGTTAAGTGATTCAAAATGCATTAAAGTAGACTAAATGTTTGTAGAGATTGCTTGTGAATAGAGCAACTATCAACTTTTCTACTCATCAGAATTCAGTCATATTTTGCATACGGTTTCGCCGTCCTGTCATTCATGCATGGTAACGGATGCTGGAAAACATTTTGAATGTGATTCCAGAATGACATTTCTCACTTTTTCTGGTTACTACTACTTTCAAAAACATTGAAACAAGAAAAATCTTTCCAACCCCAAACTTTTGCATGTAGTGTACATTGTAAATGTGGTTGCCTTTTAAAAATAAGCAAAGGAACATTGTGCTATATTGTGAATATTTAGATTGTCATTGGCTCTGCAACTACTTTAGTCACTGCCTTTAGTGTCTTATTCCTTTTATGTGCTTAACATGTGACTTTTTTGCCCGACTGTACTACTATTACGATTACACATGGATTATTTGGGTCCATCATGTAAAATCAGCTATTGTGTTACTTGATTAATTATTTGATATGCATATAATAATAGGTAGCCTATAATGTAGCAAAGCGTCATGATCTAAAGATTGACACTGAGCGCTAATGATCATCCTCTCTCCCTCTCTGTCTGTTTTTTGACAGCAAAACCTGGGGGCCGAGTGAGGTGTCAGTACTTCCCAGCTGTGGATAAGGTGCTGTTTGTGGATGATTGCGCTGTCGGCTGCAGGAAAGACTTGAATGGGATTCTTCTTTTGGACACGGCTCTCCAGGCCCCTGTGTCTAAGCCAGAAGATCTGGTGCAGCTGGAGCTGCCCGTTACTGAGGTAAGAAACCCAGCAAATTGATTGATTGTGTATAACCTATTCTTTACCTTAAATAATGAGATTTGTCTTGATAAATGAGTGAGCTGCTATGCATTGCCTGACCCCTATCAGGAAATAGTGACCATCTCAATTCAAGCCTAAACAATAGCCGCGTTTCCACTGCCGGGCCAGGGCCGGGCCGTGCTAGTGCGTGCCAGGGCCAGTCGCGTTTCCACTGTCACTTCCGGGGCTTGATCGGGGCTTCCTCGGGGCCAACGGCCAGGATTTCTGGCCCGTCGAATACCTTGGGCCAGAGGGGGCCAGCTCGGGCTAGAGGCGTGCTCAAGGTAAAAGGCGGAGTTTATCGGTGTTATGGAACGTTATGATCTGAAGCAAGATGCACATAGGGGTGTCCATGTTTAACCGATTAACCGTTTAAAATTGCATAACATTTTAATTTGAACTGTAGGCCTATGCCAAATGCTGCGCAACAATATATAGGCTATATATAGCTACATATCGACGAATTTTCAGATATTTGTTTGATTTTTTTGCCCCTTAAACATTTAAATTATTTGACAAATTAATATGAAAAAATATATATTTTACTGGTTTTCTGAGGCCAAATTAGAACCTGGAAATGATATTTTCCCCGCAGTGCTGAATGAGAAGAGCCGTAACCACAGCCTACAGAAAGGGGATTTATGGGTGATTTATAGGCTATAATAAATGTGTCTGATAATAAAATAATATAAAATAACGAGGCATTAATTGTTTATTAATAAACTATTGTTTTCTAAATGATTTTCGGCTAAAAACATATCTCCATCTCCGGATGCACATTTAGAGAGAAATTAAGCTACATAAACGGAGAAGATATTGGCTTTCGATTCGAATTTGTTCGTTTTAAATTGGACATTTAAAGCTTTAAGCTTTAATGTCCAATTTAAAACGAACAAATTCGAATGCGGTGGCTGTTTCAGGTCTCGCGCTTCAGTTCACGGAGATCATGAAGCGCGCCTTGATTAATTGTTAAAGCACAACGTTTTCTTGTTATAAATAAATTTATTTGCGAATAATGTATTATTATTTTCTGTATGACCAGAAATTAAAGAGTATTTTAAGTTGTTTCCACTGAAAGAAATGCAATGAAACTGTTCACATGGGCGTCTCGCAGCCATCAGTGCGTGCTACACACACACTGGATATGCGCTGATATTTGTCAAAAATATTGTGTTTATTTGTGCTATTCCTTTTTTGGATAGGCTAAAGGCGTCTTCTACATATGCAGCCTAATAAAATGTTACAATAATGATGATGATGGTTATTATTATTATTATTATTTGCAGACACGGAGTTTTTGTGAAATGGACGTTTTGCTTATTTTCAATTGGCAATTTCAGTTTGAAGGGTGATGGAAATGGGGCTTTAACTGCTCCGTACTTGCTGCGTTTTATTTCTATAAATTAATTTCGTTTCAAATGGGGTCCAATCAGTTATTAAAGGTGTTAAAAAATTAACTCCGTATCTCGAGGTTGCGGCGCGCACACTATGCACCGAGTATTAACCGATGGGCCTCGGTTAACGATTAATGAATAACTTGAAAATGTGCCCGCAGCCCTAGCCTACTTGTTATATCGCGCAAAAAATCGCTGCTTGAAATGGAGAATCGCCTGTACTGGTCTCGGGACACTATTGTAGCCACTACGGCAGTTGAGTTAATATACATGCTATCTTCCTAATTTAAAAAATAAATTAATTCATAATACCCGCTGAAATGGGTTGGGTTTTATGACGTTTGATCCTGAAAGGCGTGTTAGGGGTGGGGTCTGGGGCAGCGCTGTGGGGCTACTGGCCCGGCAGTGGAAACGCAAGCCCGGTGCTTGAGGCCCGAGGCCACTAGCTCGGCCCGGCTCGCTGTTAGCTCTGGCCCAGCCCTAGCCCGGCAGTGGAAACGCGGCTAATGAGGCAATCTGTGTTTTTAACTGCATGGAATCAGCTTATTCAGGGTCCCAATTGTGTTTGATACAAAATCAGTGGTGCCGTCATGGGACCTGAACAGCCCTGCTGCTGGCACTGGCATTAGTGAAACACGTTGGTGATCTCCATGTGTTAGTAAAAGTATCCGAACAGAGCATCCAAAGCACAATCTGTAAAGACATCACCCTCTTCTGGAAAGGAGAATAGGCGTATTTCACAAAATTGCCGCCAAGACCGAAAGTAGGGTAAACTCTTTTCCGGTGAAAGCGCTAAGAGTTGCAGTTGGAGGACAAAATAATGCAGAGGCTATTGCATACCTTTTCAACCCAAAGAAGAAACAACCCTATTTATCACTTCATGGCTTTCCGTGTTTTGCGGGGTTCCGTGGTCAACTGGGGAGAAGTTAAATCACACCAGACACAGATCGCAAAAAGACGTGTATGGAGAAAGCAGATGTTGTAATGGAGTGATGCCCTGACACAAAACGTGTTTATATTGCACTTGATTGTTATCCGATTTGCACATCACTCCATTTTACTTTTGCCCCACTCCAGGCTTTGATCACATCCCCCTAGGCAGGGTGAACACCTCGTCTTTAATTTAAGACCTATTCAAACTAAAATTAAGACATTTTTTACACTATTTGAGAAATGTGAGTATATTTATGGCCTTAAAATTATGAAAAGTGAATTTAAGACATTAGGACAGTGGGGAACCCTGATATTGACGGAAATCCGTCGTAGACTCTCGTACGTAGCGACGGAGAACTTTAACCCTATAAATATTATGAAGTGTGTTACTGAAGGTAAAATTAAGTATATTGTACATATTGTCTCACATTATTAAATATATGAAGATTCCTTATGTATTATTCAATATTTTGCATAATCTATTGTAACACCACATATTATTCTGTATATTTTCAAATATATATATATATATATATATGGAAATAAATTTTCTTTTCATAAGAAGACCCCAGACAGTAAAATGGGATTTTGTAACATCATGATTTTTTTAAAACATGTAATATCACTCACTTCGTTCTTGTTTTTAGTCTAAATATTTTTTTTACAATTATTTGTCTTAATTTCATTATTAGACCTACTAGCAAAGTTAGGTCGAATTCACTGTAAAGATGTACAATTCATAGTTTCATTTGTGGTGTTAACATGACACATGAAAAAGTGCCTGATGAAGACCTGAGGGTCGAAACGTTGCTTTTTTGATACATTTTTGGAGCAGTACCTTTCGGTGTGCGGACTTCACACTTCTTTTTGGTTACTTCATTCAGTTGTCCTGCACCTGAGCCCAGTTTGGGTGTTTTGGATGTGCACACCAACATCTAGACTAAGATTAGCCGCTTTCCGACCGGAGGGACTTTTGCAGTTCCTTGAACCTAACGTTCCTATAACCCTTTTTTTCTCGTGTTCCGACCGGACTAAATTGGGGATTTTTTAGTTCCTCAGACCATAGTTCCTTTAACTCTTTCAGTACCTAGTCTAGAGCAAGGACTATCCCCCCCCCCGCCCCTTTCCCGAGGTCTACGTTGATTGGTTAAACTTATAAGTCATGCCCACTGTCAACACGGAACTTGTAGCGCGCTGTCTGCCATACGCGGTGTGTTTTTGCAAAACATTACAACGAGGATTAAGAAAAACATAACGCATTCAACCAGCTGATTGCTAATAATAGCTAAACTTACCCGTCGTTTTGTTTGCCTCCTGCGCTCTGCTCTTTTATATTCTTCCATCATATTACTTAATATCATATTACGCTGGAGCCTTCGTCTTCTGTGTTTCTCTGTACAGAACTCAAGCATAATCTTTAAACGCTGCTGTTCGTTCTCCGTTGGTCCCGGCAAGGCAGAACAGGAACATTGCAATAGCCGCGCTATGCGCTATGTCTAGTGATGACGCTATAAAGCCCGTCACCGTGCTTGCGTTACCCCTCCTACCAGTTCCTATAGCCACTTGGCCAGTGCGAACGCAAGCAGCAAAACCGAGTTTGGGGGAAAGTAGTTTAGAAGTGGACAGTTCCTATAACTATGTTCCTCTAACTACTTGGTCGGAAAGCGGCTATTGTGCAATCTCATGGACATACCAAGACTTAACATTCCACTCAATCAGGCATCTCAATTTATTTATTTTGTTTAGATATAGTAAGTGTGAGCTTAGTCATCAAGTGTCATGCCATTTAAATGAATCGTTACCTTTGTCCAATTTCGATGTTTTCACAGCTCCCTGAAAACTATCAACAAAACGGACAACATTTGCTATTCTTACTTTTGTCAGATATATGAATGACACAGAGAGAAAACCATAGACAGTAAAAGAAAACAAGCAGTTCACAGTCCATTTTGAGAATGAATGGTTTTGGCAGAGGGCGGTGGTGCGACCGGAAGTATTGCTGTACTACTTCCGGTCTCGGTCGGCATTTTTTGAAATAGGCCTATGGGAGCAGCAGCTCATTTGCATTTAAAGAGACACACAAAAATGGTGTTTTTTTTTCTCACACCCAAATAGTGGCAAATTTGGCAAGCTATAAAAAATAATTTGTAACTGTGTTTCCAAATAAAAATTGAAAAAAAGGTCCCCTTTGGCCTGTTCACTTAAGACATAATCGACTGTGTTTACAAGGATACTCGCCGAGACTGCCATTTTGACATAATTTTGACATAATCTGTCCATTCAAATAGAGATGAAAAAGAACGGAATTCGTTATTCGTGTGCGGCTTTGCGTGTGAACCCGGTCACGGAAAACAGCGTGCAAAGTCCAAATTCAGTTCAAATTAACTGTCACTCAATGGTGGTTAACCTTTGCAAATTAATCCATGAATCACGTGCGGTTTGAACCGTTGGGCCTGTTCCATTCAGATCAACTATGATCCCTATACTTGACATTGCACATCATGCCATGTGCACACATTGTGTTATCTATGCTAATATGATATATCGCGCAGCCCTACTTACAGCTGATAAACACTTTTGACTGACACATCACTGCTTGATGGCACACAATGTTAAAGTCATAAAATCGTATTACTTTTCTTGACTGTCTTTGAAGAGCCGATAAGTACAGGTCATCCCTCAATCTTGTGCTAAGGTCAGTGTCGTATAGCGTATAAGTGAAGTTTTTGTCTCATCCATCACTGCACGACATAAATGACCATGAACTTCCTTAGTATGCGGTGTTACAACTTGGCAAAATTGTAGTTGTTTGAGTGCACTGGTTGATGTAGCGATCGCATAACCAGTCTGACAAAGAGTGCTATGCAGACAGACTGGTCTGTTTTGTCCTAGGACACTTTAAAAACAAAACTCCCTGCTCTCACCACTCCTTTTTCACCACTCATCATGTACACTAATGGGTACACTTACCTTAGATGGTCTGAGACTCAAATATAATGTTGTTTTTACTGTTAAAGCTGCAGTCTGTAGCTTTTTTTGGGTTCAAAATTATCCAAAATACATATTTGAAAAAAATACATTTACAAACCTCTATACTTGCGATATGCTGAAATGTTCTTCCCTACAAATTGAATCATCATTAATGTTTGTTTACCACTTCTGTCCAACGTATTTGTTTAGCCTTTTACTAGATATCACATGTCCACACATTAGTTCTGTAATAGACCACATCAGCAATGTTTGTTGAGATTACCTGCCTGAACAATCGATACAATTATAGAACAAGCATTTTATTGAATATAGTGCAAAATAAATAAAGATAAAATATTAAATTTTTAATTAAATATGCAACACTGTCCAAAAGGTTAGTTGTTTTAAATATATATATATATATATATATATATATATACTAAGAATCCAAATTGATCAATGCTTCTCTTGTGATCAGTGACATTTAAAGACAGTTATATTATAAAATATTTCTATTTCAAATAAATGTTCTTTTGAACTTTGAATCCTTTTCAACATTTAAGTACCTTATCAACATATTAGAATGATTTCTGAAGTCCATTGCCTGTTTCTTTAAGTGACTGCTTTTTAAAGAGACTAGAAATAAACATGTGGCAGTGACATATGTATCATTCTTCTAATCCTTGAAATCCAGTTTTTGTGTACGTGTGCATTTGTCTGATGATATTTTTGCATACACAATAGAGGCTATTGATGTCAAAACAGACTTCTGCAGGGCTCGAGCTGTTCCTCAAAGGAGGCAGATCTGTTCTGCTAGGTCACGAGTTAACTTAGGAGTTGCCTAGTCTGTCATGTGACTCAACTTATTGCTGTTCAGAAAGGCCATTCATAAACGTGTACAGTGAAATGTGAGAACTGAAGTGTAAACATGAGTCATCATCAAAGCACTGAAAGCAAATCTGTTTGTATAGTTTTTTTTTTTTTTTTTATAAATACCATAATGTTGATTATTGTACCATTATGGTTTTGGTTGGTATTGACACGGTAAAATGGATAAGACAGAACATCTTATCATACGAGACTTAGTCTTTCTAAGGTCTGGGGCTGTGTTTTACTTCTGCAGTTGTCTAAAATTACATTGTCATTTTTACCAGTGGTTGGAAAGTGGAACCAACAGGTACAGTATTGTTTGAAATACCATACATCTGTGACGTGCTTTATTGTTTTGAGTAATGTAAGCTGTGATCTTCCATCTGAGATCTCAGTAAAAGATACACCGTGTGTTGAGGCGATTTGTGACAACGTTCCCCAGTGCTTTGAACTCAATGGAGTGAAGGATGCAGCAACAGCAATACCCATGGTGTCATGATGTGCTCAGGTTCATAATTATCAATGTTGACCATATGAACTTTTACACATGTCAGTGCTTCAGTATGAAAAGAAAGAGTCTGATTTTGTCTGTATCTAGAATAGATTAATCAAGAGTTACCCATTTAGACTTAGCCTAGACTCTTAAAAAATACACTGCCATTCAAAAGCTTGTGGTTGGTAATTTTTTTTTACTTCTGTAACATCTAATGTTTTCTGCAGCAAAAAAGCAGCGTCATTCCTGTGCTATCTGTCCATTTAGATCAATATCCCTTAATAATCTGAAGGAGTCTAATGGTATCATCATGAGGAAATACAGACATGAGGAGGCCATTCATTGTGCAGTTACGTTGTGTGTGATGGATTGTCATGTTCAACTCCTTTCCTGCAAGTTCTCTGCTCTGTATTTAGATGAATATTCTGTGCCTCTGAGGTTTGAATAGGTCGCAAGCATGAAATGTTCATCTTGTTCCCCTGCAGGCCCAGCAGATGTTGTATGCTTGTATGGAGAAGGTGGATGTTTCCAACACAGAGGGCTATGATCTCTTTCTCACTCAGCTTAAAGAAGGCCTGGAGAATACCTCACATGAGACGGCGGCCAATCACAAAGTGGCAAAGGTGAGTCCAACAGGAAGGAGGATGCATCATTCATAAGATATCTGACTGTTCTAAGTGTGGAGAAATATATTTAGCCTAATTAATTATCAGCCTAGCCTACTATAGGTTGAATAGTCACTATTTTGATCTTTCTTTGAGTATCAGTCAAGTCCAAGTTCTCGCAATTGCAACTTCATTGCACACTTTATAATTTTTCTAAAGCAGAGAACATGTTTCCCATCAAGAATTGTTTTTATTTAATTCATAGCCATATCTGATTTGTCAGTGATGGGATTGTAGGATACACTCTTAAAGTGTTCTTCAATCACAGTGCTGGTGCTCTCTCTCCTTCTCTCACTCAGACACGTTGTAGTATTGCTCATCTATTCATTATTGTGCAGTGCTGGGATTTGGCTTCATGTTTCAGGACTGCAGAGCTTCTCGCAAGCCACTTTTTCTTAAATTTGTGCACCCTATGAAGTTGGATTAAAATCTCCTGACAGTCTGTGTTGCGACATGTTTGCTGATGTAATGCAATCTGACTGTGTTGTGTGTGTTTGTTAATAAGCAAGAATAGTTGAGTCATGAAGCATTACAGCGTATGGATTATTCATGAGATGCATCCTCACAGTGATCTGTGGAGAGACACACACACACACTGTATTGAACAGCGGTGCTGCAGAGCTTGGTGGTGTATCAGTAGCCCTGCAGTATCAGGAGGATGATCAAAGGCTCCCATTGATACACCTGAAGTTCAACGGAGCTGAGGTTCATCTAAGACTCTCTCTGTGTTAAGTGCATACTGTCCCATGTGCTGCTGTTAGAATGCAAAGAGAAGAGCACAAAGGAACACTCAGTTCACAGAGTAACGCATGACTGGGTGTGACTTTAGTTTGTGTCCAGACTCTCTGGAGCAAAACTTTACTAATTGCAGCTTTCTTCCTTTTTTGTCTTAATTTTCAGTTTTAATGTACTCTTTACATACAATAAAACAAATAAACAAATTAAACAAAAAAATAAAAAATAATAATGTGCCTGCAGTTTGCAGTAATAACAATAATTACCACTGCAGGCAACAATAATACAATAATTATTTTGTAATTTGACTAAAATAAGCATTTTAGATATATGTATAGTGTATTAATAGTGGGAGAGGCGGGACATATTTTGGCTTTAAATAAATCGATAGTATAGTATCGCGATTTCAGTATCATGATTTCAGGATCGCGATTTGTTTCGAATAATGACGTGTATCGTTACACCTCTAAAATAACATAAATAGACTGAAATTGTTTCTAATAATAAAGTAAAATATATTTTAAAAATTGCCAATAATAATAAAATAACAGTAACAATACATGATTAAAATATATTAATAAATTAACATTAAATAAAATAAATAGTATATACTTTGTAACATTTCTTTCTTTTTTTCTTGGGCTCTTGGGCTGATCTTGAGCTCTCATTACTGAAGTCTCTGTATCGGATGCAAAATATGTACAGAGATCAGTGATTTCTTTTCTTTTGTGGTTAGTGTCTACAGATCACATCTGTGTAATGAGAAAACAAGATAATCGGTTATCTGCATTCTGCACTTTTATTTACAATCTGTGTTTATTAGAACCTCTTTATAAATGCTGATCTAGGTATTTTTACATAAGTTCTATTTATCTAAGAGGCATGAATCTGATCCTAGATCAGCACTCTTAAAATAAATTGACCAGTGAAGTTAATAATGGCGGCATGTTTCTCCCCTGCGTCCTCCAAACCTTCAGTATATTACTGCAGTCGTGTCAGTTTTGCAGTGGACCATGGCATAAGCCTCATGTGCTAAAATGAAAGTAAGTGCAGCATTCCCTCCCCTCGTGTAGTCATCCAAGCTTCCTTTTTTCCCCTGTAATTTGGCTGACATCCAGATCGCACTGCTGTAACAATGAGCATCAGCTACGATGATGGATTTCTCACTCGCTGTCAAATGCACTGGGTTCTGGAACTTTCCCGGCTCTTGGAAAGTTATTTCACATTTTGTTTGAACATTGGCGGCTTAAATGAGTGTGAGGTTCAAATAAGCCAGGATTTCTATGAACAAGCTTGTTTAGACTTGTTCAGACTTTTCAGATTAGAAATGTTTAGATGCTTTGGCTTGAAAAATCTTTGCAGATGCTACAGACTCTTAAAAAATACGTACATTATCAATCTTTAGTGCCTATTCTGCTGTGAATGCCGTTGAAAATGAATGTCTCTCTCTCCAGTGGGCGACCGTGACCTTCCATCTTCCTCATCACGTGCTGAGAGTGGTAACAAGTGCCATCGTGAATGAGCTCAAAAAGCTGAATCAGAATGTGGCGGCCCTATCGGTCGCCTCTTCGGTCATGGACAGACTCTCATACCTCTTACCGAGTGGGAGGCCAGAGCTAGGTGTAGGACCCGGACGCTCAGTAGACAGGTAACTGCATGAAACGGGCCCACTTACATTTTATTTTTTTATGTGTGTGAGATTATTTGTGATTGCATTACAGCATTCTGAATTGTAAAGGTTGCCTTAAATAGTGCGTGAGAGGTGTGCTATTACTTTTATAAACAATCAGACTTTTATTATCACCTGACGAGCTATGGGACTTGTGTTGATGAATGGACCAAAGCCACATCTATAAACCTGTAAACCGTTGAGATTTGGTTTCTTTCAGCTGGTTGCAATAAGGAAAAACCTCTAAAAACACCCAGAACACCTTAAGTAACCACACTGTGGTACAACAGTGGTTGCAAGGACATTTCATGTTTTCTAAATAAAGTGTAAAAAGCTAGTTTTAATAGACTTATTTGTAGGTCTGTTTGTGTGCTCTTCACCGAAGATCTCGTTTCACTTAATATTGTGTGTTGTGTATAGGTCTCTGATGTACAGTGAAGCTAACAGGAGAGAGACGTTCACATCCTGGCCTCATTCTGGCTACAGATGGGCTCAGCCTGATCCAATGGCCCAGGCGGGCTTTTATCATCAGGTTTGTGTCATCACCATGGCAATGATTTTTTTAAAAATTGACTCCCCTTTAAATTTTGCCCTAAGTTTCTCTTCTCAGGTCCGCTTTGCTTTTTGCGTGGTATGTTTTATGTTTGGTTTCTCTTTTCACTGTTTGAATGTTTTCTCATAAGCCGGGCTCATAAGACTACAGGAGTTTCTGGTGGAAACTTTAGGTATTTACACCTGAACACAGTACATCCGCTTTTTCGGATTTTGTAATGTGTGCAGGTTTGAGATTTGAAAGAAGAAAATCTGTGAAGATTCATCTCATGTGTGTGATGCTACCAGATTTCACTATCGGTTAGATTTAAAATCTCCTGCAGTCTGATCCCGGCCAATGACTGATTTTGAAAGCTGGATTGAGCTCAAAATTATTTCACTTCCAAATAGTGATACAGACTAGGTCAACAAGAATGAAATGAAACCAATTTGAATTATTCTGACAGTAAAAAAATAAAAGGAGAAATAAATCCAGGATTGTTTAAACATTAACTATCAATAATGTTTGAAATGGCTATTATGAGATCAAAGATCATTTCAGGAATGTTTTGATTTCAGTTTTATTTTGATATCTGGGAATTCCCGATGATGGTACCTGATGTATTGTCTCTACTCGTGTCACCATGCATGCCAAGAAGGTTTGAGCTGCGCTGTAACCAAGGAGACCACACTACTCCTCTCACCCATGTTCCCTGTTGTCATGCCAACTGAACAGAGCGAGGGGAGAACAGAGGCTCTGTGTTGTGGATGAAAGGGTGATGCCACAGCAAAGGGACATTCTGTTAGTTCAAGAAATAAAGAATGAAACTGGAAAATGTGATGAATTATAAACTGAAGTTACATTAAAGGACTGTACTGAAAATAAAGAAGTTGGACAAAAAATAAAAAATGGAAAGTGCTCATCAAAGCCCTTATTTGGGACATATAGTGCAATGATTTATCGTCTTTATTCACTGCACAACATCGGTTTGTTTACCTGTTGTCTTTTGACTGGTCTATTTTTATCTGTTTAGTGAGGTCCCTGAATGTCTCTTTGCACTGTAGATGGCGCTAACAGCTCACTCTTTTTCCTACTAGCCTGCATCTACAGGTGATGACCGGGCCATGTGCTTCACCTGCAGTGTGTGTTTGGTGTGCTGGGAACCTACAGATGAACCCTGGTGAGAAGCATCCCACTAAAATCAGCCCTCAGTGCCTCACACTCACTCACACAGTAGAAATTGCACTGCTATGAAAAGCTTTAGATAAATGTACCTTAACGAAGGCCAAGTGCTGCAATCACTCCAATTGCTATGAACAATTCCATTACTACGTTTAATGTTTCTTTAGGTCTGAGCACGAGCGCCATTCTCCGAATTGTCCGTTTGTGAAAGGAGAGCACACCCAAAACGTTCCACTATCCGTCACCTTGGCCACCAGCCCTGCTCAGTGTCCCAGTGCAGATGGTTCGGATAAAATCGTGTGTTATGGGTTCGGTAGCTGCCCTCATTTCCTTGCTACGGCAACCAAAAGGGGAAAGATTTGCATCTGGGATGTTTCAAAGCTTATGAAGGTTTGTTGATCATCTCTAAAGTGTGTTTGAAAGATGCAATGCGCCTGTATCTCACTGTATTGCAATGTTTTTCTCTCCTGTGCAGGTGCATTTAAAGTTCGAGGTGAACCCTTATGACCCAGCCATCCTGAGGCAGCTGATCCTGTCTGGCAGCGAGCAGCAGTCTCTCATGGGCACAGAATCACGCAGACCCACGCTCTCCTGGCTAGAGGAGGCCACTTGCTGCTCTGACTTACCCAAACTAGAGGGGGACAGGTTCTAAACCTACATTTACTCACTTTTTGCAAATAATTTTAAATCATTATACCCTATTATTGTATTTATTGAACGTTTCCTGTGTTTTTGTTTCTAGCGATGACCAGATAGAGGACTCGGACAGCGAAGAGCATTCCAGATCAGAGTCAGTCACAGGTAAAACATTGATTCTCTTGAATCAACAACATTTATTCATTACTTGTTTTTATATCTACACCAAGTTTTGTCAATAGGCATTCTACTTATTGTTCTTCCTCCTTACGTTTTTGTAGGCCCACTGGGTCAGAAGGAGACGATGGAGGTGAGTTTGGGAGTCACAGCTCTCAGTGTCCTACAGCAGCCTGAGAAGTTGCAGTGGGAGGTGGTGGCCAGTGTGCTGGAGGACACCGTTAAAGATCTGGAGGAGTTGGGGGCCAACCCGCAGCACTCATTGGGCCCTCCTAAACCTGATAAGACAAAGGATAGGCTGGCTGAGCACCACAACATTCCCTTCCCCTGCCTGCTGGCCGGCGGACTGCTAAGCTACCGGTCAGCGGCTAGTTCTCCACTAGGTCCCCCTCTGTCTCGTCGCTCCATGGACAGCCCAGTAAGGACTGCTGCCCCTGAGGGGCTTGCAACAGACCAGGGTCCCATGGAAATCGAGTCCTGTAATCCCCCCACAGACCTGGGCTCTCCGAAGCTTCCACCAGCCGCCCCTGTGCATAGGACTATGCCCGTACTTCTCCTGTACAGCATCAAGGAAGCAGACGAGAAGTCTTCAGGGAAGGTGTTCACCCAAATGAACAACCTTATGAGTAAAGGACTTCATGAGGAGGGCTTCACCGTCCCGCAGATTATCGAGATGGAGTTTGACTCACATGAGCAGCTGCTGCTGCAGGACCCTCCCATCACATACATCCAGCAGTTTGCGGATGCGGCGGCTGGGCTCGGACCTCTGGATGGGGAAAAGTGGAGCTCACTGGCTCCACGGCCGGGCTCTCTGGTGCAGTGCTTACGGTTGCCAAAAGCATTAGAAGAAGAGAACCTGTATGTGGACTCCATAACGCCCTGCAGCGATGGTTTACACTTGTTAGTCGGTCTTCAACCATGCTCCGTAGAGTCCCTTAGTGCTATCAATCAGGTGGAGGTGTTAAACACCCTAAACCGTTTGCACTCGGCCCGCTGTGCCCATCGCAAAGGACAGACATTGGCCAATGGGCATGACGCCCACTCGGGCATCTCTCCTCCACAGACCCCTCTCATCCTGCCCCCTCTCGACCAGCAGCAGGCCCATACTTCCAGGCCTCTGGGGAGCAGTGGTGGCGGCGGATACTTGGCACTCTACAAGTTGAATTACTCCACCCGCATCGTAACCCTGGAGGAGGAACCAGTGAAGGTGCAGCAGATTCGTGACCCACGGGATGCCGTCACGTCTCTCCTCCTCTTGCCACCAGATGTTCTAGATGGCAGAGAGGACGATGGGGAGGAAACATCCGAGGAGTCGACACCCTCTGGGGTCAAAAATGGCACGGGGTCAGTGGCGTCCACAGTGACGGCTGGTCCAAGTGCGGGAGCAGCTGCTGGGAAGGAGAAGAGAGGAGAGGTGCCCGGACTTGGACACCTGGTGGTGACTACACAGGCGGGTTACATCATGATTCTGGACTTGTCCAACCTAGAGGTATTAGCAAAAGTGGAGCCACCCAAGAAAGAGGGGACAGAGGAGGTGGACCCCTTCGTCTCTGTTACCTACTGCTCTGGCACCGACCGGCTATGTGCCTGCACAAAAGGTAAGCAAGTGCGCAGTTAGTGACCTTAGGGAGGCACCGATACCTCTTTGTTTCAGACCAGGGACAAGCACTTACATTTCGGTACTTGCCGATAACCAAGTACCGATATGAGTACGTAATAAAACCATTACAGTTCTTCTTTTGTAAATACACAACTTGTATAATCAAATTGCTTGTGTTAAAGGGGCTATTTCTCAACTCTCCTCTTGACAGTTTAGCAGATCATAGTTTGCAGTCTGCTCTACTTTTATCATCATCGCTTATCATTAAATATCTCCAAACGGCGGACGTTACTCCTCCGACTACCTGCTCAACTGACGAGAGGTTAGGCTAATACCACGTTGCCATAAGGGGCCGTTTACATATCATGTGCTAATTCGTTATTTCAAATGTAGCTGCGCGGTAAGCGCGCTCATAATAGAAGCAACACGACATATGCGGTGCACCTATGTTCATGGTGTTTGTGGAAAGGAAAAAGCGGTGCGGCGGCTGCGGCCCCTTAATGGTATCTGGTGTGTTGTATCTGGGTAGTTTTACGAAGATGGGTACATGAGAAAAGTATCAGGGTACTGGTATCGGTGCATCCCTAATTGACCTATTCATTTGTGATTCAACCCAGACTGTTTTGTTTACCACTGTTACAACAGGGTACTTAATGTGTTGTTCACCAACAAGGGAACGTGAGGTGTGGAGATTCACTGTTTGTTTCAGTTTAGCTTGATGCCCACACATACCTCATCACCATAGTTACCAATAAGTGTTTATTAACCATAGTGGTCAGACTTGCTCTAAAATATGGCCACTGAGTCACTGGCATCCCTGAGATATGACCTTGGGAAGTCAGTTTTTTTTCAGTGTACTGGTTATATCTTGTTTTTTAATTGGCTGAATTAAAAGCCTGTGGTTAAAAGACTTTAAGACCTGTGGATTAAAGACTCCTGTGGTTAAAATCAAGTTTTTAATATGTGTGTGTGTGTATGTGTGTGTGTATATATATATATATATATATATATATATATATGTATATATCTTCTTTTTTTTTAAGACCATGTTCAAATTCATCACTCAACGGCAATTGTATTGGAAAACTGAGTATTTTGTCTTAAAATCTGCTGTATACTAAAGGCAGTCTCAAAAATGCATTTTGAAAACACCCATTTTCTAAGTCAAAAGAATGTCAACATGGGCGCGCTTTAGCATATCATTAACTGCTGTGAAGCAGTGGAGTCTCAGGAGAAGCCAGGTGTAGTGTTTACTACAATAAAGTTTACTGAGTGGATCAGGTGGTCTGAGCTTGTTGTGAGTGAGTGGAGGTGGGGACTGATTTGCATATTCATGTATCCTAAATGAAGCAAGGGTGTAGTAGAATTACATTCAATATTTTTAAGGCATGAAGAAATTATTTACAGAGGAAAAAATTGACAACGGGACAACAATAAGCAGAATAGTACTGAGTCTGTACTTGTTGCTTTGGTCTATTAATAAAAACATGTAGCTAATGAAAGAAAAAGTGGTTAAGTGTGTCTGTGTAAATTACATCTGTGAATGAGTTCGTGGGAGAACAGGGGAATTCCACCTCTGCCTTTTTTACTTTCTTTTTCTACTGTAAGTCACTGTATTTATTAATCATTAGTTTGAAGACAAGCATTTCTATTCAACATACTTGCTGTTAGAAATGTGTACAAGCCCTTAACCCTTAGTATGAACTGTGTACAAATTGTGCTACGCATATGAAGGATCAAATTGTATGGTTTGTTGAAAAGGTGGCTGTTCCTTTTGAAGGTATCTGACTTTTCAGTGTTCACCTAATGGGCGATAAAACTTGAAAAAATGTCAAACCCACATTGAAGGATGTATGGAACAAAGTCAAATTATCCAGAATATCATAGAAACTCTTGACTTGGCTTCTAAGTGACCAAAACATCCTAGCTTTGTCATGGCAAGCACCATTTGCTCCAGAAAATGTAAAAATCTTGTTTTTGTAGTTCAGAGGGATATTTTCAAGTGTCACCACAATAAGTTTTTTTTTCCCCTTTCTGAAGGTGGAGAGCTTCATTTCCTTCAAATTGGAGGTGTGTGTGATGATATTGATGACGCCGACATTTTTGTCGACGGCCCCCTGTCTAATAGGGCGGAGCAATTACTGGACGGAGCAAAACCCACATCAAATCCTTCGAGTCCAGGTATCACAGGTGAGAGACAAATGGAAGGCATTGAACTTAAGTGTTTTTGTTTGGATCAAACAGATGGTTTAATTTGCCCCTTCAGCTACCTCGCATCAAATCCTTGAGAAATCCATTGGTCCTGCATAATTGAATTTTGTCTATTTAAAACTGATGATGCACTGTGCGCTTTCTGGGAATTTGATTGTTCATTTTGTTATCTAATGTAGAGCATCTCTTTCTGTGTAAATCATAACAGCAGTAAAATGGTGGTTGATACCCATGGAAATGTACAGTACAGTAAGCCATGTGTCTGTTTGCAGGAGTAGACCTCCTGGTGGACCAGCCATTGACCGCAGAGACACTTTCTTCTCTGGTGGAACTAACACGTTTTGAAACGCTGACGCCGCGCTTCTCCGCAACAGTGCCCCCTTGCTGGGTGGAGGTGCAGCAGGAACAGCAGCAAAGGCGGCATCCGCAACACCTTCACCAGCAGCACCACGGCGACGCAGCACAACACACACGCACCTGGAAACTACAGAGCGACAGGTATACATTCACCCCTCCCCCCACAAAAGAAGAGTTCTAGTAAAACACATCATTTAAAATCAACATTTGAATCAGTGAAAACAATTAAAGTTACATATAATATTTTTAAGAATCGTAATATCAGATATCTATGTTAATGTTGATAAATATTTGTACAAATTGCAAAATAGTTACTCATCATCAGTAATATTTCCATATTGTTTTTCCCCCTTTTCACATGTAATGTGTAATATCTCTCTCTCTCTCACAGCTCCAGCTGGGATGAGCATGTGTTTGAGCTGGTCCTGCCCAAAGCCTGCATGGTGGGACATGTGGACTTCAAGTTTTTGCTAAACAGCAGTATTACTAACATCCCACAACTCCAAGTCACACTGCTAAAGAACAAAGCACCAGGCCTGGGCAAAGTTAACGGTGAGTCCCGGAACAAAATATAACTCTTTCAGCAGAAAAAGAAAGTGAGGATGTTTACCATAAATTAGTTTGATTTGTTTTTACTCCCCAATTGAATCACCATTTGTGTTAAACCTTTTTACTGCAGAGACGGCAGTGGACAGGCAGATTGTCTTCCCCTTGTCTCATGTCCTGCATTCAAATGGAGAGAAGAATGGACAGCCACTCCTGCACGACTTCTCAGAGGACATCCAGTTCATGGACATCGAGGAGTCACCAGGTAAATGTGCAGAGAAAAAAGCCATCTTGACCACCTGAAAATGTTATGTTAATCTCTGTCCGCATTCTTTAAGAAATACATCTCTCTCTTTATCAGGCTCCAGGCTGTGTCCATTCCTGCAGGAACACAAAGATGATATCTTGTGTGGGCCGGTATGGCTGTCCAGTGGACTGGATCTGTCTGGACATGCAGGGATGCTAAGCCTTACAAGTCCCAAACTCCTCAAAGGTTCGCTTGAGCATCACAAGCCATTTATAGCAACCACTGTCATCCATCCAGCCGTGTGCCAGCAAAACAAAAGTGCAGAGAAAAAAATACTGTGTACTATTAAATGAAAGTCATTTGGGTGTTAATAAATGGGATATAACTAACCAAAATCATATTATCACATGTTTATATACACATTAAAAGATGGCACAGTCTTGGTCATGTAAATAGCTCTTGTACTTCAAAATAATGAAATCTTCCTGTAAATGTGTCATTCCACTTTCTAGGCATGGCAGGGGGAAAATATCGTTCATTCCTAGTGCACATTAAGGCAGTGAGTGATAAGGGTATGGATGATAGTTTGAGGCCTGTTGTGCGGATGCCCTCTGCCAAACCCCAAAGTAGTAAAGCTCACTCACTCTCGTCGCTGCTACAGAGGGCTCAAGCCACCAAGGTACAGCAGAAATACACTTGAATTGTAATTGACTTTTGCTTAATCTTAAGCTGAATTATGTAAGCCTTTAATCATTCATGCTGTTTCAAAACACTATTTCCTGAAAACACTGACGTCATATAGATGTGTGCTGGTTGATACGTTGTCTGACTGCTTTATAGACCCCTAGTGGCTGTGTAGCTACATTACTTCATGAAAGAAAGAGCACTTTACTTGATCTGCTCTCTGTAATGGAGTAAGAGTTAAAAGCCATATGGTGACCACCACTACAATACTAATTTTAATCTAATTTAAATTTTAATTTAATTAAAATCCCTCTCCTTTTCAGGAAAAAGCCTCTACGTCCAAAGCAGATCCTCAGTCTGCCCCTAAAAAGCCTGATAATCTGCGTGGTTGTGACTTGCTCCAGGAAGTGTCTGTCACAATCAGGAGATTTAAGAAGACGTCTGTACCCAAAGAACGGTAAGAGATACTGTACAAGTGTACATTAAAAATGCCACCGTTCAAAAGTTTGGGGTTGGTATGATTTTTTTTTTTTTTTTGGAAATCAGCCTTATATATTGCATTTATTTGATCAAACTACAGCAAAAACAGTAATGTTGTGAAATATTTTAAAAATGTAAAACATTTTTATTTGAATATGTTATAAAATGTAATTTATTCCTGGTGCAAAGCTAATTAATCCAGTCTTCAGTGTAACATTATCCTAATATGCTGATTTGGTGCTCAATAAACATTTCTTATTATTATCAATGTTGAAAACAGGCCATAGTATAACTTTGTTGTCTGTGTCTGCTTATATTTCCTAGAGTGCAACGCTGTGCAATGCTTCAGTTTCCTGAGCTCCATGAAAAGCTGCTAAGAGGTTTGTGTAAGCATGCAGAAGACAGTCAGAGCTCAGAACACTGTCAGAGTCTCATCTTGGACATCCTCTGCTGGCTGGCAGGGGTCTACTCCAACGGACCCTGCAGGTGAGATGCCATCGTGAGCTTGTATTTTAAACTCTGTTTTATCTTGTGTCTTTTTAATACATTTTCTAATATTTCTTTAGTTTGAGAGAGGGGAAAGAGGGGCTTCTGACCAAAACCAGGAGACGTCTGACAGATATAATCAGGGCGTGCTTCTTCGAGGACGGCCGCAGTATAGCTCACAAATGCTCTCGCTTTCTTGCACTTTGTATTAGGTAAGTTTGCAACCGTTTCTGTATTTTTTTTTTTCTTCTGATCTTCAGTCTTATCATTTAGTCTTGTTGCAGGACTAATGATCTACGGTCCAATATACATATAAATATTTTTTGTTCGGTAAACTTAATGGTTGAGTGTTTCTGATGTTTCAGTACCGGTAAAGGAGACCCCGGTCAGCAGGGTTTTGGCCAGGCTTTATTTAAAGCTCTTCTGGATAATATGCCTTATCTGCCTGCTGCTGCCACAGGAGGTAATTTTTTGATTGTAGTGAATGTCTTTTGTAGTGATAAGACCATTTTGTTAAAAAAAAGTCACACTTTGTCACTTTAATTTATTAGTCTTACAGCAGTGTTTCCCAACCCTGTTCCTGGAAACACATCGATACCACACATTTTCCAACTGTTCCTAATGCATCACAACAGAATCAACTCATCAGCTCATTAGTAGAGATTCCAAGACCAGAAATATATGGGTTGGATAAGAGAGACATCCAAAATGTGCCCTGTTGGTGTGCCTCCAGGAGCAGGGTTGGGAAACACTGGTCTACAGTACTGTTTAAATGATTGGGATTAGTAACATTTCCTATTATTATCATTGTAAAAAACAGTTGTCCTGCTTACAATTTTGGTGTAAACGGTCACATTTTATTCCCCAATGTTGTTTGATGAATGGAAAGTTTATTTCATCCGTTTAATGCATCATTGCTGAATAAAAGTATTCATTTCTTTAAAAAGAAAAAAAAGACTGACCTTAAACAGTATTCTAAAGTAATTTCTCTTGACAAAACGCTTATATTCCTGTCTGCCTTTGTCTCTCAGGATCTGTCTTCTGGTACTTTGTCCTGCTAAATTATGTGAAAGATGAGGACCTGGCCGGCTGCAGTACCGCTTGCGCCTCGCTGCTCACTGCTGTCTCTCGGCAGCTGCAGGATCGCTTAACTCCACTTGAGGCGTTGTTGCAGACCAGGTCAGCTGATCTGCTGCATTTAGAAGCATACACAAACAGACTTTTGTTTAATGTACTTGAACAAAAAAGCTTTTTTATGAGCATGTAGATGTGATAATTTTAAAGAAATTAAATGGTGTTGTCATGGTTTTCTCTTTTCAGATATGGTCTTTACGGTTCTCCATTTGACCCAGTACTGTTTGACCTGGAGGTGAGCGGGTCTTCTTGTAAGAATGCCTTCAGTAGCAGCATCGGGGTCCAGTCGGATGAGATCGATCTGTCCGATATTCTCTCAGGTGTGGCAATGCATTCTTCTCCTTTGACACACTTGCATTCATCAATAAATATTTAAACAAAAAATACAAGTTTTTTTTTCTCTCATCTAATGTCAGGTAATGGAAAGGTAAACAGCAGCGGGGTGGCAGAGGGTAGTTTCACTGCTCTGACCGGCCTGCTGGAGGTCGAACCCCTGCACTTTACTTGCGTCTCCACCAGTGACGGCACCAGGGTGGAGAGGGATGATGCAAGTATGTTCACTGGTACATATCCCACTTTTCTTTTCCTCTCTATCACACCTTGATTCTTTTACAACCAACCCCGTCATCGTGGACCTCATCTTTAAAGGGTTAGTTCACCCAAAAATGAAAATTCTGTCAGTATTTACTTACCCTCATGTTGTTCCGAACCTCTATGAACACAGGGGAAGATATTTGGAAGAATGTTTTAATCAAACAGATCTCATTCCCCATTGACTACCATAGTAGGAAAAAATACATACTATGGTAGTCAATGGGGAATGAGATCTGTTCGATTAAAACATTCTTTTAAATATCTTCCTTTGTGTTCAGCAGAACAAATAAACACATAGAGGTTTGGAACAACATGAGGGTGAGTAAATACTGAAAGAATTTTCATTTTTGGATGAACTAACCCTTTAAGGTGCGGTCACATTAGCTGGCAACAAAGGTCCATTGTCAATATTCCAGCATGAAGCACCGCACAGACAAATGTTACTTGCATAACATTTGAAGTTGAACACATTTGCATAACCAACTTCAACATGTTGCGAAATCTGTTTCCGTATACGTTCTCTTGTAGTGAGCACCTTTGGTGTGACGCCCACGGTGACAGGGCTGTCTGCTGGGACCGTTGGCGAGGCGTCCACCGCCCTGAGCTCAGCTGCACAGGTGGCTCTGCAGTCACTGTCTCATGCCATGGTGTCTGCCGAACAGCAGCTCCAAGTTCTTCAGGAGAAGCAGCAACAGCTTCTAAAACTCCAGCAGCAGGTCATATATGGAGACACTCTTCATTCATTTCAATTTTGATGTCTTGATTGATTCAGTACTTTGGGACTTTATGTAATTGATTATCTTATGAAATAGAAGGCTAAGCTGGAGGCCAAACTTCACCAGACCACCTCAGCGGCAGCCACCGCAGCATCAGGCGTTGTCAACTCAGTGCCATCCAACCCGTCCGCCCCAGGCTTCTTCATCCACCCTTCTGACGTCATCCCACCCACCCCTAAAACGACCCCGCTGTTCATGACGCCTCCTCTCACCCCACCGAACGAGGCAGTGTCTGCGGCCATTAGCGTGGAACTGGCTCAACTCTTCCCAGGATCTGTCATTGATCCTCCACCTGTGAACCTTTCAGCACAGAATAAAAACGCACAGAAAGCCAAAGCAGTAAGTTCTGAAAAACACCTCCTTAACTTGTGCGTATTGGCAGATATCAATAGTGTTAATTATGCATGTGCTATTTTCCTGTAATGGGATCAGGGAGGTATGTGTCTGGTAATGTACACGTCTTATAGTTATGTGTGTGTGATATTAAGAAATGTCAAAAATGGGGTCCAGGTGTCTTCTGTATGCGTTGTGTTTCTCCATTGAAATGTGTTCTGAGATTAAATTTGTCCAGTCATTGATGTGGCAAGATTTCTTTGATTTCCAGTTTTGGAGAACTATAGCTACAGAGATGAGCAACGGGGAGTATTGGGGATGTTTGTTAACTTGAACGTCTGTAGTTGAACATACAGCTAATGTATATGTGTGTGTGTTGTCATTGCAGAACCACATAGGAAGTGGCCTGGCACTGGCAATCTCACAGGCCTCTCACTTTCTACAGCCTCCACCACACCAGTCCATAATTATCGAGCGAATGCATTCAGGTACTTCAGTCCCAGAGGAAGACTTAAAATGATTTAATTAAATAAAAAAAATGTGGTTAATTAAAATGCTATAAACACAGAAAATCTAAATGTACACTGAGATCATTCATTAACAATTGGTTTTATTGAAGAACACCAGAAGCTTTGAACATTCCAACACTCTGTTTATTCTAACAAAAACGTTGTTACAGCAGAAATACCAGAGGAAATATCTTAGCCAGTATGGGAGGAAGGGGGGCTTTAGAAAATGTGTTGGACAGTGGGAGGCAAAAAAGTTGAGACATCCAAGGCCCCAAAATGTCTGCAACAATTCAAACTGCAGCACAGACCTGTCAATGTTCCATATCAAAACAAGAAAAAACAAAATATGTGAATGAAAATGCAAGTTTTGGGTACTTGTGACCCATATACTGTACAGCACCTGCTGCAGTATTTCAATCTCTGAAAATAGCAGGACAATCTTAAATGATTAATACGAAAAACACTTAAAGTGTCGTAATGTACTAAGACAGGGATAGTAAATTATCAAATCGATTTTGATTTTTGTTCAAAATCAGAACACTTTTACTCATAATTTCTTCCCCATAAAATATTTTAGAACCTAACATAACTGCTTATTGTTTTAATGCAAGTTGTCTTATCTGAACTTTTCAAGTCATACTGAGGCCCCCCTTTAGAATTTTGTTGAGGCCTACTAGTAAGCCTCAGCCTTCTGGTTGATAATCACGTTCTAGAACACTCTTTAGTCATCATTCTTTATCTTTTTCTTTTTCTATATGCTTTAACATCTTTTGATCATGTGATCGGAGTTAAAGAATGTCCCTTCTCTGTAGGTGCAAGACGATTTGTGACTCTAGATTTTGGGCGGCCTGTGTTGCTGACGGATGCGCTGATCCCCACATGCGCTGACTTGGCCTCCCTTTCCATCGATATTTGGACTCTTGGGGAGGAAGTGGATGGGAGGCGACTCGTGGTCGCCACTGATATCAGCACACACTCTCTAATTCTACATGACTTGTTGCCCCCTCCCGTCTGCAGATTTATGAAGGTTTATACAAGTTTATGATAATCAAATGTGTACAGGTCAAATAGAAGTCTGATTTGTATAAGCTTTACAACTGAGAGAATTATTTTTAAAAAACAAATCACTGATATTCACTCTCCCCCAGATCACTGTGATTGGTCGATACGGCAGCACTAATGCCCGGGCTAAAATCCCACTGGGCTTCTATTATGGACACACCTACATCCTGCCATGGGAAAGTGAACTTAAGCTGATGCATGATCCTCTGAGAGGGGAGAGTGAAGCTGCCTGTCAGCCAGATCTGGATCAACATTTGTCAATGATGGTGGCCCTACAGGAAGACATTCAGTGCAGGTTGGTGAGGCTGTAAAGCACAATTAACTAAGCTGCCATTGGCATTGACTGAAGTATGCTATCATTTAAAAGTTTGGGCTCGGTAAGGGCTCAGGTTTTGTTTTGTTTTGAAAGAAATGATACTTTTATTCAGAATGGATTGACATTAAATTGACCAAAATACCTTTTTTTTTTATCTTACAAAAGATTTTTATTTCAAATAAGTCCTGTTCTTTTCTACTTTCTATTCATTAAATATATCACGTTTCACCAAATTCAGTTTTAACACTGAAATGTTTCTTGAGCGCCATATCCGCATATTAGAATTGTTTCAAAAGGATCATGTGACTCTGAAGACTGAAAATTCAGTTCTGCCAAGACAGGAAGAAGTACATTTTTAAAAAATATTTTAGTATAGAAATTAATTATTTTAATTTGTAATAATATTTCACAATATTACAGTTTTTACTGCATTGATCAAGCTTTTTCAACCCCAATCTTTTGAATGGTAGTGTATTTATAATTACACTTAAGTGCTAATAATTAAAAGCTTTGGTCAAATAGTGGACATTTTCAGTTTTGCGGGTCTGAACTTTATATTTCACAAATGTTATAGTTGGAGTTATGATGTGTTAAATATGCTAATCTCTCATGTAGGTATAATCTGGCCTGTCATCGACTTGAGACGCTTCTTCAGAACATCGACCTGCCGCCTCTTAACAGCGCTAATAACGCACAGTACTTCTTGCGCAAACCTGATAAAGCAGTTGAGGAGGATTCCCGTGTTTTCTCCGCCTACCAAGACTGCATTCAGCTCCAGCTACAGCTCAATCTGGCCCACCATGCTGTCCAGAGGTTGCGTGTATCTCTGGGAGCCACCAGGAAACATCTACCTGAGAACTATGACCCCAGAGAGCTGGTCCAGAACTCTTCTACCGAGCAGCTCCGAACCATCATCAGATACCTACTGGACACACTGCTCAGTCTCCTGCACTGCTGTAATGGTGAGGAAGGCAGCCCTTTCCAATACCACCTCACTGTTTTAAGATGACATGAAATCTGAATTGACCTTACTTTGTTGTAGTTATTCAAATTGAAGGGTTTTCCCTCTTTCTTGCTCAGGTCACTCTGTGCCCACAGTGTTGCAGAACACGTTTCACGCCCAGGCATGTGAGGAACTCTTTAAGCAGCTGTGTATCAGTGGGACTCCTAAGATCCGTCTGCACGCAGGTCTGCTGCTGGTGCAGCTGTGTGGAGGTGAGAGGTGGTGGGGCCAGTTCCTGTCCAATGTACTGCAGGAGCTTTACAACTCAGAACAGCTGCTCATCTTCCCCCAGGACAGGTAACACAAAAAACACACTCTTTCCGATGTTGTATAAAGACTGGGACACACCAAGCAGATGGTCGGCTGTCAGGCAATGTCGGGCCAGTTTTGAGTGTAGGTGGGCTTAGTTTTCTTTTGGCGTGTTCAACTCTCTACAATGTGAGTAAATAACTCGCATATGCAAATACATTTTACGTGAGGTGACTAAAAAATGTCTTTAATTAGCCAGTTGCTTGTATATTGTACAATTACAGTCACCTGTAATTGAGTTACAGGCAAAAAGTTAAGCGCAGATATAATTTCACAAAAAAATGTGTCAATGTCCATCTTGGCGAACATTCTAGTAAACAATCGGTTATGTCTTAAGTGAACGTAAACAGTTGAGAGAAAAAAACGCATGTGTAGATTATCAGTTTATTGGATCTGTGCATTGTCTTAAAGTGACAACAGCCTAAGATTCCTGCTGCTGTCTGTTTTTAATGTTAATCAAACAACAGACAGTCTGGGGAAAAAAGTCACTCAGTGCTCTTGAATGAATAACTTTTGTAACTAATAATAGGAATTAGTCTATATTTAAATTATACAGTGAAGACTGCAGTTATTTTACATTAGATTAATTTATTCAAGTTCTGCACCTAATCTACATATTTGGTATCTAACTACTGTTAGATCTACCAGTAAAACCTGAAAAGCACTGTTTATTTAATTAGCATCTTTGTTCTATTTTTTATTATTTGTGCTATTGCTTTGTTCTTATTTTATTACAGACGGTTTATTTGACTTTAATGGTGTTTTAAATGTATATTTAGTTATTTATGTAAAAAAAAAAAAAAACATTGCATTGTTCTTGCTTTCCATGTAAAAAGTCTGGCAATTAAAATAAAAAATGTACTAGGCAAGTGGCAACTCAATCTTGGATGTCCGTAGAGGATTGCTACTTTTTTCTTTATTTTAGATAAGATAACATAATCGGAACTATTTCTAAATATGCTCAGACCTCTTATGTTAATCCATTTTTTCCTTCCCTCAGGGTATTCATGCTGCTGTCCTGTATTGGCCAAAGATCTTTGAGTAACAGTGGGGTTTTGGAGGGTTTGTTGAACCTTCTGGACACACTGCTATCTCCTCTGCAGCAGACTACTGCAGCACAGCCCCGCAGGACAGAAGGTGTGTTTTTGAGAGTGAGATTTTTATGTAATACTCATCTGTGTTTTTATGGTAATATTACAGTTTTTTGTGTGTTTATAGGTGTGTTGGATATCCCCATGATCAGCTGGGTGGTCATGCTGGTCTCTCGACTGCTTGACTATGTGGCCAGTGTGGAAGATGAAGCCAGTGCAGCTAAGAAACCTCTTGGGGCAAAAGACAGAGAAAGATCCTTTTCAGGTGAGACTCTAAGAAATGAAAGTTCAGTGTGTTTTTGTAAACACTACTGTTCACCAGTTTGAGGTCAGCCAGATGATTTTTAAAGAAGTTTCAGAAATCAGAAAATTTCCATTCAAAATTATTTACTTAAAGCTTTTAACCCTTTAGCCTTTTTTGTCCTAAAACGTTCGATTTTGACATCTTAATTTCAAAAGGCTGTATCTTAAAAGTAATAAAAGATAGAGACTTTCTGTAAATTAGACAAACATTGAGAATGACCCAAACATTTTAAAATGTTATAAAGCTGAATTTTATGCATCATTAAGAAATCATATAATAATCTAATTTGTTGATCAAGAAACAATTCTTATCAATGTTAAAAACATTGGTTGGTTTTTGATTTATAGAAAACATTTTAAATAGGAATATTTCATTATGTCTCTGCTTTCACTTTTGATCAAATTAAGACATCATTGCTGGAAATAAGTTGATTTCTTGACAATAAAATGAACATTTTACTGATCCCAAACTTTTGAAAGGTAGAGTACTGCATAGAGATGTTTCTTCATTTATCATGTGTTTGTTCTCCTATTTCCAATCTCATCAGGGAACCAGTGGAGTTTCATAAATAACAGTCTGCAGTCTCAGAATCCAAGCAGATCCGCCAAAGGCAGCAACAGCAGTTTAGATCGTCTATATTCACGAAAGATCCGCAAACAGCTTGTCCACCACAAACAGGTACATGTGTCTTGCACAAACTTCCTGTGCCATTTATAGGCTACTTTTATACCATAACAAAGCAGATGATTATAAATTCTGCACTCTAAGTCTTTTCTATTATATGTGTAGTGAGGGTGTTAATCAATTCTCCTTTTATTGCAGCAGTTGAATTTATTGAAAGCCAAACAGAAAGCTTTAGTGGAGCAAATCGAGAAAGAGAAAATTCAGAGCAACAAAGGCTCCTCCTACAAGCTGCTGGTGGAACAGGCCAAACTCAAACAAGCCACGTCCAAGGTGAGAATAGATACTTTTGAAAACTAATTTTGCCAAATGTCTCTAAGGGGTGGTTGTTGGACAAATTAGGAGTAGCAACAGAAATCAAAGTACACATTAGCAGTGATAAACAGATTTTGAAGTGAACGATGTGGTTCTGTTTCTTTGGCAGCACTTTAAAGACCTGATCCGTTTGAGGCGGACAGCTGAATGGCCGCGCTCCACCTTGGACTCGGAGGCGTCAGTGGCAAAAGAGACGCCTGAGGTGGAGCTCCTGCCCTTTACATTATCTCATGAGCGCTGCATCTGCGTCGTCCAGAAGCTCGCTCTTTTCCTCCTCTCCATGGACTTCACCTGTCACGCAGACCTGCTCCTGTTTGTCTGCAAGGTGCAACTTTTTTTTTAATCCTTTCTTACCTTTCTTAATTCAGTTCTCATTTAACTAAAAGCATGGGGTTTCATGACTTGTTAAATGTAAGTTTTGTTTGTGCTGTTGAGTTTAGATACAGACCTCAAACTTTTGATTGGTAGTGTATTTTGAATGAAGTCTCTAATGCTCACCAATGCTGTATTTGATTAAAAAAAAAACAATAATTGTGAAACATTAATACTTTTTTTAAATTAATTTATTCTTGCGATGGCAAAGCTGAATTTTCTTCAGTGTCACAATGATCCGTCAGAAAGCATTGTTTGTAACATTATAAATATCTTTACTACAAGACATGTCCTTGTTGAATTAAACTTTTGAACGGTAGTGAATATGTTGTAAACCATGCCTATGTTCTAAATCTCATCCACTGCTTAGGTATTGGCCAGAATAGCAAATGCAACACGACCCACAATCCACCTGTGTGAGGTGGTTACAGAGCAGCAGCTGGAGAGGTTACTGCTGTTACTGGTGGGGACGGACTTCAATCGTGGGGACATCTCATGGGGCGGAGCCTGGGCCCAGTACTCCCTCACCTGCATGCTGCAGGACATCCTTGCAGGTCTGTGTTTTAGGTTTTAAAAGATGGTCTCAGCTAGAAAGTGACCCACGGACAGTCGTACACGTTTTACATGTCACCGTTTTATATTTAGATGTTGTCATATGTTTTCAGGAGAGCTGTTGTCTCCGGTGTGTGGGGATGGGATGGAGGGGGCGGGGGCTGATGAGGCCGGGGCTGCCTCTTCCTCTGTGGTGGTGGATTCCGATGACTCTCTCCCCCAGCCTACCCCCATCCCACTCGTGGAGACCATCGATGAGCCTCTGGGACCAGATATCATCGCAGGTACACCCGGGACATCCTCTGTGTTCCAAAGTGCGTTGGTAACCCCGCCCGAACAGCACTTCACCTCACATGGACCCTCACCTTTCTTTTATTTCTGATGTTTATTTGTTCTTTTTCCTCTCTTGAATAAGCTGCATGTTTGTTTTTTGTGTTTGCTTTTGTATGTAATATGTAATAGTGGTACAATGCAGTGGACAGGGGGTTGGAACAGTGTAGATGATTTTGACTTGGTCTATAATCATTTGAAAAAAACAGTTGTTAGTCATTTTATTATTTATTATAGGTAAGATTTTATGTCTACGTCAACATTCATTTAAAATGGGTCAACGATCCACTGTTCGGACGCCTTGTTGGTCTAAGAGGAGTGTGACAACCTGACGTCCTCTAGTAGGCTGTCTGTGTAGTTGCTTCTCTTGGTACGCTGCTCTTGCAATATTAAACGTCTTTTCGTTGCCCAAAGGTGCTCCTCCACTATCATCTTTGGAAAAAGATAAAGACATTGACTTTGACTTGCTACAAGACTTGATGGATGTTGATATTGATCCTTTAGATATTGATTTGGAAAAAGATCCACTCGCCGCCAAGGTTTTTAAGGTATGGACCTCTTTCTCTCTCTGTTCTTTAGACATTAGGGGTGTAATTGTTCAAATTTCTCACGGTTCTGTTTTAGTTGGGCTGGCCATGTACAAAGTAATTGCAAAGCCAAATACCCATATATGTCTGATGTCCATCCGATTGCTGATATTTTATTTTCAGAGTTGCCCTTATTACCAAAATTTCTGTAAAATACAGTGCACTGTAAAATTACAGACTTTTATATTGTGAAATGTCTGAAAGTAGAGCGATTCAGTCAAATTTCTATAATTACTAAAATAGCCACATTACAATTCACACACTTATTCTCATCATTAGATGCTATAAATGAACCATGGGAAGTGACTGTACGTTTCACCCCTATACTGCATGCATTATGTAATTGGAGATCAGTAGTTGAAGTTTGGTTGTAATATTTAGAGCTGATTTGCATAAACTCAATGTTATTAACCCCTTTCCAGTAAAGTATCTTTTGTGTGTGTCTGTTTGTTTGTTTTTTTCTTTCATGTTTTCTCTTGCAGCCGATCAGCAGTACCTGGTACGATTACTGGGGCGCTGACTACGGCTCGTACAGTTATAACCCCTACACGGGGGGTGTGGGCATTCCCGTGTCCAAACCTCCTGTGGCCGCCACGGCAGAGAAGCCTGGATCTCAGAACCTCTCAGTCTCTGTGTCTCAAGGTGAGAGGTGTCAAAAATACATTAATGACATAAAACATATAATAAATGTGAGTGTTATAACCCCTTTATTTTTTGTTCCAGCACTGGATGCTCGATTGGAGGTGGGATTAGAACAGCAGGCAGAACTTATGCTGAAAATGATGTCTACATTAGAGGCAGATGCAATATTGCAGGCGCTGACATCCACGTCTCCTTCTGGTACAAACACAAAAGGGAACACCAACAGACATTTGTGTCTATTGTGTACAGGGCTCCTACAGTCATGGAAAATCCGGCAATATCATGGAACATTTTTTTTTTTTCATTTTTTTTTTTGTAGTTAGGTCCAGTACTGGAAAAGTTGTCAATTTATTACATTAATACAATAGTCTATATTGAGTGTAATTATTTAAAATTCAAACTCAGTTCTAATACATTTCTTCAGGTAGAAATTGATAATTTTAACCTTTACATAATGATTTCTGATAATTCCAAATCAGTTTTAAAGTACATTTCCAAAAGTGTGTGGAACCCTCTTTTTATATATATATAAAATGATTTGACCTCGTTTTAACTAGCATCACCCCCTCTCTTCATAATCTTTTTTTCTTCTCTTGTTTCAGTGGCCCAGTCTGCAAACGGGACAGATGACTCTCTTCTGCGTGCGGGGTTCCACAGCTCTCCCCCTGCCAGCAGTCTGATGGCACAACCTTCTTCCATCCCCATGTTGAGCACCTGCTTCAACAAGCTCTTCTCTTTACTCCAAATGCATCATGTTCAGGTATGTGCACAGTCTGATTTCGTTGCTTAAACTTACCACTGCCCTTTCCCTAAAATCTAACTTACAGAATCACACCATCTTACTCAAAGACCATATTTCTCTCTCTCTCTCTCTTTCTCTAGTTGGAGTCTTTACTGCAGCTGTGGTTGACTTTGAGTTTGAGTTCCTGCTCCGGAGGATCGGAGGAGAGCGGCTCAGACATCTTCCTATTCAATTCCAGCAGAGTGCCCACAATCCCTCTTAACCAAGGTGTGATATTCACTTGGAGTGATTGAACGCTTTGATATGAATATATTCTGATTTTTTTTTTTTTTTTTTTTTGAGCAGCTTGGATAACTGTTGATTGAAATAAACTGTTGGTTTTATGGGGAATTACTACTAAGGATACAACTTATAACCCTATCTGTTGTTATAAGATCTCAAACTTTAAAAAGCTTCAATCTCACTAGCTACATTTTCGTACCCCCAAATAATCCATTTATAAACATGTAAACTCCTCAATTGTTTGGATTGAGCTCAATCTGAATGAAATTGATTGGATTAAAGGAGGTTGTGGAGACCTGAAAAAACTCGATTCATAGGTAAAAAAAAATTCATGGAAATGCCTGCCCTGAACCTTACAATTTTTACAAAAAGGCGACTGAATATTTGCAAAAATAGCTGTAAAACATGTTATCTTTCTTTTATATGTCAACAATGGGAAAAAAACAACAATTAAACTCGCGTTGGTCAGGTGGCGTATCATTGTGGCTTTGTCCAGTTCTGAACTAAAAATAGTGACTAAAAATGTTTAGAAATTATGCTCAAGAAAGAGAAAGAAAATAATGGAGAGCATTGCTAATGAGCTAAAGAAGTGAGTTAGATCACTCTTCCTTATTTAGTTTAATAAGTAGATTTTGTAATGACTATAATTGACTGTAACCCTTATCTCTCTCAGCCTCCATCAGCAGTTTCCTGTCAGTGCTGGCCTGGTACCCCAACACTTCTCTGAGAACATGGTGTCTTGTCCTGCACAGTCTCACCCTCATGACCAATATGCCTGCTAGTAGTGAGTATCTGATTGGCTGAGCCTGTCTTTGTACCTCCTGATGTGTTTCTGGACACACTCAAATTTGTGGGTGTTCCCAGGGGAAACCTGCGATTCTATACGTAGGTTTTCTCTGGGGGAATCCTGCCAGCTCAGCAGATCTGTGTCTTGCCTGATTATAAAAGCAAACAGTCTGGTAACCCACTTTCAGATTAACTGCGCCTATAACTTGTGTGTAACATCTGCAGCCTCCAGCAGTGGGATGGGTGTGCAGGAGAGCACAGCCCAGCAGATGGTGTCTGACCCCACGCTTGTGCACGTGCTTGTGCGCTTCCTGTCTGGAGGAAACCCTCACGGCACTAGCCAGCACAGCTCACAGGTATTGAGCTTAATGAACATGCACACTTGACTGATTTCATTGAAGTATATTTGGCAAGTGCCTTTCAGACTCCTCTTCCTCTCTCTTCTCAGGTCGGCCCCACTGCAACACAAGCCTTGCAGGAGTTTTTAACCAGGTTGCAGGTGCATCTGTCCTCCACATGTCCACAGATGTTCAGTGAATTTCTGCTTAAATTGTTGCACATACTTTCTACAGAGAGGTACATGATGGATCTAACATTTATGTAATTGAACTGGTGCTTGTTAAAAATTCTGGATTATGTAAAAAAAAAAAAAAATAATAATAATATTTTTTTTTTTTTTTTTTTTTTATAGGGGTCCATTCCAGTCTGGGCAGGGTCCATTAGATGCACAGGTTAAGCTTTTAGAGTTCACTCTGGAACAAAACTTTGAGGTAGTTTCTGTGACCACCATCTTGGCCGTCATTGAATCAGTCACCTTCCTGGTTCATCACTACATTACTTGTTCAGAAAAGGTGGTCTCGCGCAGCGGTTCAGACAGCTCTGTGGGCGCCCGTGCTTGTTTCGGGGGCCTGTTTGCAAATATCATCCGCCCCGGTGATGCTAAGGCTGTGTGTGGTGAGACCACACGAGACCAGCTGATGTTTGACCTCTTGAAGCTGGTCAATGCTTTGGTGATGCTGCCGCTATCGGGTGATCGGGAGTTCAGTGGGAGGCTGCCCCCAGCGGGCGGAGCCACTGACAGCGTATCAGATGAAGAAAAAGTGTGTGGAAGCAAAGAGTGTGGGGCGGCAGGCACAGCTCAGAACCAGGGACCAGCAGCGGGTGTGGCAGACCTGGTTTTGGCCAATCAGCAGATCATGAGTCAGATCTTGTCGGCTCTGGGACAGTGCAACAGCAGTGCCATGGCCATGATAATTGGTACAGAAGTTTATTGAAAGTGATCAATTTTAGGGATGTTATAAATAAGGATATTGATAGTTTATATTGAATATAATGCATTCATTGTTTTGCTAATGTGTTTTCTCTCTCTATCTAGGTGCTAGTGGACTTCACCTAACTAAACATGAGAACTTTCATGGTGGGTTGGATGCCATCTCGGTGGGTGATGGCCTCTTTACCATCCTAACTACTCTAAGTAAAAGAGCCACATCCGTCCAGGTCATGCTGCAGCCCATTCTCACCTACATGGCCTGTGGTTATATGGGCCGACAGGTACGACTGTGCACAGAGGAAGTGAGAGACCACAAGAGAGAGTTTACTCTGTGATGATCTTACGAGCCAGGACTTTTTCACACATTTAATGAATGGAATTTTGCATAATGAATTATGCAAAATTAGCTAAAAAACACAAAACATGATCTATGCTTGTATTTTTGTGGCCTAAATAACATGAACACATATTCAATAGGGGTGTAACCGTTCACAAATTCACGGTTCGGTTTGATACGATAAAGTGGTGTCAAGTTTTCGATACAGCAAAAAGAAAGAAATGCCAGAGAAATTTCCTATTTATTAAAAGAAAAAAATATTTTTAAATAAGTGTGAGTTTTCCTACATCTTGAAACTTTTAGTTTTAGAAATTGGGGTAATCTTTGAAGGATGAACAAACAATGGTTTGGTCATCACATTAAAAATAACTTTTAAATATAATAATATTTGAGTTTTGAAGTGCTGGAAAAAAAGATGTGTGACGTAGGCTACTTTTTCTGCCAAACTACCATGGTTACAAGTTAGTGTTACTACATTAAATTCATGGTGAATATTGCTGATCTGATGACTTAAAACCTATAACTAGTTAATTCATTCACACCACGTCAGCGCTGTTTGATCGGTTAATAATGGAGAAATGTCAGTGCTTCTCACTAGATCTCGCACCAATGTTTTTACTTCAGTGGTGAATTCAAATGCTTTGTTTACTGGATCTCTCTCAGCACTGACTGCAGTAACCGTGTCGCATGCTCGAGATCGGCGCGCGCTGCACTTTTGTTGATGGTCAAACTCATAAACGGTCTGTGAAGCACAAAATAGTGAGTTTCGTTCTGCTTTCATTACGTTTGCCATTTGATGTTACAGAACGTTGTGGTACCGTTGTACCTTTACACCCCTAATATTCAAACAACTTTTCAAATTTTGGATTTCAGTTTTAAAAAGGTGAAATAAAAAGCCCTCAGTATACTTCCATTGCATTTTGTGAATGCTGAGTGCTTTCATTATTTTTTCCAGGGATCTCTATCAACATGTCAGCTCTCTGAGCCTTTACTGTGGTTTATTTTGAGAGTGCTTGATACCAGCGAGGCTTTGAAAGCCTTCCATGACATGGGTATGTCAGCACTAACACGTTCAGAAGAGATCATTTTTGAACTGGTCTGTATGTTCTGACTCTGTTGTGCGCACATTTAGGTGGTGTTCAACTCATCTGTAACAACATGGTCACCAGCACACGAGCCATCGTGAACACTGCACGCAGTATGGTGTCAACTATCATGAAGTTCTTGGACTCCGGACCTGGAAAAGCAGCAGATGGCAGCCTGAAAGCACGAGTGCTCACCTCAGAACCAGACAACGCAGAAGGACTGCACAACTTTGCCCCTCTTGGTACAGAAAGCACTCTTTATTTTAAGGCATAAACTCCACCTTTTCATATAAACATCAGTTTCTTAAGCATTAAAAAGATGTCAGTTCATAGTCTCTGCTGTACCCTTGCAGGCACAATCAACTCCAGCAGTCCCACGGCACAGCCAGCGGAAGTGCTTCTGCAGGCCACGCCCCCACATCGACGAGCCCGTTCTGCTGCTTGGTCCTACATCTTCCTTCCTGAAGAGGCCTGGTGCGACCTCACCATCCACCTGCCCGCTGCCGTTTTGCTGAAGGAGATTCACATACAGCCGCACCTGGCATCCCTTGCCAGTGAGTGTAGCCGTGTAGCCCTGCCCATGATGCAATATCATTGGTCCAAAACCAACCCCACTTGACACAGCTGAATATTATATATGGCCCATATATGAAGCTTTCCACAGTGGACGATTCTAAATGCTTTATAGGATGCTAAATGCTTCTCTTTCTCTCTCTCTGTCCTTCCCAGCATGCCCATCCTCAGTGTCTGTGGAGATCAGCGCAGACGGTGTGAACATGCTTCCCTTGTCGACCCCAGTCATCACTAGCGGTCTCACCTACATTAAGTTCCAGCTGGTAAAGGCAGAGGTGGCTTCGGCTGTGTGTCTGAGGTTGCACCGGCCCCGGGACGCCAGCACTCTGGGCCTCTCGCAGATTAAGCTACTGGGCCTGACTGCTTTTGGAAACACTTCCTCTGCCACTGTAAACAATCCTTTTCTTCCCTCTGAGGACCAGGTCTCCAAAACCAGGTATTGGAAATCATCCACAAAATAACATCTAAAATAAACTAAATTTGTTGAATATCCTGTTTTGAGTCTCCATCTATTTTAATATCCCATTTTCTCTCTCTCTTTCTCAGTATTGGCTGGTTACGGTTGCTGCATCATTGTTTGACACACGTTTCTGATTTGGAGGCCATGATGGCCAGTGCTGCTGCTCCTACGGCAAACCTCCTGCAGACCTGTGCCGCTCTCCTCATGTCCCCGTACTGTGGCATGCACTCGCCCAACATTGAGGCGGTGCTGGTGAAGATCGGCCTCCAGTCCACACGCATAGGCCTCAAACTCATTGACATCTTGCTGCGTAACTGTGCCGCTTCTGGCACTGATTTGGCCAGTAAGACCCGACCACTCATTTCCATTTAAGATTGTTTCTCCTCTATGCTTGACTGCTTTATCCCAATTGTAAACACTATCATGCTGATTTTGTTTTGAGTACAGACGTAATATATTTGTCTTTTATATGATTTGACATCATCATTTAGTCAGGCTTTCCTTTTTATCTGATTGGTGTTTTTTGTTTTTATTGTAGATCTGAACAGCCCGCTGCTCTTCGGGAGATTAAATGGCCTGTCGTCAGACTCAACCATAGACATCCTCTACCAGCTTGGCACTACTCAGGACCCCGGTACCAAAGACAGGTCTGTAATGGATTTCATTACAGAGTTCAGAGTCATTCTCTGTATCAGGGTGTTTGAAAAGC
This sequence comes from Pimephales promelas, assembly GCF_016745375.1. Next base: position 20,093,671 of record NW_024121099.1, on the reverse strand, counting down.
CTGGTATATATATATTCAATTGTTATATTTAATTTTTTTAGTCTTAAAGAGTGCCATTTTAGCAGTCATGAGATGTTAAAATGGAAATATAAGATTTTTGTTTAATGTATATCTTTTTAAAATATATTAAAAATGTCAATTTTTAGTGGTGACAATGGGCATCCATGCATATTCCAAATTTTTTAAAATACTGAATTGTTGAAAATATACTGATTTTGTCCGTTGCTCAATAAGCATCTTAATTTTTATTAACCATAAACTGTAACAACTGTAACATAACTGTCTATTTAAAGCTGCAATCCGGCGTTTTTCCTCTTTGTTGCCATCTCCTTTGGAAATCTGCAATTGCAGTCATTCGCGGAATTATCATTTTTATGTGAGTTGTGCCTTTACACGGCACAGTGTGGTTGAACACAATGTTTGTGGAGAGTGTGAGGCTGTCTGTCACTGCGCCGATGTTTACATTGTTTACAGTGGAAGTTCTTTTTTTTTTTTTTTTTTTTTTACAGTGGAAGTTCGATGAGGCTGAGCTGGCAAATAACGTGTCATAACCAAATGTTATGTGATTGGCTTACGGGGATCCAATGATTTTATTCTTCAGACAAACGCCCCCTGCGAGGAAAAAAAAAACAATTTTCAATTATGCCATTCCAGACTCTGTCTACGAAGCAAAGCGAAGTTGCAGCGTTTGTTATTACCAGGCTAATCATATCACGCGAAACCGTGCAAATTATACTTTGTTCTCAAATTGTTAATGTTAACAGCGTAAGCATTGCGTGACTACATGTAATGTCCTTCCGATATGTATCCTTGTGTTCGCATGGGTCCGGTTGCAGTCTCATTTTTTCTGTTGCCACTTCGAAGTCCGAACAAAGTCTTTTGCATTTTACAGCGGGTGAATCTCGTGTGATTGTCGTTTGAACCTTTCTGGATCTGCCATCAAATTGATAAGTTTAATAATACCAAGTGCTGTGAGAAAAGGCTATAAATCTCTCTACACCTCCAACATCCTCACTCGCAATATAGCCTACTGGCCGAGACTCCTCTTTTGTGTGTACAGATGTGACGTAACGACGCAAAGACATGAACAATGAACTCTGTTAGAGAGCTACATATGGCAATTTATCTGTTCCTAAAATACCTTACCTTTTGAGTAATAAAAGGGCCATCTCCACGTTACCTTTAAAACAATTTAAATCCTACAGTTTTGGTTATCTCTGAAAAGCCAATGTTGATTCTCATTTTATGAGCTCTGTCATGTTCTCTTTTTGACAGCAGACTCTGCTATAAGCGTTTTTATTAGGTGATTCCCGGTGGTTCATATCAACCTCACTCATTGTGAAAACTAACCTATGCCACTCCCACACCATACAAAGTAGCAGGAAACCTGCCTGGTTAAAACACTTATAATAGGCTTACCATAGTGAATCAGATTAAGACAAAACGATTTATGATGTATTGACCCATTATCTTTATTTAATTAATTTTACTCTAGATAATCCTTAATTAGAGCAATAGTTGTGCTTAAAGTTTTTGAGGTCTTCTATAAGCCACTCTGTGTTTTACACTTGTACTGGATGAGTACATACACACTTTTTTGTGGTTTCTGATGTTTGGCTATGTTGTAAATGTGTTGTAGGATCCAGGCTCTGCTACAGTGGGTGTATGACTCCTCCCGGGTTGCAGCCCTGAAACAGAGTTCACCGTCAGGCTACGTGGGTCCGAATGCTCCGCCCTCACGGGAATACGGGTTGCTCATGCCGTCCCCGTCACACCTGCACTGTGTGGCGTCTGTCTTATGGCACAGTTATGAGCTGCCAGTGGACTACGACTTGCCCAGACTGCTCAACAGAGAGCTTTTCGAGTGAGTCCACATACTTTCTTTTCGTGGTCTCGCGGTACAAATTGTTCAAGTAAAAGTTTTGGATGAATGTGTTATCATGCCTAAGGTGTGTTTTGGCACTCTGCATTAGGAGAGGCTGAGTGTAGATATTCCTCTCTTACTTTCCTGCACTCTTCTATATTTCATCCACTTCAGGTATGAATACTTTATGCGTACAAAGTAGAGCAAAGTGAACGTGGAGCAAATACAACTCTGACAGCCTTTAACGCAAACAGTTGTGCATTAGTAAATCATGAGGTTGTTTTTGAACTATTAATTCAAGAGCTGCTTCTTTTTCTCCATCTCTCGCAGGTTGTTGTACAACTGGTCCATGTCTTTGCCCTCTAACTTGGTTTTAAAGAAGGCTGTGGATAGCTTGCTTTGTTCCATGTGCCACATCCACCCTAGTTACTTCTCTCTGCTCATGTCCTGGATGGGTATTGTGGCGCCCCCAGCTGCCCAGACAAATGCACAGTGCCGTATGGCTATGACGGACGATGGCAAGAAGCAACATGACTTAAACAGTGCCGCCTCCCTCACAGATGACTCCAAACATGCTCGTACACCGGTAATCGTGCCCGTCTCCCTCTCGGAGTGCCAGCTTGTGACCCTGGCTGCTGCGTCCCAGTCTCCTGGTGCCATCCAGCAGCTATTGGATTCCGGTCTGCCTTCCTTGCTGGTTCGCAGCTTAGCCGATCTTTGTTGCAACCTGTTGGTCAGCGCGGACCTTCCCTTGCCTGCAGGATTCTCCACGCAGGCTGAAAGACGCCCATACGCACACAACCAACCTTCTTCATCCTCAGCAAACAGGCCACCATTGTCTCCTGAGCTGGCAGCCCCCGTATTGCGGTTTCTAACAGAAGTAGGAAACAGTCACACCATGAAGGACTGGCTGGGTGGGCCAGAAGTGAACCCGCTTTGGACAGCACTGTTGTTTCTCCTCTGCCACTCTAGTGCCAGTGGGGTTGCTAATGCCAATGCAAACACCAGCAGTAGCAGTATTTCTGGGCACGGTGCATCGGCCAGCACCTCACACGCCAGCACCGCACCTCACATCTCCGGGGCGTCGTACTCACTGGCGTCGACGAGCCGAAGCAGTGGACTCACCACCCAGCAGAGGACAGCCATTGAGAACGCCACAGTGGCTTTCTTCCTGCAATGCATCTCCTGCCATCCAAACAACCAAAGGCTCATGGCACAGGTGTGTTTAGGATTCTTTTACATTTTTTATAAATAATGAATAAAATTAAATAAATATCTACACACTATAAATTAGATCTACTACTATACACGTTAATTATAAAAATATTTTCTTGCCCAAAATAATTTGTTTAATTAATTTTCAATCCAGAACTAATGCCTCCAATATTAGCATCAGAAATATTTACTTCTATAATATGTATTAAATAATAATACAGTTCACACTTGCGGTCTACATCCTTATATTTGAGCCCTGTTTGTACAAAATATACCCAAAGCTGTTATTCTTGGCTACTAGATATTTTTGCATCTATATACAATCAACTGAATACTTTTAGAAAGAGTTTAGTTCACATTACACTGAACTGGAGTTTTCTTTGTTTGTAAAGGTTCTGTGTGAGCTGTTCCAGTCAGCTCCTCAGCGAGGGAACGTTCCGGTCTCAGGGAACATATCTGGATTTATACGTCGGCTTTTCCTACAACTCATGCTCGAAGACGAGAAAGTTACTGTCTTCCTTCAGTCCCCCTGCCCGGTAGGTACAACACACACATGCACACACGCAAAATGCCCTGACATGCGTTTTGAAAATCCATCTAAGCTGAAACGTTGCTCTTTTGAGCCGTTGTTTTATTTTATATAGAAGTTGTTTTGCTTGGTTAGTCTTTTAAATGATTTATTACTGTTGCTGTAAAGCTCAGAAAAGCCTCTTCACTTTTGAGGGAAATTACCCTGACCTTTACATCATCTCAGAGGGATTTAAACCTCAACTGCTTCTACGCTGCCATTCTTTTCAAGGCATATTGTGCTGTTGCTGTAGGTGACAACTAGGGGGCAGATTTATCCTCAACTTGTCCACACTCCACACACATTGCTGGATGTTAGGAGTACTTGTACTAAGTTGTTTAGCTGGAGAAAATGGCTAGTTTAGTGGAAAATAGTAGTAGTTTGTCCGAACAGTAGTGGAATGGGCAAACAGAGTGTTTGGGAAAATCCTTTTTGCAATTTTGTTTGGTGCTGTTGTGAAGCAATTATACACTTCACCTTTAACATAATCAAAATTTTGGAGGACATAGCCAGCTCACCCCTTTAATGACTCGTAGAGTTATGCCTCTCTTGCAGCTGCCAAACCGGAACGAAGCCAAATCGTAAAGACCCAAGATGTCTTTTTTTAGCTGGCGAGTCATTCAATCCGCTAAATTACTGTGGGATCATGTGCGTTTCAGATCAGATTAATCATCGGGCTTTCACAGTCAGTCCCGACAGAGGGGCTCTTAAAAGTTAATGTTTACACATTAGATCAGGCCAGAGTACTGACGATCTGGGGCGTCCTCTCAAAGGCAGGGACGTCATTTTTCAGACCCTTTTCACCCTGTCAGACTCACCAACTCCATCTCCGCGTGGAATGAAGACGTCTGGAGTCTGGATCGCCCACGTGGAAAGGGGAAATCTTCAGAGATGCTTTTGTGGTTCTTTGTTTTAATGTTGTGTCATATATTGATTTTTATTTGACATCTGCAGGACCTCCAAATGCCATTGCTTTCAAATTCCTTGAGTTTGTTCTTCTCCATAGCTGTAGTGTTATAAAAACAACTTCATAATCAATACATTTAAACTCTCAAATTAAATTTAATGCCATTTACATTCCTGAAAGATACAGAGCTGTAAGACAAAAGAAAAGATGGATTCTGTGTTCACAAAGAAGAGAAATAAAGATCACTCAATTAAGAACAGCATGCAGATGTGACCGAAATGTAATCATTTTTAGTGATAAGATGAGTCACCTTGTCCCTTGTATGGCTCCATAGAAGCTTGAACTGGAGATGAAATTAACCATTCAAAATTATTCTATTGTTCCATTTCAATGAGAAATTGAATATCTCAGCTAAAATATAACACCTATAGGAATATAATACCCTTAACACCCAATCGTCTTTATGCAAATTTCAACAAATATGTTTGTCCATGCACTCATATATGACTGAGTAATATAGTCACACACTATTAACTTGACCTGTTTCATTCTGTATTTCTTTTTTTCTGCTTCAGCTGTATAAAGGACGCATTAATGCCACTAGTCATGTGATCCAGCACCCCATGTACGGAGCGGGGCACAAGTTCCGCAAACTGCATCTGCCCATCTCAACCACACTGTCTGAAGTATTGGACCGTGTCTCAGGTATGAAGACATTGTAATACAATAACGTTCAAAAGTTTATTGTCAGTAAGATTATTCGTTTATTTTTACCTACTTTTTATTCAGCAAGGATGAATAAAGGTTTTTAAAAAATAACAACTGTTTTTAACATTGATAATGAAAAATGTTTCTTGAGCACCAAATATAGTCTAACCTGTATCTTTGATAAAATAAATGCAGGCTTGGTGAGCATAAGAGACTTTTGATAAAACAAAATGGAACATTCATTGCTCTTAATTTGTTTCTTTATTCTTTACTACTGAATATTTAAAGACATTCAGCGTTCAGAAGCATATTCGTTTGCTCAGAATTAATGGCACCACTGGTAAATAAGATCAAAACTGGCTGTAAAAAATAAATATGCATCGTTTATACTTTTGATCTTTCATTCAACAAATTGCCAAAAATCTGGAGAAAAACATGAATTTCATAATGTGATTTCCCCCCCCCCCCCCAATCTTATTTACCAGGGGTGCCATTAATTCTGAGCATGACTGTATGTTCCAATAATTGTAAAATTTCACTGGTATCAGTTTCAGAATGTTGTATTTATGCCACTCTACAAAAACTCTTGCACTGTGTACAGTTACATTAATAAATCTTCACACTCTATACTTCAGTTAAGCCGAAATACTAGAAATAGCATTTCCAGCTCTCTCTCTTTATATGCACTATGCAGTAGTCTATCAGATCTGTTAGATCCAGCTTTTGCCACATCTTCAGACATTCAAGGTCTGATGCACAAAGCATGTAGGGCTGGAACTGCCACGTGGCATGGTCATCAGCATGTGTGTGTGTGTGAGATGAATGGCTTGTCTCCTGAGACCTTGAGCGTGGCAGATATAGTCTCAGGTTCTTTTGAGACACATAGTATGTAAGGTGTCCAGTCTTGGAGCTGTTCTCATGCTCACGTCACTTCCTCTGATGGAAGACCCTCTCAGGAAACGCAGCATGTTGTTATCGTTATAGATTGGTGTATCTTCTGTCATATTACATCTTTACCATCAATAATTCATTTTATCAGTTAAGCTGACATGTCATGTACATTGATGTGTATGTATCTCAAGGGAAATGTACTGCAGGCCAGTTGAAGAACATGCATTGCGCACACACACACACTATGAAATAGCTTTTAAAGATCTTGCATTTTTACCCTTCAGACACGCCCAGCATCACAGCCAAACTGATCAATGAACAGAAGGAGGATAAAGAGAAGAAAAACCATGAGGAAAAAGAAAAGATGAAGGCTGATAATGGATTCCAAGACAACTACAGTGTCGTTGTTGCCTCAGGTACTTCTCACTGATGTAGCATCCTAGCATCCAGCTAACAACCACCTGAAATATCCTAGAAATCACCCAGAACACCCTATCCAACAACTGGAACACCCTAGAGACTGCATTAGGACGTGCTAAAGAAATCACACAAAACTCTTTAACACCTTGGCTACCACACATACATTGTTGCTTGGATTTTTGTGCAGAACAAAAAGAACAAAACATTTTGCTATTATGGTTGTTCCCTAAAGGTTAACAATAAATGCTGTTTACTCAAACTAGCATTGTAGTTACTGAGATCTTTGATCTATAGTTTACCCATGTTGTATTTCATCTTCATTCATTCTTTTTATTTTTCAGGTCTGAAGTCTCAGTCAAAGAGGGCCTTGTCCACTCCTCCCCGTCCCCCGTCTCGACGAGGGCGTGTCCTCAGTGACAAGCTGGCAGCTTCCTCAGGAGTCGATCCGTCTGCCAAAACCATTAGTGTGCCTGTCTTCCACCTCTGTCACAAACTACTGCCGGGTACAAACACACACTAGTTCTATCAAGCGTTCACATTCTGTCCATTCCTCTCACCCACTCTGTACTCTTTTGCTTTCCTCCTCATCTCTCACCTTTCGCTCCTCCATACTGATTAGAATGAGAGTAGAGGTCACCTCAGTGCCTGTCCCAGTCTGTCTGCCACTTCACCTCACTGCATTTATTCAGACATGCAGAGAGTTTGATGAATGTCAATTTTCACTTCAACACAATGTTGAATGTTTCATTCTATCCCTCTCATCTCTCGATGTCTCATCTTATCCTCTGTTAAAAGTGTTGAGGATGGTGTTTAATTTCTGATCCACTAACATCATCAAACAGAATAGAAAAAAAATGATGTACTCCACTCCCCGCCTGCCGTTTGGTTGAAAAAATGGTTGAAAAAACTTTTTAATAAACTCTGGCTTAAACCTTTTCTCTTCAGGTCAACCATTGCCTCCAGAGATGACCTTGGCCCAGCTGCTGACACTGCTGTATGAGCGTAAACTTCCTCAGGGATACCGCTCCATTGACCTGACAGTTAAACTGGGGTCAAAGGTCATCTCAGACCCTGGCCTCTCCAAGACCGATTCCTTCAAAAGGCTCCGTACTGAGAAAGGTATACAGAAATCCCTCATGCAAAGACAAAAGTATAAGACAGAGTTTGTCATGGACAGTGTTGTTATTGTAACTATATATAGTACATCATTTGAATAAAGCTGAAAATTTCTAAATATTAAAACTTAAATGGAATATATTTGAAATGAATGTATATTAAACTAATACAATTAGTAAAACTAAACATAAATTAAAGCTAAATAGAAAAAAAACTAACAAAAAAACTTAAAATTAATTCAAATATAAACTGAAAACAAAAATAAAAGCTAAGTCAAAATATAAAAAATACAATTGTATATAAACAATACTAAAATGACAAAATTATTAACTAAATTGATATTTTCAATAAGATTCTGATTCACAAACTCAGAATTATTTGGATATGTTTTAGTTACAATGTCCATTTTTCTTGCCCATGAAAGAAATTCACTCTCTACTAATGCTATAATGATCAGATGAACCTGCTCATAGGAATCGGATGTTTGGGAATCAGACTACCCTGGTCACACTGTATGTTTTTAATGCACTAAAAAGTACGGGCTCATACGAGGTATTCATTTGAAACTCAATAGAAAGTAATTTCTTGCCATTATTCCATTATAGTCTGTGTTCCTACCCAAGTTTTTAGCTTCCCTCTCCCACTTATCCCATTTTCTGCCAGCCCAAAGAAAAATAGCCTGATTGTCCACATGTGTCTGTGCTTGCATGTGCCCACACATTTCCCCCTAGTGTCCTGCATCGTCAGATGTCAAATGATTTTTCTTTGCTCTGTCAATGATGTGTTCGTGCTCTCTGAGGGATACATAAAAATGACAGCTGACTCCCTACCGGCTAGCCAATACTCTTGATTGGTTCTGCCCTGTTGGAAAAAGCAAATACTCATACACACACACACATGCACAGAGTTCCTCCTCAAGCTGATGATGTCAGCTCAGGTGAATCTGCTAACACAGGCAGAGTGCTGGATGTCAGCTGTGACAAGAAAGTGTCACGCCAGCATCCTAATCGGGCACGACAAAATGTCAAGCAATGAATCTCTTCTTCTGTGTAATCTAAGGGCACATTTACACGGCAACAATGTACTATAAACAGAAGTTTTTCCTTTGCAGACGACAAACGTTGTGTTGTGAATGCCAGGACAATAGTTGGTGAGGTAACTTTGTAAAGAAACACTACGCGCCTATAGACTGAACACGTCATATGACCCGCATCCAATACTCTTACTCATTTAAGTCTTTTTAACTCATTAAAGATTGTGCTTACAAGGATACACACCTTGTAAATTCTAAATCTAGTTGAAAGTCTGTATCCTGCTAGGATCTAGTCGCAACATGCAAATCCGAAGTAGAGACAGTGCAGCAGTATTTTACTTTCAGAGAGTACAAAAAAAGCAGTTTGACATTGGAAAGTTGCCATGTTGCGCTTTGTTAGGACACTGTGTCAGGGTGTTATATGGGACTGAACATAAGCTCTGGAGGTGGAAATCTGGCACTATTTGTTTACTTTGCTTCGCTGGCTTTTCTGAGCACACTGTGTTCGTTTGTTTATTTGTTTGGCTCTCTAAGAAGTCTTGAAGCAGCCCGTGTTTGATGGCACCCGTTGAGTTTGGCATCAGATGTTTGCGGTTTAGTGATGGTGCCTGGGGGATTCACCTCACCCTCCGGCTAATTGGCCATCTTGGTCGAGTCGAATCACTGTTGGCATACCCAACCCTGCTTCTTTTCATGCACTCTTTCATCAGCCCAGGGATTTTCTCTGCTCTCTATCTGGAGTCTGTCCATCTCTCAGTGGAGGAAGTGTGTGGAAGACACTCCAACCACAGGCGGTGTTCTGAACCCTTGCTGCTTGTTACTGTGTTGTTACCATCACCCTGTTGGCAATGAGTTTGCTCCTGGACACAGACTCCAGACTTCTTTGACTTTCAGATGTGGTACGAAACTAAGATCAAATATGCCCCATTGACTTCCCTACAGCAATTGTGGAGAAAGCGTATTTCACATTCTTCTCTAAAGTGCAGCTTCTTTGTTTGTTTGTTTCTCCAGCAAGAGTTTTTTGGCTTTGTGTTTTACATTCCTCCTCTTTTTACTTGCACTGATCTCAACATCAAAGACACGAAAATCTCTGATGAAAAACCAACTAACTGAATTGTCAACAGTTAAAAAATATATATAACTTCCACTTTCCCCTAGAGCTTAAATCAATGAATAAGTAAATACTTCTTCTTTCTCAGTCTCTTTTTCTGTTGCTGGCCTTCTCAAAGACAGGACTGAGCAGGCTTATATCCTCTCTGGGAAGTTGCTTCCCTAAATAAATCCCCTGGAAAACAGCACCTTTACAAATACAAATACAGCTCAAACAAAAAATGTGAATTTGAAATTGAAAGCAATACATTTTACTCTAGTGAATCCACATATTTCTAGTTTCATAGGCCAGAAGTTGATCTTGGGAATTGTAAAGCTTTTGGTCCGGTGACTGGTTTGTGAGTGAATTATTCTTTTCAGTGAATCACTTGAACCAGTTCAGAATTCTTTACAAAAACAGTCAGTTATGCTCTTTAAAGGTGCATAGTGCTTGTCTCAGAGTTTTTGCAGAACCATGCCCCCTCTGGCGACAAGCGAAACTGCAAACTTATCTAGCTTGCGCTAAAGCATTGTCATAGATTGGCCATATCAGACATTAGAGACTAGGCTATATCTTACCGTTTTATTTAGAGAAATCCAACTGAGGATGCCGTTTGAGCCCTAGAGCAGACCGGAGATGTCTCCATTTGTTGAAAGCCTTCCCGATGTTGACTCTCGTCTTATTCCGACGCCTGTCTGACTCCAATTTGGCCCTTTTGGTGGCACTAGACCAAAGTTGTCTTGCGTGGAGTTTGCGTTGGGGTTTGGAATGGACTACAAGCTGGTCTCTTTGAATCCATCTTCTACTTTTGTCGCTCGAGTTGACTTCGCAGATACGGAGAATGGCGGCGAATACACAAACCTGCCAGACATAGTCAGGTGAGCGTGAATGCGCATGACGTCACGCCCTGTCTCAAATTGCGTCCTGAATCCCTCTTATTTATTTTACTATACAGGATTATAGAGGCAATCGCAGTTATCAGAGAAGGGCTTATTCAGCCCATCAGGCAATTGTTTAAGCATGTATGGATGAGAAAAACAGGTATTTTTAACATGAAATGTTGCACCTTTAATGTAGGTATTTATCGTATTACTTACATTTATTTATCATAATCATAAACACAATGATTTGTTGCTCAAATAGTTTTACCGTTTACTGCATTTTGTTATTTTTTTTTTAGTTATTTACCTATAGCTGTTTATGAATCTGAAGTCTTGCACATTCACAGAAAATACCATACTACTTTGCGCAAAATATATTGATACAATGACCTAAAGTAATGATGCAATATTGTAAGAGAAAGATTACAAAGTATCAATATATGACCTCTCTTTTTGTCCCTTGTTTGTTTTAAAATGTCTTAAGTAGATGCTGTTTCATTACTATTCTGACTGTACATTCCCAAACGTTTAATAGCCAACATTTCCTGCAACTTTCTCCTCATCTCTCTTGTCTTGATCCTCAATCTCAGTAAGAAAACCCTGATTTACAGGAATAATCTGATTTATGAGAACAGATATGAGCTCCAGTGCAGTAATGCCCGGTTGGACATCATGGTTTATGATGTGAACAATTGAGGCCACTTTATTTACAGCTAGACGTTTTTAGAGTTTATTGACGGCAGATTGAATGATGCGTTTCCTTTCTACTCTGTTCCTGTAGATCACTGTGAGATGCTAAGTGGCTGTCCGGACGATGAACCGATGACCCCAGGTGATGAGGGTTTGGATGCTGTGGTAGATGACACACTCCTGGAGACCAGCCCTATCCAGTCCCCTTTGCAGGTGTTCGCGGGTATGGGCGGCCTGGCCCTCATAGCAGAGAGACTTCCCATGTTGTACCCTGACGTCATCCAGCAGGTCAGTATCATATTCTACCACGTTGGTCATTTTTTTGTAGTTTCACTCCATTTCTGCTTCATAAGCTTGTCCGATGACCGTACACTCAGGTTAGTCAGCATTTCTGTTCATTTGCATGTCCTCTGAGCCTGTTCGTCCGGATCGTTCTGTGCAGGTCAGCGCCCCAGTGGTGCCGTCCACCACGCAGGAGAAACCCAAGGACAGCGATCAGTTCGAGTGGGTCACCATAGAGCAATCCGGGGAGCTTGTTTATGAGGCACCCGAGACCATTGCTGCCGAACCGCCGCCCATCAAATCCTCCGTTCAGACCATGTCGCCCATCCCAGCCCATTCGCTGGCGGCGTTCGGCCTGTTTCTGCGGCTGCCAGGATATGCTGAGGTTCTGTTGAAGGAGAGGAAGCACGCTCAGTGTCTGCTCAGATTGGTGCTGGGTGTCACGGACGATGGAGAAGGAAGTAAGTACCGCTCAAGTACAGGAAGCACAACTTCTGAAATGTGTTTACAGTTTAGCAATCAATTTTGTTAATATAAAGTGAATCCAAGTTTTTTGCGAATAGATGCCTGTTTCATATTCAGTCTGTGTTCACATATCCATTAGCCCTGTATGTATGTGTGTGTTTGAGAGAGAGATTATTGATTGAAACTGAGCAGACTGATACTGTATGGAACACTGTTTTTGATTCTCTCATCAGAAACCCCTGCTTATCTATGTCCGCCATCAACCTTTTAAGTCGCTGTCTCAGAGACCTGTCAAACTCAGCCCTCATATTAAACAGGCTATTACTTAGACTTCCATTCAGAAGTTTGGGGTTGGCAAGATTTTGGAATGTTTTTGATAGAAGATTCTTAAAGGGATAGTTCACTCAAAAAATGAAAATTGTCATAATTTACTCACCCTCGTGTTGTTTCAAAAGAAGATATTTTGAAGAATGTTGGTCAACAGACTGTCACTTGACTTCCATAGTAGGGAAATAAATACTAAGAACTACTATTTACTATGGAAGTCAATGGCTACCGTCAACTGCCTGTTATAGTGTTAGCCAAAACGTGTCTTGAGTTTGCTAATGCTAACGCTAGTGATGCACCCTTGTGCTGCTCAACGTCACAGTTTATGCAACACTGCAATCTAGGGGTCGGGTTTAAATCGAACACAAAGCCGCTAACTCGAATCTTGGATGTAAACAAACAAATAAATATCAATATAGTATTTTTTGAGAATCTATACAGTATGACCAAACATAATATCGCCATATTGACGTGTATTGATATTTTCTTATAGTGCACCTCAAATGAGAAATGCTATTGGTCTGGTGCTTGTGAGTGACAGTTAACTAAGTGGCTAACAATGAAGAGCATTTCAGTATCACTTATTAGTGTCCATTTCACATGTTGCTTTAATTGGAAAAGTGCAGAAACTTACTACGGTTTAGAATTAAACTACTTTGTGTAGAGAATGATACATTGTGATCCATCATAATGTGATAATTCACAAAAAAAAATTAAATTCTGGCATCAATTGCTTGTTTTTTCAAACCCGTAAGACATATACATGTATACAATAAAATGCTAAAATCTGTTTAGCAATATAAAGTGATCGTGTCTCTTCAGAAAATTTAGACTAAATCGCTCAATTCATATGGATTAGTTTTACGATCACTTCTTTATGAACTTTTAGAAGTGTTGCTATCTATGGAGGCACAGAAATCTCTCAATTTCATTAAAAAGATCTTCATTTGTTTTCCCAAGATAAACACAATTCTTACGCATTTGGATTTGGAAAAACATGAGGGTGATTTAAATAATTATTGAATTTAAAATTTTTGGGTAATTAAGCCTTTAAATCCTAATACAACCATCTCAGGGGTTTATTAAAAATGACTTTATAGAGGGGGTCTCTCATGTCCACATAAAGCCTCATCTTAAAATCAAACTTCTCTAATGGCCGTTATGCATTCATACCCTACAGGCAGATACACGCGTTACTCTGCTTCTCCCCTACGGCAAGCATTGATTGGGTTTCTGCGTGGCTGCTTCATTGATTGAATGATCCAGGCTCATTAATTGAGGCTGGATTGGCTGCCCACTGTGTATTTCTGTCAGTCTGGACTGTTGATTGGTTAGCTGATTGCTTGATGTATTGGTAGACTGCTTAGGTGTGTTATTGAGTGCTGTAGTTTAAAAGACATCTTTTCTCATTCTCTCCATTCATCTTTCTTCCTCAAGGTCACATTCTGCAGTCTCCCTCTGCTAACGTTCTACCCACGTTGCCCTTTCACGTGCTCCGGTCCTTGTTTAGCTCGACTCCCCTCACCACGGATGATGGGCTGCTGTTGAGACGCATGGCTTTGGAGATTGGTGCCATCCACCTCATCTTGGCCTGCCTTTCTGCCCTCAGCCATCATGCTCCGAGAGTGCCCAGTGGCAGTGCCAACTCCAGTGAGGTCAGTGTTTACCCACACATCGTTTATGTGTCATTCAATTCACAAAAATGTTCATGGTTGAGTTTATTTAAAGGGGTAGTTCACCCAAAATAAAAATTCAGGGGTTAGGAGGTTGTTCACCCGAAATGAAAACAGTCACTACCATTTAAAAGTTATTTTTTTTCTTAATTCTTATTATTATCAATGTTGAAAACTGTTGTGCTGCTTAATATTTCTGCAGATTTGTTTTAGGATTTTTTAATGAATAGAAATTTCAAAAGAACTGCATTTATTTGAATTTGAAATCTTTTGTCTTTCTAGTCTGAACTTAACTGTTCCTTCTGATTATAATCTCCTTTCTGAATAAAATATTGATTTGTTTTAACAACAACAAAATCGCGCTGACCCCAAACTTCTAAAAGGTAGTAAAGAATGTGATCTTTTCCATACGTTTACAAAGATTGGTAACAGGAGCTTTAAACTCTTCTTAAACTTTATTAGAGAAATAGCAATATCTGATTTGTGAATTAATCATTATTTTGAGTTGAATCATTTCATTGAATCAGTTCACAGAACAGAACTGAATAATTCATTCACAGTCTGACTGATCTGTTAAAAAAGACTAAAGTTAAGTGGACTTCAGAGAAAAATAAGATATTTAAAAAATGATGTAGCACCTTTTTAACTTTATTCAGGTAATTTGTGTGCGTGTGTGCAGTGGAAGGAAAAGACTCTCCAGGAAAGACCTTAATGGAGATGTTTTTGTCTCTCAGACTGAAATATGTAATTTATTAATGACTCTGGGAGCCACTCTTTCTTTACAGACTGCTGAAGGGCTCTTTATTCAGAGCCCTTGCCTTAATGAGGGTGTGTGTGTGTGTGAGAGAGAGGGAACATCCACTTGTTCAGGTGTAGTGTAGTCTCATAAAAAGAGAAGGTATAGAGAGGATTCGGACTCTTTTACTCATTACATGATTATGTGGAGTTTCACTGAAAGGAAAGTGTCTTCACAAAGGACAACTGCAGCACAATCATAATGAGAAAATAATGAAAAAAACGACCATCATCATCAGACCCCCAATACCAAAGAAATTGATTTTCATAAAAATCAATATTCTGCCCTGACAGACAGGTTTTCTTAAAATCAATTTCACAAATGCCAATGTTTAAAGAAAAAAAGTGCATAAATGATGCAGGGCGGTGTGTTTGTGTGGATTTATAGTTTGGTGAGGGGTGGGTTCAGGGTTGTGGATTTGAATGGTGGCCAGTGGCCTGTCAGAATCATAATGGGTGTCCTTGGGGCAGCAGAAGTATTGGCAGAGCAAATATTAAACCGGCGCTCTCAGACGAAGAAGAGCGCTGCAGTCAACATGCATTTATTCTGCTCTCTCTTTCACTTTCCTACACGTCCCTCCTGCTATCACTAAAGATCTTTGAACAATCTATGAAATGCTCATCCAGGTTCAAGTCCGGCCTGCAACCCCTTTCCTATTTTCCTCTGTTCCTGTGATCCAAAATAAAGTACAAACTACGTAATGATAGCTGCTTAGGGAAGTGTTTCATTGTGAGAAATTCAGTTTTTCTTTTTTTTTATCACGCTACTAGCCTATTATTCAGATGCACAGCTTCTGATCTCATTGTTTCCCCTCATAATATTTTGACATGCTGTCAGTTTTTAGAGCAAGTAGTACATATCAGCAGGACGTCACATCTGGAACGATCAACATCAAACGCCAGAGTGAGAAAGGTGTGTGTGGAAGAGAAAGACTAGGATAAACATCCTTCTTTCCTTTCTCCCGGTCTCTCTCATTTGAAGGAAATTACTACTGTTATTCAGCAAGGAGGCGTTAAATTGATCAAAAGTGACTGGAATGAGACTGGAATATTACAAAAGATTTCTATCTATAAAAAAAATCTGTTCTTTTGAACTTTCTATTCAATAATCCTAAAAAATATATATAAATCAAGGTTTCCACCAAAATATTAAGCTGCGCAACCATTTGCCCGATCTGATTAGAAAAGGTTTACAATCCGAATTAAACTTTAAAGGTTCTCCAAGCGATGCTGGGCCAAAACATTTTTTGTCACATACATCAAACGTCTCCTCACTATCGGCTAGCTGCCTGTCCCCTAAACACACTGTAAAAAAACGCGGTCTCTGTAGACACCACAGGCTCCACAAACGGCAACAAAAACAATCATGTCTTACCCGGACCACGAAACCTAACAAACAGTGTTCCAGCCAATCACTGGCAAGAAGTATTTGAGGGTGGGTCTGGGGGGTTAGTGCGCGTGCACATGAAGGGTGTGTGTGTGTGTGTGTGAAGGAGAGCAGCGAAGCATCAGAGGGAAGTTTGAAAAATTACCGACACACGACCAAAGAGACGTCATTCTGAGGAACAAATTAAAAAGAAGAAGGAGTCGGATAAAGAACGTGCAAAGTTCCGAATTTACATCGGTAGCAAAGCTTTTAAACGATGGCGAGAACTCCGGCGGCAGAAGGGCTTACAGTCCGACATTCAGGTTGCTCTGTTTTTGCTTGACAGGTGGGTAACGTTAAATTGTTTTTTTTCTTCTAAATTGATGCTTATGTTCGCCAAACCCACACAAGGATATAATTAGCTAGAACTATGCACGTTCACAATTATTTCAGGAAGCACGGAAGGGAGGGGGAGGAGATGAGATGCAGAGGAGGGAGGGTCTAGCTCCGAATTGTTTGAAAATATTCGAACGTCAACACCCAGGATCGCTTTGAGAACCTTTAATCGGGATTTGGCCAATTCGTTCCTGTGTGTACATGTACATGTTACATTTTTTTTTATTCCGACTATGCTACTTGTCCAATTATGACCGGATTATTGGGGATCATGTAAATGCAGCCACTGATAATTTTAAGAAATGTTTCTTGAACATCAAATCAACATATTAGAATGACTTCTGAAGGATCACGCGACACTGAAAACTGGAGTTAGTGGCTGTTGAAAATTTGAATAAATGAAATAAATTATATTTTAAAATGTATAAAATTAAAAAAAACTGTTGTTTTTTTTAGTAAGTTTATTTAAATTCTTGGTGAACATAAGAGACTACGTTCAAAATATGAAAACTTTAAACCTTAAAGGTTTTAACTAAATTGTGTGACCACCCATGCTTACATTGATATGCCAATTCATTATTTAGCCTGCCCCCATGAATGATTGGAAAAGAGGTTAGGTTTTATGTGTAAAAGTCTCAAATATGCAGTAGCATAAATTTGCACTGTCAGTTACTATTAGTTTTAATGTAAAAATCAATTGTGGCTTTTTTGGTGAATGACACTAAGAGGATCAGAGTGTTTGAGTGATTGGCTTGTGTGTGATACATGCAGTTTGTGTTTGTTCTGCAGCCACAGGTCTCCAGCGGGCATGTTGGTGGTACCACAGAGGAACAGCAGTTGTACTGGGCCAAAGGAACAGGCTTTGGGACGGGCTCTACTGCGTCTGGCTGGGATGTTGAGCAGGCTCTTACCAAACAACGTCTAGAGGAGGAGCATGTCACCTGCCTCTTACAGGTGTGTGTGGAAATAATACAAGTGAGATTTAGATTTTACGCCTGTTTGGATGTGTGACAGTACATTCTGTGTATTTTAGGTTTTGGCAAGCTATATTAACCCATCTGGCTGCATGGGATCTGGTGAGACCCTCTCAGGAGAAGTCAGAGGTCACAGCAGCTCACTGCTGCCATCTGTCCTGCAGGAACTGCTCAGCCAGTCCTGTCTCATTCCCGCCATGTCTTCATACTTGCGCAATGACTCAGGTAGGACATTTGGCATGTGCTCTGTGCTTTACTTATTGCAAAGTGTAACTGAACACAGCTTTTAAGGTGGTTGAAGAATATTTTGCACATTGAGTTACATTTGTGTGTGTGTGTGCGCCTGAGAGAACATTTACATTTATTCATTTAGCTGACGGTTTTATCCAAAGCGACTTACATTTGCTATACATGTCAGAGGACGCATGCCTCTGGAACAACTACGGGTTATGCCTAGTTCACACTACATGATTTTAAAATGTCAGGCTGAACTGTGCAGTTCACACTACATGACTTGCTCTCAGTGAAATCATGAGTGTTCAAGTTGTTTAGCTGTTCACACCACACAACACAACGTGATTGATCCACAACAGGAGGTAACTCACTACACGAGTTAACAACGCACTACATAGAGATACAACCACGATCGGATGATAAGAGCATATCATTTGTGACTCAATGAGAGCTGTTTCAGTACTATAGTACGGTCTAAATCCTGAAAATAATCAAACAAATAACGAGTTGACAACAACACGATTCTATCTGGTCTAGAAACCATGTTTTGTCACGAAAAACCACGCAATAAAACGAACCAGAAATGACGCGAAACTGCAGAGAAGAACACAACACGCGAATACGTCAGACAGAAACTAGTGCTGCACACTGTTTGCTCGACGATCTGCTCTGAGAAAAAAAAATGCACAAAAAAAAAGTAAGATTTACCTGGTGTCCTCAACCCATGCGTTGCTATGATTGGCTGTACTCATGACATCACTGAGATTGAGTCGCGCGACTGCTCGAGATATCTAGCAGGCTAGATATTTTTCTGAGCTCGGTGACCTGTCTGCGAGGTGTCTGTGAGCTGTCTTTGATGCGTTGTTGGCTCTTTCACACTAACGGATTGGCGAGCGTTAATCGTCCGCTAATCGCCCGCGATTTGCACGCGATAACACCCTGACTTGTCGGCGACTCAACGATTTGCAAATCAGGCTTAAATCGGGCTTAAAATCACGTAGTGTGAACTAGGCTTTAAGTGTCTTGCTCAGGGACACATTGGTGTCTCACAGTGGATTCAAACCCGGGTTTCTCACACCAAAGGCATGTGTCTTATCCACTGCGCCATCACCACCCCTGAGAAAGACGTGTTATACGCTCCTCCTTATGCCTTGTTATGTATGGAGACAGCAGGTGGAGCTCTCTCTCCCTGCCTTTTTATCAAAAGTTAAAGGGATAGTCTAACCTTTTACTCCCCATTGTATTCCAAACAAACTGTATTAATTCTTTCATACTGGGGCTGAAAAAAAGCACCAAAGTATAATTTAAGGAGTTCACATAGTTTTTCTATTCTAAGAATTTTAAAGCCATATGATTGCTTTATCTTAAGGGGCTTTCACACCTCAGGATTTGTTTGGGAAACTGGTGAGTTTTCGTCCTTGGTTCGGTTCGATTGAACACGGTAATCCTGCTCGGATCCGCACCAAAGCAATTGCTTCATTTCTCAATTGCACAATTGCCCCAGTTGTTGCAAATGAACAGTCTCTTGAGGTGTGAAGGCAAGCCAACTCAACAGACCAATGATCCAAATGGTATTATAATTCATAACAGGAAGTGTGCCATATAAATAGCAGTAGTGTTTGATTCTGTGAGTGAGAGCACCTCTTCATCATAAAATGTTGTGTAATTGCACCTTTCCGTAAGAGAATGCTGTCCTGATGAAGCCTTGATTTCTGCTCTAGCTGCATTATAATGTTTGTATAGTGTATGCTTGTGTCTTGTCGCTGTTAGCCTCTAGACAGTGCTGGGAGATCCAGAGAGAGTGTTGGAATTTGCTGTAATATTAACAGGAATGTAGTATATCATTTAACAGTGACCATGATGGCTACATTCGTATAGTGTTTGCGTGTTACCTCGACTTTTACAGATAAAGCCACAATAAGCTCATTGAGCGAACTTGTCAATCGTCTTGATGGATGATGCTGAGGAAACTGACCAATAAAAGGACAGTTGTACTCGAATGTCTTGCATAAACACATTTTGGTCAACTTTGAAAGGTTGCCTTGTGAAAGTGAACGGAACTAAGAAAATGCAACAAATTAAATCCCAAATTTTGGAACAAAACATACGTCTACAAGTGTGAAAATGCCCTGAGAAACAGACCAAAATTTAACTGTATTCACTCATGAGAGAAGTAGCAAGACAAGTAGTGATATCCTATTCATGACTCAATCATTCATTTAAATCTAAATCTTTTCAATGAATCCGCTTTGTGAACTGGATCAACTGTGAATGATTCTTTCATAAATCAAACTGATTAGGTTCTTGATTTCAACTCACTGACTCAATGATTTTGTTGCGACAGTTTAACTGCCGAATGGAGGCGTGAGAATGTCAGTGCATCACATTTAATGGTATGTGTTTATCACATTAAATGCTGGAATACACTACATTACTCAGAACTACAAATCAAGGCAAAAATCTGGCCAGTCAACGCTAGTTGTCAGAAGTCAGAGCTGGTCTTCAGATTTTAAGTAGTTGGAGTGGACAGATTTCATAGAAAATTGCTTGGTGTGTGTGATGGACACAGACTGTTTTATATTCAAAGCTGATTTTAGAATGTATTTGGAATTGTTTTCACTTGTCATGCATCTCCGAGGCGCATGTTTCTATGTGAGTTTATCAGTTTTGTAGTGTATGATGTGTAGTGTCAGCAAGTGTATGATGCCTGGTGTTAAAATCGGTTCAGGTTTTCAAAAATGTGTAGTGTACTCGGTAATTAAGACCTGGAATACAGAACACAGGTGTATTGATGTGTGAGACTAATCGATTACATGATACCCTGAGATGAATAATGTATAAAAAAAAATTCTGCCATTATTTCTGCCACAATACCATGGTTACAGTTAAATTAAATCCATTCTGAATGTTGTGGACCGAAAAGCCTTATATAAATTCATTCATCATGGGACTGAAAGGCCTTCTATAATGTCATTCATGGTCTGATATGTGTGGTTTATAACAGAATTATGTGCTGAATTTGAATGCTTCCAACTAGATCTCTCTGTCTGCATTATTAAGTTTTCGGCTAATTCAAATGCTTTCTCACGGGATGTGAAGTAACGGTGTTTCGTAATCGGCCCGTGAGTAAACCTGTTCTGAGCTTGTGCTGCATCGTCTATTATTGGTTCGAGCTGTAGAATGCTTTTGTTTCATTTGCCATTTCAGTTTTCTCAAATGTAACTGATATGGCAACTCTTTTCAGTTGGATAACTTGGTGGGGGACAATCACACCAGCAGGAAAAGGGGCTGAAAAATGCAACTATTTGATGGCAGCCTTGAGTCCTGTACTGAACAACATTACCTTAAAGGGTTAGTTCACCCAAAAATGAAAATTAAGTCATTAATTACTCACCCCCATGCTGTACCAACCCCGTAAGACCTTCGTTCATCTTCGGAACACAAATAAAGATATTTTTGATTGAATCTGAGGGCTGGATCACTTTTCCATAGACAGCCTGAGGGACTGCCTCTTGACGGCCCAGAAAGTCATTAAAAGAAAAGGTTTAAATATTCCATGTGCCTACAGTGGCTCAACTATAACTTTATCAAGCGACGAGACTACTTTTTGTGCGAAAAAAAAACGTAAATAACGACTTTATTCGACTTTCCATTACTTCCTTATGGGCGCATGCGCGAGAACTGAGACGAGACCGTTCTTCTTCGACTACTTTTTGTTACCGCTGCTCACCGCTTAGGAGTTTTACCGCCCCTACCGTATAAGATGACGTACTGATATAGCCGGAGGCGCAAAACGTTCTGTTTACAAGCAGTACGTCATCTTATACGGTAGGGGCGGTAAAACTCCTAAGCGGTGAGCAGCCGGTAACAAAAAGTAGTCGAAGAAGAACGGTCTCGTCTCAGTTCTCGCGCATGCGCCCATAAGGAAGTAATGGAAAGTCGAATAAAGTCGTTATTTACGTTTTTTTTTTCGCACAAAAAGTAGTCTCGTCGCTTGATAAAGTTATAGTTGAGCCACTGTAGGCACATGGAATATTTAAACCTTTTCTTTTAATGACTTTCTGGGCCGTCAAGAGGCAGTCCTCAGGCTGTCTATGGAAAAGTGATCCAGCCCTCAGATTCAATCAAAAATATCTTTATTTGTGTTCCGAAGATGAACGAAGGTCTTACGGGGTTGGTACAACATGGGGGTGAGTAATTAATGACTTAATTTTCATTTTTGGGTGAACTAACCCTTTAACATGCTGACTTGTGTGGACCAACTTATATTTGAGAGAATTTATGGCTATTAGGTTTATACTTTTTGGTCCTGCGCTGTGTAGTGATTCAGTTGAGTTGATAAATATGTCTATACTAATGTTTCGGTGAACGCTTAAGTTTAATATACAACGACCATAATGAAAGGCAAGCACGGCGCATGTATCTGATCTATTTTGAGCAGCATTCAGTATGGGATTTGGGGGGAGTACAATTATGGGAAGTACAATATTTTAAAAAGGTTTATATTCCACAGAGTAAAGAAAGTCATATAGGTTTGGAAGGACTAAATTAAATTTGACTGAAGCTCTACAGAATTAGTCATTGTGTGACTACAGTATTTGTTTGGGCACATAAAACATTATTTATTTTTTCAAGATGTTTAAGGTATTTTTGCAGTTCGCTTGTAGACCTGTGGTTTAAGAATTTTCAAATCTAGGCAAAATTTTGCCCTTAGTTTCTCAATTAATGTGAACTTGTAAAACTGAGTATTTCCTTTGTATTGTATTTATAATTTTCAAATCTAGGCAAAATTTTACCGTTAGTTTCTCAATTAATATGAACTTGTAAAACCTTGTAAATTCCTTTGTATTAAGAGTCATGAACAAACATTACTTTGTTGCTTTATAGAACCAGACAGCGGTGTGTGTGTGTGTGCGTGCACTGCAAGTGTTTATTTCTTTCCGGCTTAATTAAATAAGCGCCGATAAAACGATGAGTGTAGTAATTAGCTCCAGATATCAGCTGGAGGTTTCAACCCTACATTGGCATGGTGGGTGTGACTCAAATCAACAAGAACAACACACACACGCACAGAAACATTTCTCTCTAAACACGCACAACCAGCAGGGGGAGCAGCAGTTGGCTGTTCTCACGAACAACTGACCCAATAAAAGATTGCGAGAGAAAAACACGCACAGAAAGAGTGTGTGTTTTGTGCCCTGAGATCTTTAGCCGTCTCTGTGCCAGTGAAACAGGAAATGAGTGTCTCAGATCACCCCGGCTGTAATAACATCCCATCCACCTGATGAACGGGAGAGAGAAGAGATGACCTGCTGGTTCCGAAAAGCTTTAAGAAGCAGCCATGGGGCAAATAACTAAGAGTACAAGATTACCGTATAGAGCTCTTTCTGTATGTGGACGCCCACAAGCACTTTCATTGATTCTTTCATTTGAATTTTCATTGAGGATGTAAGGTTTGGTCTGATGCACACAGGTTCTTGCAGTCTGTCCAAACTCCTTTTCTCTTGCTCCCCATCCGGCATGTTCATTTAATATCTTCTCTCAAACATTATTAAGCTTTCTTTCCGCGTCTTTTCACGACTCCCATCACTTCTCCTGCATATTTTTACATAACCTTCTGCTAATCTTATGGTCATACTGTTGAAAAATTCAAATATTATTACTTTACGATTTTGAGAGGGCAATTGGTACACTATTAAAATTGGGTTGGTGTGTTCAGAGGTGCAGTTTTGTGAAAATGGACCCTTTTCACTTGGGTTTGGAACTTCAAAGTAGAATAACAGCGTTAACCATTTAAAAAAAAAAAAAAAAAACTTTTTTTTTATCAACCAGAAGAAAAGGTGCTGGATACGTTGCTCTGTCTCAACTATGTGGAGGTGATTGAAGGGTATCTTAGGGATGCACGATATGCTGTTATCATATCAGTCGTGACCTTATATTAGGTTTGTTTTTAATTATTTTCATTGGTATATATTGAATGCACACTACTGTTCAGAAGGTTGGCGTCATTAAGATACATTTTTAAAGAAATTAATACTTTTATTCAGCAAGGTTGCATTAAATTGATCAAAAGTGACAGTTAAGACATTTAAAATATTACAAAAGGTTTCTATTTTAAATAAATGCAGTTCTTCTGAACTCTCTATTCTCCAAAGAATCCTGAAAAAATTTCCTCAAAAATATTAAGCAGCATAACCGTTTTCAACATTGATTCATTGTGCAGTATAGACAGATTTTTGATCATAACAGGAGATTTCACTCTTTTAGTGAGCTTGCACTGCAGCTGAACTGAAATAATATCAGCTTTGATTATAAAGGAAGCAATATAACCCTCTTTCTGATATAACATGCTCATAATTAAAAAAAAAGTTTAACATCCAAATTAAAACGAGTGATAACTGAAACTGTAATGTTTGGCAACAGACTCAACAAAAAAATCTGATATGTCAAAATAGATCCGGGCGTTTAGTAAAGTATAAAAGGGATTTTTGTTTATAATTATTTAATTCGACAAACTAGTATACAATTTTAATATTAGAAAAATATTGAGTATTGGCTATATGAAAATATCACCCAATATCTTGGTGTATTCCTAGTATGTATCTATTCATTTAGAATGCTAGCTAGCTGATGAAAAAACAAAAACAAGAAAATAATACCAGTCTTATTGGTATTATCATTTTGTGTACAAAAGTTCAAGCTTTTGTGTTAATGCGGGTCTGTATGACATGCATTTCCTCTTCAACGTTGTGTATTTCCATTTACTATAGTCCCCTGAAAGCTATTTTCATTACAGGGATATCGCGCTCACCTACACACAGCATCCCTAACATGTGCTAAGGCTTTTGTTAGCGTGAAACCGCTGACGTGGTGCACTCATTAACCAGGGTGGGTTTTTGAGGTGCCAGAGGATTTTCCCTGCGTGTAAACATAAATTATCATAGTGTTTTCTCATTCCCCTCTTCTCCCACCGCCTCCACTTTATTTCAACACGTTATTTATATTTTTATCTCCTCACCCACGCTTTGTTTCAAAAATCTAGCGATCTGACTATGGAGACCTTTTTAAGGCATCATTGGTGTGCTTTCAAAGTTAAGGCTTTTGAAATATATTGTAAAAGAATTCTGTGTGTGTCTCTGTGTTGATGTGTGATGGCCTGTGAAAAGCTAATGTGTCGCGTGTAACCTCACGTTGGCGGCTTGCACAGGATGATGCTGACCCCTGGACACACACATCCCCCTCTGCATTACGCCTGCAAGCTGAATCTAAACTGAATCATAAGTTCCTTATATTCATTCGTGTGTGTCAAGAGGCCATGTCCATCAAAATGCTGGAAGTGCTTTATTTATGGTTTGATTAGGCTCTTAAGATTAACAAAGGTAGCTGTACTAGGTGCCTTTTGCAGGTGTATAGTGTTTAATTTGATCTGAGAGGATTTACACTGATTTTAAAGCTGATGTAGAGGGTTTACTCTTAACGTGTATATATGCACAGTTAAAATTGAGTATCGCTCTGTCCAAGTTTACGTGACATAATGAACACTTGAATGTTTGAAGGATTAAATACACGTCACCTGTGTCTTTTGGTGAAATTGTAGTTCGATTGTGTGAATGCTGGAGGAAGTCTGATATTCTTACTAGTCTGGCACAATAAAACTACTCAATAGATCAGTATCAGTCAGATTTTGAAAAGACCAATTGTTTTAGTTCTGATTGAAATTTAACCTTTAAAGTTCATGTAAACGGACATACTGACATAAGAACTAGTTTAGAGGTTTTACACTGGTCTGAGAGCTGGTTTACACAAAGCCGTTGTAATGGGGATTTGTATTTGATGATAAGCCCTGCAGGTACATGCTGATTAACAGCACATGCCTTTACTACAGCAGTACCCTGTGGCTTTGGAATTTATTGAGGGACCTGAGACTATGCGTAAAGCCCTGCTAACATTTCCACAGGCAGATTTTTCTGAGCACATTTCTGTGTGACACATTGTAACACTGAGATAGAGGGCAAACACACACGCACACACACACACACACACAGAGCAGCTTAATCATTTTCTCGCAAAAAAGAAAAAAAATCACGTGCTCACATTTTCAGCCATATTTGAATTAGTTGGGGAGTGTAAGTCGGAGGCTGTTTAGAGCGCATTCTGAAGCCTCATTCTCATGCATGAAGCTCCCATCAGCCCATTTCTACCTCTCTCTATCACATGTGACATGAAAATTGACCTCTGTGATCTCAAAGCTTAATAACACCTCCATCACCACTGTGACAAACAGTTGAAAGAGATAGATAGAGGATTAATACCAAGTAACCATCTCTGCCTCAACCTCCTCCTTTCTCTGTTTTTCTCTCTGTAGCTTTTTGCAACTGTTTCACCTGCCTCTCCGTATGGTGCACTTAGCTCTACTAACACTCAAAAATCCAAATGGATGACTCACACTCAGACGTGCAATGGCAGCACACACATGATTGGTCAACTCTGGTCTTCTTGAAACATGACCTATAGCTAAAACATAAAGCATTATTTCCCACACATGTATGTTATTGACAACATCCCGATTCATAGAATGGTAGTTTATTGATCAGATTCCCTATGGCACAGTACATCTAGTATGCAATCATGTATTGATTCAAAAGTGTTTTTCTTAGTTTGCACTGAAACAACGTGTCTGACACCGCACTCAAATCAGAGAGAAAACACACTCATATTTGTTTCTTTATCTTCCCTCAACCAGTCAGAGGATCTGTAGTGAAAAAGTGTCCAAATGTCACCAAACAGCGTGTCCTCATAAGGTCCTGCATTTTGAACCTGCAGATGGGTCTCATTCTTTCTTTTGCTCTTAATAGAAAAATATTTTATAATTCCAATGTTTCCATTTTATTGCAGAATTCTTCCTATTGGTCGATAAGTTCGGAGGGAGTTGTTCTGTTGCCCTATTACATTCGTGTGTTTGACCAATAGGGTCTTTCGGCATACCTGTGTCCTCGTGATCGGAACTTGGCAGTGCTCAATGTAATTCCCATAGCCAAGTAAACGAAAGGTCTCTTGGCCCATGACCATGTCTCGCAAGGGTACGAATCTGGTGTATCCAAGAATTGTTCTCTGTGTGTCCAGAGCCATGTGTTAAGCCGATGTCCATCGCATTGATATAGATCCGTCAGAGGTGAAGAATAAGCGTCATTCTCCCCGTCCTGAGCAGGCCAGTGTCATCTTCCACTTTCTTCTCTTTGAGACGTCAGCCCTGCTGTCATATCTCTGTTGGACCCCACCTCTTACCTCCACCTGCTTGGATCCTTCTCACAGAGTGGTGTAAATGTAAACAAACACTATGACAAAGAGGTTCAAGAAGGTGCCAATGATCCCCAGCAGGGCCAAGATAGACTCCTCTCGCTCCTCTTTTCCCTCTAGCGCCCGAACCTCCTCTATACTGACGGTGGTCGTTCCCATTCTGACCCCCCCACCTCTGTCTCCAGGGTGCTTATCTGTGGAGAAACAGGAGAGCAACGTGAGAAAAACAATCAACAAGATGTGGAAGCCTCTTTCTGTTCCTCCATGTGGACCTTACGTTCTCAGACGGCCACCAGAAGCACTCATCCAGAAGCCAGACCAAACGCCCAGTGGAGCGGCACAGAGGGTGAGATTTTATCTCTCCACTGATTGCCCAGCTGCGAGTGTGGCGTAATGAACACAAAAGAGGATGTCTCCCCCCACCTCTGTGATGGATTTCCCCCTCAGAAAATGATATTTCCCTGCGGAGCTGCTACAACAGGGCGACTCTCAGCAGCTGAGATGATTTACTGTACATTTTAAAGCGTCTCACTTGCTGTTTGCCTCTGCCACGCACACTAAACGATAGCTCTTTTCTCATCCCGGCATTTCTTTATGGTATAGCATGGTGCCACCTTCATTGGAGCACACATACGTACAACTAGGTACCAGAACATCAACCCCGATAAGCAGCTTGGGGCCAAACATACAGCTCGGCGAAGTGGACAATAAACCAGTTGGACAGACTGACACAAACGGTGAAGAGAGAGCGAGACGATAATCATAGAAAGTGTAGGAAGAAAACAGGCAGTCTTACCCTACGGCGTGGGAGATCTGGGGGAAGATCCAGCATGCTGTGGGCTCATCACAGGAGAGGCATATCTGGGTTGACGGCAACATGAGGGCCAGCTGGCCAAACATCCGATGTCACCGAGATAGTAAAGAAGGAGAAAAGAAAAATTGAGAGGTGGAGAGAGAGAGAGAGAAAGAGAGAGAGAGAGAGAGAGGGTAAAAGAGTAGGTCTACAACAGCATCTCTTTGAGCCGTGCGCGTTACGCAGACAACAATCTCAGTCCCCAACGTCCCTCCCCTTCGCTCTCTCTCCGTCTCTCTTTTCCTATCTCTCTCCCTTCTAGCTTTCTCTCGCTCTTTCTGTGTCAGTATTCCAGCCTCATTATGTATCACCAGACCTTTCTTTTGTTCCACATTCATTCAGTTCTTTTATTCTTGAGTGTTGTTTATTTTGTAACGCCTTACACCTTTCATTCATAGGAGGCTCGGAGAAATCCATTGCCTGCTCTCCTTTTCCCTCCCTCTCCCATGCTCTCCTTTTACCAAAATATCCCTTAAAAAAATCCCTCTCTTCCTCACCTCCTTTCTCTCCCCCTCCCACTCAGTGTCACACGCTCCCGTTCTCTGCTGTCACTCTTGTCTATCTGACCCTTTTAGCATCTGAAAGTGAGGCGTCTAAGCATTTATAATAAACACCGGCCCCCACCTTATCTCCTTTTCCTCCTCCGCGATTTCTTTCCCTTCTTCTTTTGCGCTCCTCTTTTTCTTTGGGTGTAGAAGCGCTACAGATGCGCGCAAATGCCTCCGGACACTCATGAGATTGGTGACCTGCAGCTGCGAGCTCCCCACCCTGCTTTTCTCCGTCCGTAGCCGATGGCTGTCATGTGGTTATAGGTCCCGTCTCGGAGTCTGAGAGCACCGTGCATTGCATAACCAAGCAGAGCGACTGGTAACCGCGGAAACAGAGCGAACGAGGGAGATCGGAGAGGGTGGGCGGCGAGAAGGCTCACACGTCAAATGTCTTTATTGCCAAGAACAATGTAAAGCTACAGAGAGATTAGGAGAAGAGAAGCATCCTAATGGAGAGGAGGTGTGGAATGGTAGCCACTTGATCTCTAACATAAGAACATAAAACTGACATGAAGTGTCTTCTGATTATCGATAATCACATACTATTTTTCTGGCTTTTTTGATTAGTTATTCTGTCCTCATAATAAAGAACTGAGCCTCAGCCTGAGTGCATTAACATTTTCTTTCTTGTTTTATTTGCAAAAATAGCTACGAGTAGGCAGGAAATGATGAGGAGATTAGGGATGAAAGGATTGGAAATGAGCTTGACTTAAACTTGCAATGGCTGCATGCACCAAGGCACTATGTTTCAGAACTTATTAGCCTGCTTACTCTAGGCTAATGCACAGTTGTTTGGTGTTTTTTTTTTTTGTTTTGTTTTTTTAAGTACAGCCATTTCCTCAAACTTTTTTGATTTTAAGCACTCTTTAAAAAATATTTTTGTGTAATTTTCCAGTATAAAGATCAAAATATCCCAGAAACAAAATAAATTCACTTGAGAAGCAATACTTTATCAAGGGTTTTAAAGTACGCATTTTTAATCTGTCTATTTTATATTGCTGTATTGGCCTTTGTCGAAAGACTAAATAAAAAAAAAACTCAATAAGAAGTCGTTTTTCTGAGGAAGATTTATGGATATATTTCATTGAACAGTTTAGAAAATGATCACATTGACATTTCAAATGAAATTTATCCCTGAACTTTAGATCGCGGGCCCCTCACATTAAATAAATGTTATTTAAGTGGCCTTTAATGCTGACCGATTTGAAGATGAAATGTGAAGAAATGGTTTTCTTGTAATCCTCGTCTACTGCAGCCCAGCTCGAAACTCAAACGCAAGCTACCGTGATCACAGCGTGTCCGAACACTGACTCAGCCCTACCCTTGAGGAGCATGATTCTTGTTTCCTTACTCACCATCAGTGGAAATAAAGTACACCGCCCTCATCCTCCTTGTGTACATCTGAACATTCCTTCCCCCTATCCGTTTTACGATTCTCCATCCTGCTCTTTGCCCTTATCTAGTCTCCTGTCCATTGGTGTGTGTTAATAAACTATCAACCTCATTGTCCACATTAACATTTTAATAGAAGGGGAGAGAGTACAAGATCTGTATACACTCCGTCCCTGCCACATCCAGTCCGATAAAATCATATATCAGTGTTATGTGATACATAAATAAGTTGGTTTACTTCTAGCAACCATCAGACCTCAGCAAAGCCAGATCAATTATTTACTGTTTCAATCTGAAATGATTCTGACCTCTGGGCAGACGTACTGTTACAGGAGGTCAATACCTGCAGGCACAACTATACCAGTCTGAGAGGAAGTAGTTGACTGTAGAATCTTGAAACAGCATTTGCAACCCAATTTACCTCTGTAATGTTTTTTTTTTTTTTTTTTTGAGTGAAAAGGCTATTAGGTAGGTGTTACATAGCAAAAAGGTGCCAGGTGGTTTGAAAGGGAGGGATTGAATGTATTTGTTTAGTTTCTTTCCTTTTTTGAAGTTACATACAGTATAACAATGATGACACGATAATTTTTTAATCATTTACTATTTTTTTTATAATAAGGTTTTCATTATACTGCTTCAACAAATGTTTGTATATATTTTTTACTTTTTACTTCTGTCTCAGTGGATTAGCTGTTTCAGCAGTGTTAAAGTTTTACTGTAGTTCAATGTCAGTGTTTCATCCTGATGCTTCCTGAGGTACAGATGGAGTGAGTGATTGTGTGTGTTGACACATTCGTGGTTATAAAATCTTATAGCAAACTTCATTTGCTTTAATCATCTTCGACATTATTGTTTGAGAGCATGTCTCATGCCAGGACAACACCCCACCCCTCTCTAGCTCTTTCTTTTGTTCTCTCTTTGTAGCTCTCGCTCTCTCTTTGATAATTAGTATAGGCACATTTCACCATAATGTGCAGAAATTATTGCACAGTCCAATTAAATGAAATTATCATGTGGGTGAATTCCCTCGGCCCCGGATATTTCAAACGAATCAAAATGAACACGGCAGGTTAGAAGCCATGCAGAAAGAGGCAGGATATTTTTTCAATCTGCTTTAAGTGGAGTTCCTTGTCAATGAGCCATTGTTTATATTCATTTATTTGTTTGTAATTTTCTCTCTCTGGAGTTGTGGATCATATAATCATCAAGCTGACAGCCGGTGGTGGGCGATTATGAAGCGATCTCATTACTGTATGTGTGTGTGACCATAATATTCTGAACAGATTGTGCTGCCTCAAAGATCTGCTCATGTTCTAATATTGATGATCTATTAATATCTGCTTCTAATCACTTAAGATCAGACTGCCGCCTTTGACCTCTGATGCTCTTCTGTAGCATAGAGGTTAACTCAATGTAAAATTCACAAAAATTATGCAATTTTTGGATTAAGGTTATTGTGATAAAAGGCCTTATTCATTAAAGGTCCCCTCACATGATTTTTTTTTTTTTTTTTCACTTTCTGAGGTTTTTTAACATTAATATGAAGTTCCCCTAGCCTCTATATTGTCCCCCAGTGGCTAGAAATTTCAATCAGTGTAAACCGAGCTTTGGTGATCTTTCTCTTCCTTTGAGAAAATGAAAGCTCAGACAGGCTGATCTTGAATCTCCCCCGTATGACGTCATACGGAGGAAAGGTAACCTTCTCTTTCTCTGCTTTGCCCGCCAGGGAATTTGGCTCGCCCATGAGAAAATGAGTTGGGAATTCTGAACGTGATTTGAGTATTTCCACAAGAGATATCATAGATTGCAAAGAGCAAAGCATGCCAGTTGATCAGTGTTTGGATGTACAAATGACCACAAAAAAATTTTTTAGTTAATGGTTAAGTTTTACTTCATCCGCGCCTCTGAAGAAACAATGGGTTAATTTTATTTTCTCTGGAAATGTGCCGACAGAACTTCCCAAAGTTTTGTTTGGTCCAAACATTTTGCCAACGACCGTTTCCTCAACTTGGGCCAATACAGAACTGGCCTCGATGAACTCTGAAAATAAATCGATCGAGTTACCAAGCAACAATTTCTGAGGTGTAATTTAGCCTAATAGTTCAAGTTCAGTTAATCTCTCTCTCAACATCGTTCAATACTGTTTAAGCATCAGTAAGTCAAGCCAGTGACTAAAATATCAACTGCACATTGTTTCTTTTAGTGGGATGAGATCTTATTTAAATTGTGAACAAATTATACATAAAGCAATCAAAGAACAATCTTTCCACACAGCGCGAGTTTATCTGGACAACTCATTATGAAATCAATGACACACGTTACACTGCACAACGAAGCTCTTACTGTATGTACATCATCGTGTTTGCATTGGTGAAAGCATTAGAGAGAGTGCAGAAACTGCGTTGCAATGATGATATCTTCATTTTCTCGATCAACAGACTGTCATCTGCTTGCTCAATGCTCAACACAGCAACATTTTATGTGATGAGAATAGATCTAAATACTTTAAAAACTTCTCACGATTCATAAATCTCTATAGTTGTAGTAGTAAAAATGTATAATAGCTTTAGTAAAGGTATGTGAGAGAGTTTCAAATGTAATGCGTAGCTATTTCATATGCAAGCATTTGGTTACACTGAATCCCACAGCAGACACGCCCCTTCTAACAGAGTGTTCAAATCAGAGGGTAAAATCAGGCTAGGAAATTAAAATTATGACTATTTTTGATCTAAAAAACATGCAAACATTATAAGGGCAACTCGGGAAACGTTATAAAATAATAACACACCTATAAAAAAAAAAAACACCTTTAAATTCAAGCAATGCGAATCTGCGATCGTTTGGAATCATTTATAAATTCCTTGCATTTTTGTAGTCAGTTGTTCAACACAGGTTTTTTTTTTTGTTTTTGTTTGTTTTTACTACTTCCAGGAAACACAAAATGAGTAATTCTGAATAATAAACTTGCTGCAATTATAAATTACGATTGCATGTAGATTTGAGCTTTTACGCATCAAACATTTTAATAATAATAAAAAAAAAGACTTTATAGCTCCAGTCCTTGTTTACTTTCATTACATGGAAAAGAGTGACCAGGAAATTATATATTACATTTATACACTATATCATTAGTTTAAAAAAAAAAAAAACTAGCAACGATCTTAAAATAACTGTAAAATTATCAGGTTAGTCACTTTTGCAACCAGTTTTGGCACTCAATTTTTTAGTGGTAGTCATTAGGGTACACCCCTAGTCTTGAAACTTGAGTGTATTTATATAGCTTTTAAAACAGAAGTTGATGGTGTAACACAGACCTTGAGCAAGGTTCTGCAGAGACTCACAGAAATGGACAGTGCTGAATTGGGTCAGCTCTGACAAGCTTTTCAAACCTGCCGCAACATCCTGCAGGATGCACTCCTACTCCCCTCGATCAAACACCAAAAATGGAGAGAGTGAGTGATGGCTTGGAAACCTTTTAATGGATGTGTGTGCACTCATCCAATGCACATTCATGCCTTTACCTTTTTTTTCCTTCTCTAAATCTCCACCACGATCATCATTAGTGGACAAACTCTGAACAATGCACACAATTCATATCTGACAGTCGAAACCTGCAAGATAAATTATTTTTTTTCTAGCTGAGGTTTTTTCCCCCAGTGTACTGTTTCTTTTTCTCATTAAGATGTTTGTAGTGAAGGGTTGTAATAGCAGTCAGCCGGTTTTCTCCGCTGTGATCTATTAATATTAGGGATGTGCAAAATAGATTGTAGTTTTTGTTTTAACAATGTGCAATCTGATATTATCGAGTATGTCCCTCACTTTAAAAAAAAAAAAAACACTTTTAGAGAGTGCATACACTAATTGATCTAGCCTTTTCAGTTTAGCTTAGACTG
The DNA here is from genome assembly GCF_016745375.1 of Pimephales promelas. The sequence goes on along the minus strand of NW_024121099.1, from coordinate 20,059,793 downwards.
CACGTGCACATTTACACAGCACGCTCTCACTGCTTAATTTACTCAATTATAAAATTAATAGCACATTTGCAGTTAAACCAAGTTAGTTGGTTAGTAAACCAAGGCACAGCAGAAATATTTCGCGTCTGAGCAACACAGCTGTTTTTGTTACTGAATGAATCAGTCCATTTGAACGAATCGGTTGAAGAATGATTCAATGACTCACTCAAAAAGTCAAATGCTTTGCTCCTGAAGTGATCAGCTGTTTGAGATAATCTGTTGAATTAATGACTCAATGTAAATTTGCTCATTAACAGTGACTTGCCACCACCTACTGGTGGTTTTAGTTTCATATTTAAAGTATCTTTTCAGTTTAAAAATGGTTTTTATTTTTTTGAAATCTTTTTTTGTTTCTGAGCTGCATTAAACAGTCTGTGTAAATACCTCTGCATTGCAAATATGGATTTAGTTGATACTGATTTCATTTAATTGGTAACAGCCTTATAGTGTCTTATTATTCGATTTGTTTATTCTTTATTGATTAAATGTAAAACTTTGACATAATAAATTAAGCATAGGCTAAATGGAAAAAAATACTCTTATAAAGGTAAAAATCTATTTCAACATTTGAACAATTAATTTCTGTTATTGCTGCAAAACTAACCACCACACAGAATACGAAAGAATAAAAAATATAAAATGTGATAAAATATAAATATAATGTGATCATCGTTAGACAAATATTGAGATTTTTTTTTTTTGTTGCCGATATCGCACACCCCTAATTAATATATCTCATTCTGCTCATTTAAACAGGTGCCCTTTGTAAAGTCATATTCTCCTCTCTCGAAAGCTTTTTAACAGCATGTGTGTACCCACACAAAATGGCAAATGTCAGTCAGAGGGCTTGTCAGAATTAATTATTCCCTCCTGCGTGGAGAGAGATAGATATCCCTTTTTACCTGTATGGGTGCACAGGAGCTAAATTGGATAAAGAAATAAGAGTGGAGGAGTGAAAGGATGGATGGGAGGATAGAAATGGCATGGTCATTAAAATGAAATGGTCACAGAAAGTAACTGGACCTCAAGATTATTTTTGCTTTGTTGGCCTTCAGTCAACTTGTGGACTTTAGGATGCTGGTCTTCAAACAGTTTTTTACTGGTTTATCTAACCTTGTAGAATCAATTCTACATTTCAATACAATTCAAAAGCTTTTATTCAGTAGGATTTTTTTTTTCAGCAAAAATGCATTTAATTGATCAAAGGTGACATTTATTCAGTTAAAAAAAAATCTGCTTCTAATTATTTTTTTTCTTTCTATCCATCACTGAGTCCTGAAAGAGTGGATCATGGTTTCCAGAACAATATTGATAATAACAAATGTTTCTTGAGCAGTCAATCAGCATATTAGATTGATTCATTCCTAAAGGATCATGTGACCATGAAGAAAAAATAGTTTTGCCAGTCATATTTTTTATTTTGGCACTTACATCAGTTGGTCAGTTCGCTGTCCAAAATGCCCTCATGAGTAGACAGACATGGTGTCTTTAGAGCACAATCAGAAACTTATTCCTCTTCAGATGAGAGAAATGCTCTGAATGATTTAGTTGCTTTAAATGATGCAGAAAGGGGAGAATGCGCTTTGTTATCCTTCCGTTGGCTGAGGGTTTTATAGCAGCTTTGCAGAGGAGGAAAATTACAGCCCTGTGGTCGTCACCATTAGCTCCAGCAAACATTTCTTGTGTATAAACAGCCTGTGCTGGCACAGAGTTTCCTCAGATAAAAGACTGTTTTCCTGAAATTACAGCTTTTGTGCAGCGCAGATACCTCCTGTAATCAACTCGTACATAAACGTCTGGAAGGGTGCCACTTTCTCATGAGGGTGTCGCTGTTAATGCTTACAATCAGATTGTCAGGGCACCAAAGTGTCTGCTGGCTGCTGGCTCCACGTGTTTAAAGTAACTCTGAGAGTCGCCACTGTCACTTGTTATCTCTGGGGTCAGCTGGTTTAAAGCCAGAGAATCTGGACTCATTTTGATGATGCTGTTGGATTTGGTGTGGTACTCAACCTTAAAAGTACGAGAGTAAAAAAAAGTATGAGAAGTAAAAAAAAGTTTTGTTTTTTTTGTTTGTTTTTTTACTTTGTTTTTTACATTTTTGAAAGTCTCTTCACCAAGGCTGTTTATTTAATCCTACAGAAATTATTCTGATACACTGATTTGGTGCTCAATAAATTTTCCTATCAATGTTGAAAACCGTGATTTTAACGAAAGATGAAATGAATTTGATGAATAGAAAGTTCAAAAACTTGAAGACTCACTTTTGATCAAATTAATGTGTCTGACCTGCTGCATAAAAGTATTTCTTTAAACCTAATATTGGTTATCAGCTGATATTAAACGTTTAATTTTTTTTTAATTCATCAATATTGAACAATATTGGGTATTTAAAGGAGTAGTTCACTTTTAATAAAAACTTTTGCTGATAATTTACTCACCCCCGTGTCATCCAAGATGTCCATATCATTCTTTCTTCAGTCGAAAAGAAATTCAGGTTTTTGATGAAAACATTCCAGGATTTTTCTCCATATAATGCACTTTACTGATAACCAAACGGTTCAAGGTCCAAAAGACGGTGGAAGCTGCAAACTGTTCAAAGGGCTTTAAACGACACCAGACGGTGAATAAGGGTCTCATCAAGCGAAACGATCAGTCATTTTTTTTAAAAAAAGAACAAAGTTTAAGTTTTATAAGCTCAAATGCTCGCCTTGCTCTGTTCTGTGTGACTCTCCTGTTCAAACTCGTTCATCAAAATGAACAAATCTTTTTCCGAGTCAATTCGTTCATTTCGTTCGTTGAATGAACCAAATGACTCAAAAAAAGATTTGTTCATTTTGATAAACGAGTCGAACAGGAGAGTCACGAAGGTGCATCACAGAACAGAGCAAGGCGAGCATTTGAGCTTATAAAACTTTTTAAATGAGCGATCGTTTCGCTTGATAAGACCCTTATTCATTGTCTGGAATCGTTTAAAGCCCTTTGAACAGTTTGCACTTAAACTGTCTTTTGGACCTTGAACCGTTTGGTTACCAAAAAAAAAACCTTAATTTCTTTTCGACTGAAGAAAGAATGACATGGATATCTTGGATGACAATGGGGTGAGTAAAGTATCAGCAAACGTTTTTTTTAAAAAAAGTGATCTAGTCCTTTAATTGTTTGTGCTTATTTCCTTTATTTTACATTTAAATGACCTTAGCTGTCATCTAAAGCTCAATTGAATTTAATCTTTAAAACAATAATAAATATAATGTTATTAAAATCGCCAAATTCGCTTATAGCATTTACTTGTAGTGTTTTGTTTTTACTTGCTTAGTATAGATGGCAAATAGTATAGAATTTTAATGTCAGCTGTTTATTCCAGTTTCAGGCAGAAGTTTAATATTGCAGCATCTCTATTCTAGATGCTTGTGTATTTTTGTGCAAGTTGTGGTGATAAATAACCCATCTTTCAGTCTCTGCTGTCTTTTCTTTTCCTCATGTCTTTGGCACATGGATCAGGAGCTGTTGAGTCAGTGGTCGGGTTGTGCCATCAGTCCATGTCTTGCGTCTCAGGTGTCGTCTGTGTCAGAGATGCAAAAGTGTGAAAGGGAGATGCTGTAGCGCTCATCTTGTTTTATTCCTCGTTCTGTTGCATTATTGATGGAGTGCTTCTCTGAGCTCTTGCTGCATGTGTCTTTCTTTCCAGCCGGCCCTCATGTGAAGGATTCTCTCTTGCTTGCTCACTCACTTACACACACTCCAGACAGGCGGAGGACTCTTGTGCCCTGAATGATTTGGGAGGCATGATTTTTGTGTCAGTCATTAGACTCCAGGCCCAGTTCCGCTCCGCAAAGCGGCATTTATAATCAGACTCCTGTCAGCCTGATTTACTTCAACAAAAGTGTGCTAGTGTTTCTTCAAACACACCAAAAAAAAGTGTACACACCCACATATATATATATATATTTATATTATGTATGCATACATATTTCATAGTGGAGTCCTATTATAAACTGGTATTTTTTGTCTCGCTCTCTTTATCTGCATGTCATGAACAGTTATGCGTTTCTGCACGTTGTAAATAACCAGATTAAATTTTAACTAACCCACGAGGCAAAAAGCGAGTCTGCGTTTCTGCACTGCTGCTGGTGGGTCTTGTCCCGCCTGTCCTCGAGATCTTTGTTGTCATGGTGACAATGAGTTTCCACCACATGCTCTGGGAACTGTGACACACTGCACACACACATAAAATGTTTTTTCATGGTTCCTGTGTGTTTGTGTATGTGTGTGTATGGGGCCTCGTAAAGGGGCTGTATTATACTGCCCTACAGAAAAGACATTTGTTACAAAAGAAATAATGCTGTTCTTTTGACATTCTGTTCATCAAAGAATCCTGGCGGGCATGGTTTCCACAAAAATATTAAGCAGCACAACTGTTTTCAACATTGATAATAATAAGAAATGTTTCTTGTGCGGAAAATCAGTATATAAGAATCATTTCTGAAGGATCATGTGACACTGAAGACTGGAGTAATGATGCTGAAAATTCAGCTTTGCCATCACAGGAATATATTAATTAAAATATTATTTAAATCGTAATAATTTTTTCACTGTATTCCAATAAATATCTGACCAAATAAACACAGCCTTGCTGCGTATGAGACACTACTTTTATTTTATTTTTTTAAAGATGTATCTTGTCTGTACAAGTCTCACTCACACACAGAGCATGGAGCTTCCGTTTAAGGCTAACATCTTTTGTAGACAGTGAGACGACGGGGTGAGAGGTCAGTCACTCACTAAGGTCTTAAGGTACAAAATGAAGAATCGTTTAAAGCTCGGTGGATCAGTTTGAGTCCCGATGACCTGTGACCTTCCTGGTGAAGAGGGAATGGATGGAGGGATGAATGATACTGAAGTGTTCTTAGAGCTGCTGTGAGGAGTTTGACGAGAGACTATAGTATTATCTATAATAAGATAATCTCTTTACTCCGCCTTTTTCTTTTTTCTGTTTTTTTTTTTTCTGTCTGGTCTTCTCTCTGCTTTTTCTCTACACATTGGTTTTCTTCTCTCCTCCCCTTTTTATCTTTCCTGCTTGCTCTTTTCCTCTAATCTCCTCTCCACCTTTCAGAGCTCCATCGTCTCCTTTTTGTACTTATCTTTTCAGCTTTCTCATTTTTTTCTTGATTTCCACTTTCCTTTTTTGCCTCTTGTCTGATCTACTTTTTTCTCTCCCTCTCTTTCTTGTGTTCTCTCATCTTCTTTCTTCTTGCCACCTCTTAACTCTTCCGATTTTTGTTCTCCTCTATTCTCTAGAATTCTCATCTTTTACTGTTTCCTTTTCTCCTTTCTGGTCACCTTTCCACTTGTCATTACTTCCTTCTCATGTCTTCTGCTTTCTCTTTACCTCCATTCTGTTCGCCCCTCCTACTTTCTGGTCTCCTTGCCTGTTCTCTATTCTCTTCTCAAGTTCGGATATGTCTGCTATCTTCCCCTTCTACATCCTACTGTCCTGTCCTGTGTGCCCTCCCTCCTCTCTTGCTCCATCATCTCCACTCTTCTCTGTGCACGGCAATGGAGGGCAGGGGAGCTGACGTATGCGTCCTCTCCGCGCTCACTAACATTGTTTATCATCCACCCAATCCAGCATGGAGCTGAATGTCTGATGAGGTAGAGAGAGGAGGATTGGTGTGCAGTAAATCAGTTAGTCTGTAAATGAGATGAGAGTGAAGGAGAAACGGTCTGAACTGAAGAGAGCATGAGGAGAATCTGGAACATAGACTGACATTGAGATGGACCACGCACACTAACCGCTCTCTGATCTATGTTGTCCTCGCAGTGAGCGCACACTCAAATGAAACCCTTTGAAATAGCTCCCTTCAGGTGTTTAAAATTCCTTTCTTCCTAAAGTGCTCCTGTTATGATTTATTTTTTACATTCCCTTTCATGCAGTGTAATGCATGATATAAATAGTTATTGTCTCCCAAAAGAAAGAATCGACTCTGACCCGCCAATACGAGTCGGATTTTTTATATTCGAATCCTGCTACTTTTCGGTTCTACTACGTCATTAGAAGATGCATTTGCGTAATGTCCGCCCGCTACTTGACCAGCCCACAACACGTCATTTTACTGACGACTGATTCACAAGAGTTCAAAGCGGGATTCGCAAAGCGCTTGCTCTTTGTTTGGGAATCATTGAAAAATGTGGTGATTATGAGAAAATGAAAGTGTTTTTGCCCTTTGATGCATGAAAACCTGTTGTGAAGACCTCCAAAACAAAATTAACCTTTTAAAATAGCATACACACAAGTCTCACAAACATGCACTCAGGTCTCAAGTTTCTTACATTCAACTACACACTGATAATATGAGCCTGATTATAGCGTTATGCTTGAAGACCCTCAGTAATCTTTCTCCGTCTCGTTCCCTCTCATCTTTTATTCTCTCACTGTCCTTGTTCAGGCTTTAAGACTCCGCTGCGCTGTGCCACAAAAGGATTATCGTGCCTTCTTCAAACAGGAAATACATGCACAAACAGCCCTAGTGCCTCAAATCACGGGTCCTCATAGCATCAAATAATGCTCAGTAGAAGATTTGCTTGTGTTTTATGCTCGTAAAAATGGGACATAAATATTTTTGTGAATATATTTACTGTCAGAATCTTTTTGTTTTTGAGTAAACTATCCTTTTAAGCAAGTGCAACATAAGTGTCCTTCTTTGCATATTTATAAAATGCATGCAAGACGACTCTTCCGTTTATATGGCATTTCCTTGTGCTGAACGATTTCAATTATTTAAATATTTGGAGGCACCTAAAAACTTCAACCTTGAGAGGCTGAATATGTGTGTGGATCGTCCTTTGTTTCCCTCTGTCCTTCTGTCTTTTAAGAGATGTAATCAACTTCGTCTTTTATAAGTGTCCTGTCTTAATACGTAATGTCTCTCTCTCTCTCTGTCTCCTGCAGTTTTGGACATGGCGCGTCACGTACCCCTGTATCGTGCTCTGTTGGAGCTGCTAAGAGCCATCTCCACCTGCACCAGCCTGGTTCCACTGCTCCTGCCGCTATCAGGAGACGCTGCCGAAGAAGAGGAGGATGAAGAACGCACTGAGTGTCAGACCTCCGTCGGCATGTTACTGGCCAAGATGAAGACCTGCGTGGACACCTACACCAACCGCCTAAGGTGCGCTATTCCTCTCTCTTAGACACACACACTCACACTGGTCAGTCAAACTAAAGGACAGAGGATGGGCTGAGTGACTGCTGATGGATGGATGTTCCCCCTTTGACACTCACCGTCTCTGACCTGCATGCAAAAACCTGACTTATGACTTAGATGTTACCTGATGCTATCGCCACAAGTCAAAACCTTTGTTTCATCAAAGTAATAACACACAGTAGATCAGTCAGTGCACCTCGGTTGCCCCTGTAATGACTCCATTTTCCAGTGACCTTCACACTGACCTGAGCTTCTGCTGTTACAAACTCATGTAGTGTATATGCAAAATAGTGTAGATTCAAATAGTTTTTCCCTCTGTTTTCATTCAACCGAACACATACACACTATGAATTGATTTTTAGCAATGTATTTTCAAGGAATAATGTTTATATTTTACATTTACATTTTGTTTTTTTTACGAAAAAGGTTTTAGGTTTTTAAATTAAAACTGAAAACAATTTTCAAAAAAAGCATTTTATTTGTAATGTTTTTAAATGTTTTTTTTAAATGTATATTAAAATACAGTAATACGTGTACCCTTGAATGACAGTGCCATCTTAATTACTCTCCTTTGCATCACTTACAGGCAAAGGACATTTATGATTTCATGTCCTCTTTATCCTTTCTCTCTCTCTCTCTCTTTCATGTTCCGTCCTCCTCCTTAATGAAAGATGCATTTTGTGAGGGTGTGTGCTTAGCTGCAAGACAGCTGGATGTTGTTTTTAATGGTTTACTTTGGGACTTAAGTCACGATCTGCTGCCCATTTCAGTGTCTACCAGCACCTCTCATGAGCAGTGCGTGTTTGTTTCAGGGTTGGGGACATGAGAGGTTGAGAAGCTCTTGTCTCGAGGACATGCAGTTTTTTTTCTATGCCATTTTTGTGGTCCTCTCAACCCAATTCTGAATGTGCAATGACACATTTCACATGTTCACATGCACACAAGCACAAATATAGGCCCCTAATTAATAAGATATTGCATCTACAGAAATAGAAATGTGACCCATGATGATTCGTTGTCCACCTTAGGTCAAAGAAAGACAAAAGTAAAGGGGTAATGAAGGCTGAGACATCTGACCCAGAGCCAGAAGGCCTGACGCTGCTAGTTCCCGACATCCAGAAAACTGCAGAGATTGTCTATGCTGCCACAACCAACCTACGGCAGGCCAACCACGGTAAGAACAATCTACTATTTCCCAAATGCTTCCATTAAGTGCTGTTATTGAATAATAATAATTTGGATTTAAAATGCTTAACAGATGGGTATTTAATGAATTTCCAGATTAGAAACATTGACTAATTTTTCACTTATATTATTTTCGACATTTTAGACACTACAATAAAGTCATCAATACGCAAAATAAATTATTAATTAAATGAAATTTAGTGACTCATAAAATTGTTAATCAGTTCATCCAAAAATAATTACAAAACATAATTACTCACCATAATGCTGTTCCAACCCCGTAAGACTTTTGTTCATCTTCAGAGCTCAAATTAAGATATTTTTGATGAAATCTGAGAGCTGTCTCACTCCTTCATGGGCTACTAGGTAATTGCATTTGCTGGCCCAAAAATGTTAGTAAAACATTGTTAAAATAGTCAAAGTGACTCAACCTTAAGTTTATCAAGCGATGAGAATACTTTGTGTGCACAAAAATAACGACTTTATTCAACAAACTCTTCTCTTCCCTGCCATTCACTTTGTTGGACTATTTACAAAGTACAGCTCTTCAGTGTTTTACAGCAGAACGCTGGTTCACTATTTGCTGAGCACGATCACATGCATGCGTTATGGTGCTTACGTGAATCGCGTAGCAGACTGGCAGGGAGGAGAATAGATTGTTCAATGTTATTTTTGTTTGTTTTTGCTTGCAAAAAGTATTCCCATTGCTTCATAACATTAAGGTTGAACCACTAAAGTCACATGGACTATTTTAACGATGTCGTTACTGCATTTCTCGGGCTGGACCATGGTAATTACTTTGCAGTCTATGGATGGTTCAGACAGCTCCCGGTTTTCACTTGAATCAGAGCACAAGTGAAAGAAGGACAGTGCTGGATGTATAGTGGTCAGTCCGGAGAGTGATGGTGTGTATTTCACAGGCTGAAGACGCACTCCTTTCTTATCCAAGGGCCCTGGGGGACATGGAGTGACTGTTTGCTCTGACAAAATAAGCCAAAGAGAAATGGCTCTTCAGCACAGAGCCCCACCAGAGGCTCTCTAAAGCCTGATTGCGTTCTTGAAGGACTTTTAAACGGAAAGTCAGCTTTACTGGGCAGTTTCGTTTGTCAGACTAGACTTAATCTATGTCGTGCTAATTCTTTAAGATTTGAACCAACAGCCCTTAGTCATGGCCAGGGTGCATTTTCAGACAGAGATGTTGTATAATGAAGTTTAGTCCCTTTACACTGACCTCATAAAAATGGATGTGACCATGACAATTTCTAATCCTGGGGTTTAAAGCTCTTGAAGTCACATCTGTTTATTAACATTTGCAAACTGTCTTTCTCGGGTCCTCCAGGTCATAGCTAAGGGAAATTTAGACCTCTTTGAGCATTTGTTCCTTGACAGAAACCCTTGTCATCAGGTACTATCTCCACTAGGGCTGGGTATCTATTCAAATCTATTCGATTTCGATTCACAAGCTCTCGATTCGATTCGACTATCATGAATATGGATGTAATGCAAATCCTATATTTATAAATAAAAAAAAAAGAACAGTGTATATAAGTTTACAAGTGGTTAATTAATACAAAGAAATCAAGTGCCACAAACCTGTATATAAAACTATTTTTATTTTAGGTACACTATACACTAAATGCATACAATGAATAGACAGGATTTTGATGCAAGATGCAAAATTGACCAATAACATTCCTCTCTGTCACACACGTTTCATGCTTACTTAAGACATAACCGACTGTCTTTATGAGGTGACTCACCAAGACCAGAGTTTTGACATAATTTTGCACGTTTTTAACTTTTAAAGTGATATAATCCATGAAACAGAACTTTTGTTACTGGCGATCTGTTTGTGATTACGGATTTAGGCTTTACAGTATGTGCACTCTGAGAGTGCGTGAGCTTTGGATAGTTTAAAATTGCATGAATATTTAAACCTTTTTATTCAGTCATGTCCCGACTCCAAAACACGTGTGTATCGACGCCTGCAGTGCTGGACGCTCGCCTTGAGAGAAGACGTAGCACTGCGAGCCTTGAATATGGAATAAATCAGTTCATGGCCGTTGAGAATCGATTTTGAATCGACCACATTTTAAAAAACGATTAATCGAAAAATCAATTTTTTCCCCAGCCCTAATCTCCACATTTATCTATCACCCTCTCTTGGGTATCTCATGCTCTCATTCTCTCTGTGATGAGAGAATGAAAGGGGCGTTAAACGTGGTGAGGTGGATCAATGCTGCTGTCACCATCCATAAGGAAAATCTATATGATAATAGAAGTGAGACATTACTTACCACCCCATTTTACTGTTTAATTAGTGCTCCATCTTTTTTTTTAAAGTGCCCAAAGACTGCGCAGTCAGGGTGTCTGATTGGTCGTGAGTGGTTTCTCATAGTTCGGTATCGACATCGCCATCAGTATTGTGCACTGATGTAAGTGGAGCTATCGATATTGGTTGAATTGTATGTGGCTCGTGTCCAAAGCACATGTTAAACACAATGATAATTTGATTGGCTGTCACAGTGCATGTGCATGTGAGGAAGGACACACCCACTGCAGAAATGCCATAAAGCCCCATAAATGTATGGGGTTTAATTGTGTTGTTACTCTAACGGCCTCTATCCGCAGGTCTTATATGTCTCACTGGAGTGGTGATGGTCTGCTGGTGGTGTTGTCATTAGTCTGGCATCCTCTCGATAACAATCTGAATTGGGGGAACAGAAATGCTGCGACTCATTTGTGTAACAACATGACATTTAGTGCTTATTGCTATTTATCAAGATAATAAATTTGCAGTCAGTCATGTCCCATTGGGAGTCTTTTAATTAAGTAAAAAAAAAATGATCAAAGTGGGCCTTTTTTCTTGGCAGTATATTTTGTTTACTGATAGCAGAGCTCCATACACTCATTCAGGTTACTTTTGCCTCTCGTAGGGATGTGTTGGTTGTTTAGAGATGAGAGGATGGAACATGTGATCCACTCGAACACTCCCTCAGGCCACTCTGAAACACACACATGCACACACTTTTTTTGTTGTTGATGTGTCTGTCTTTTGTTTTTCAGAGAGGAAGATGGCAGAGAGCTCTAAGAAGGCAGCAACAAGGCCCAAACCGCTGTCCATCTTGCGTTCAATGGAGGAGAAATATACAGCAGCAATGAAGAAGTTACAATTTGGTGAGTTGAACTACACTCTTCTAGTGATCGACACAAGTTTTTACTGGCTGATTAGACAGCTATAGAGCATCTATAATAGAATTGACACTTTGAACAACCATTTTATTAAACATTTTACACAATATTTTTCAAATAATTTCGAATATTTTAGGGATGCAAGGAAATTGATACCATATTGGTTAACAGTTTCCAGTTTCCTCTATTTTTGAATTTAGATTATACTTGCCATCATCTATTATTTACTTAAATTATTCTTTAAAACACTAATAATGTAGTTACACTGTTAATAGCAATTGTCAAAATGAATATTTTACATTATTTATGAATCTATTACACTATCTGTATTATACGTGATAATGTTTTAATGCTTAAATTCACTTGTAACATTTAGAAATTTTGTATTAGCTATTTATTTGTTATTTGGTCATAACATTAAAATGGAATTATCAATTTAGTGTTAACAGCCAAAATTTTACTATTGATGCATTTGTTAAAGGGGTTTTCATTTTAAATAGTGTTTAATCTTGCTGTTGGTGCATGAACAGTATCTGCAAAGTTGCTGCGCTGAAAGTTTGACGTAAGCAGAGATATCCTCTTTTAAAAATCAGGAAGTTTAATGCCTACAAAAACGACTCGAATGGGACTACAACGAGATACTTCCCGAGTTTTATACGTAACAAACCCATACATTTACATCAACTCTCCCTCTGGAATATGCAAAAAAGGGGACATGGCTATATTTCTGCTGCTTTGTTGAAGAAGAAGAGTAATAGTGGAGAGCTGTAGCCATGCCGTCGAAAGTGTTATTTTCACCTAGCTGTCAGGTCTTCGGTGTTTGGGCTTCCCACGGATGCTGTAGTTCGTCAACAATGGCTAAAATTTATGGTTGATTATGTTCCTTAAAATTACAATTGTGCTGCGCATTTTACGGAAGACAGCATCCAGAATCTCCACAAATTAAATGTCGGATTCAGCAAGAAACTGTTACTAAAACATGAAGCAGTTCCAACTTTAAAACCAGAGGAAGTAGTTGTTGGGCCACAACCTGTAAGTAAGACTTAATCATTTTAAATGTACTTGCAGGTATATTTTCAGACGTAATGTTTTAGTTTTATCAAGGACGTAAACAAATACCAGTGCTTGCTTTAGTAGCCACTTAGTTATGCTATTTCATGTCTGACAAACGTGTACAAACATTTTGGACCTGAATTTGTAATTGTGTACTAATTTTTTTAATCTATTTTCATGTAATTTTAGACATACTTTTTGGATTTGATCAAGAATGTTAACCAATTCCAATGCTGTTTATAGTAGCCAATTAGTTCGATGCCATTTTGTGTTTATTAGACATGTGTATAAAACTCAAAAAAATTTCTGCTGCCGTTATCAGCGCTCAGTATGGTTTTAACATAGTTGCCACATGTACACCAAAAGAAAACGATACACTGAGTAAACTAAGTTTTGTGAATAGATAAACGGTTGTTCACTATATTGATAAAATAATTACTTAAAAAAAACGGTATTACTCAGTCATTGAAAAAAAACGTATCTCAAAAGCTAACAATCGGCACTAGCATTTTCAAGTAACAGCGCATTGAAATTCTTCTATAATAATAGTAGAATAGAATAGAATAATAATAATTTTAAAAAATGTAGTGTGCCATTCAGAAACGTTTTGTAGAAACCGTGTTTGAGGAGGTTCTGCTTGACTCTTCATCGCTGCTTTCTGGGTCTGATTCTGGCTCAAACTGATACGGCAGTATTACATCATTATTTACATTTTACCCGAGCACAAACAATTTACAATTTGAAATTTACATTTGAAAGTTACATTTGTACCAAATAAATAGTTAATAGATGGATGGAAATTGCTGTTTCCCCTTCAGCTGCTTTTTCGCCTTTAAGTGCATCAAATATTTGAAGGGGCACAGTGCATCTGAATTGAAATCTATCTTGCTAGTAGAATGGCTTTTCTTGTTGTCATTTCACATCTGTCTTTGCTCTGATTGATGACAAGAGTTTTGTTCTGCCAAAAATGATTCAGCCCCACCTCAGACGAATGAGGTAATCTCAACTGAAGTGACTGTTAACAGGTCTGCACTGGCTCACACAGAACAGACCCTTCAGAACACACAGTACGGCTGTTTCTGGAGGAAATGTGATGAAACGTGAATCTGATCATATCTTTCAGGCGTATTGCATTGTCATTGTGACTGCTGATAACTAACTGTCCGTGTGTGGTCTCTTCCACAGACACATTTGAAATGGTGTGTGAGGACGAGGACTCTAAGCTGGTGTTTAAGGTGAACTACCATTACCTGTCTCAGGTGAAGAACGCCAGTGATGCCAACAGTGCCGCCCGTGCTCGACGATTAGCACAGGAGGCGGTCACGCTCTCCACCTCCCTCCCTCTCTCCTCCTCCTCCAGTGTGTTTGTCCGCTGCGATGAAGAACGCCTCGACATCATGAAGGTATGAATAGACACCCTCGTCCCATCCACCGACAGTCAAACTGATTCACAGAGCATTTGTTGATCACTAAAACTCTGACTAATTATAACAAATTGTACTCAATGTGCAAAATGCAGATGGATGAGCATGATTAATGGCATCAGTGATTGAGTGATTATTGCACCAATTTTAAAAAAAAATACTATTTTTATCTTTTTTATATATATTTTTTTTTACATATCTTTTTGATCACACTATATTTACTTGTGTGTATGTATATATGTATAACCGTTTTATGAGAGCAAACCCGGACAGACTCGAGCACTGCTGTTTACTGTGGGTCAACATGAACCTTTCGATCTCTCCTGCATGACAAAACAGCCGTAATGAATCCCTGCAGTCACTTGCTTGTCTCGCTGTCCTCTGGTCTCTAACACACACAGACTTGCTGTGTGCACATACTCTTCCTAATGACATTTGAGATGTGTTTTTGACCCTGGCTGCTCTCTAAGTGTGTAAATGTCAATGTGTCTGGCTTGAGCTCGGGTAGGCCAGACCACAAGCGGAGCCCAAGTCAGACTGGTCACTCACTGCTCCGTCTGTTTACACTGACCCCTAACAGCGGGCCAGGTCTCCTCCACACTTCATATAATCTTAATGGACATTAATAGTAAACTGAGCTTTGTGAGCTGTGTGAGCCACAGCTTTGTGTGTGTTTAGTGTTGCGTTTGAATGGTCATGTCAAAACAGTCTTTTCGCCTGAGTGCAGCTCCACCGCCTGCAGTGGAGAGAGATTTACTGGATGGCATTACAGTCCTCCGATCTGCCTCTCTCTCACTCACATGTCTGCCTGTATCTGTTCATACTCCCTAGCTCTCTCTCTCTCTCTCTCTCTATAAACATGGTTTATATATGCACAATCATTCCTGTGCTGTTCAACACCATCCTTTCATGTTAACGTTTGTCACCTTTGAAGGATTGGAAGGCTTGCTGTTTTAATGGCTTTTTTTCCTGCTTTTTCTTTCAGGTGTTGATAACAGGGCCCGCAGACACACCATATGCCAACGGCTGTTTTGAATTTGATGTCTACTTTCCTCAAGATTACCCAAACTCCCCTCCTCTTGTTAATCTGGAGACCACTGGTGGCCACAGCGTCCGCTTCAATCCAAATCTCTACAACGATGGAAAGGTTAGTGTTTTCTTCCTGTTTTCTCCGATTTTTCAGTGCCCAATTACCGATACCGATAAATAGACTGTAGGTTGTAAATATAAAAATGTTTATTTTACGTGTAAACACTTTGTGTTTGTTTTACAGCTTAAAAATGTCTGAATATTGACTGAATGGAAATACAAAAATAATATTATTTTATTTTTTTATTCATTTTTATTGCTATATTTTTTACAAAATATATATATATTTTACAACAAACAACAACAAAAAAAACGATTTATTTGCCTGTTTATTTTATAATGGTCAATCTCTAAGCTTGTAATCATTGTTTAGTTTAACCATTATGGGTTTTTTTCTTCTCTTCATCTCCACCTGCTGTCATCCCTTCGGTAACCACCAGGTGTGTTTAAGTATCCTGAACACTTGGCACGGGCGTCCCGAAGAGAAATGGAACCCTCAGACCTCTAGCTTTCTACAGGTGAGCCAAATCCCGTTCGTTTGTAGTTTTTCTTTCTTAAATAATCAGTTTTTTTTTTAAGCTGTCCTGCTCTCTCCTGTTCATGCTCATTAGTATGGAAGAATTTCACTTTCAATACTGAAACCGATGCTACCGGTTCTAAAGCAGTGGAATGTTGGAGAAAACACCCCTCATTTCATCACTTTCTGAGACCATTTAGTCATATCACATACACATCGACCATTAAGCATTTACAACATTCCCATCCTGGGTTCCCTACAGTAATTATCTGCCCTCATCTCAACCCTTCCTCCCTCCCTTCATCATACCTCTCAAAATAATAGGCAGGGGAGCTGTTTCGCCCTGTAGTATTGATCTGATCAGGCTCTTCTCCTCTCTCTCCCGCTTGTGCTCATGTAGTGCTGCCAGCAGTTCATAGAAATGTCTCCATTGATTAGTGCTACAGTTAGTGTCCAGCCGATCAATAAATGGAAATCGGGCACTGGGACAATAGTGCTTTGGACACAGAGATCTGTGTGTTCTTCACCTTTTCACCTGATCTGTGTGTGTTTTCACCTTGGATTTATAACACGTGTGTCTGTTTATTTTAGGTACTGGTATCAATCCAGTCTCTCATCCTGGTGGCTGAGCCATACTTCAACGAACCAGGTTACGAGCGTTCCCGGGGCACGCCGAGTGGAACACAGAGCTCCAGAGAGTACGACGGAAACATCCGGCAGGCCACTGTCAAGTGGGCCATGCTAGAACAGATCCGCAACCCTTCACCCTGCTTTAAAGAGGTTAGATATCATTCATCACAAACACTTATCGGCTCATGAAAGGGTGCCGAGGTTCATGCATGCACATATAATAGGGGATTATCACGCTGATACGTAGTACTTCCGGATTCAGTGATCTTTGTGCACTGCCACTTCCGTTGAATTACCGATCTCACTGGCGAACTGATGACAGACTACACTAAGTTTATTTATACGGCATCCCTGGTAAATTAGTCTGATTCACTAAAGTGCCGGCTGCAAATAAACGTACTACCTTGTTTTATTTTAAAGTTTTAATCCAGTTCTTCCTATACTCAATTCAGTCAGGATTCCATGAAAACTTAAATAGGGTTGGCGTTGTTGGTTAGATTTACAAATTGGAACAGAGCAGTGACATATATAGCCTTCGTCTCAGCCATTGTTGAACTGCGTCGGAAGTGGACATGCACAAAGTTGACAAATCCCGCTCATGAAACTCGGAAGCGTGATAATCCCCTATTCAATATACACATACAATATTTATTATATACATATGAATAATTTGTGTATGTGTGTATATACATATATATATATATATATATATATATATATATATACACGCGCACTAACATACATACGTTACATGTATATTTTATATACAGTACTGTTAAAAAGTTTACGGTCTGTTAGTAAAAAAAAAATTCTGTTTCAAATAAATGCTATTCTTTGCTACATGAATAAATAACATTGTTAAATATATTTAAATATAAAACTGTTATTTTTAAATTGTAATAATATTTTACAATGTCTATTTTACTTCACACACACACACACACATATATATATATATATATGCATGAGGTGATTTTTGTCCGGTGTCAGCAGCACATTTTGAGTTGTCCTATCTTTTTGTCATTTTAAATAGATGATGTTCTTCTCCCCTCTTTGTTTTTGATTTCCTTTTGTCCTTGATATGGACACCCCACCACCAGATAGCAATCATCCATATGCTCAGTGAAAAGAGAGAGAGGAGGAGCCTGAATCAGAATAAAAATGAGTGAAAATACTGAGTTTTTGAAAGAGGGATATGAATCATGAATTCGCTAACTCAAAAGTGTGCACTCATCTAATTTACCAAACATAAACTCGCAACGTGCATTGAACTCTAGAAATATGGGCCATGAGTGTGTATTTTGTGAGTGTTTACTCCCCAGACCGTCATATAGTTGAAAAATCAGTAGCCAGATCAGATGTGGCATCACACATCACATTGGCATTATCCGTCCATGTCATCTTGGGTCTAGTATGGGCACTTCAGCTGATATTTGATGTCATGCCTAACGGCTGCCTCGCCACCTCAGGCAGTTATGTGGCTGGTACATTACCTCTGTATCCCACAGTGGACACTAAACAGGCTGTTGCCATGGCAACCAGAGCATTGTTGAGAGGGATAAAGGCTGTCGTTTGGGCAGAACCGAGCCAGGCTGGACATCGACTGCTATAACACAGAAGCTCGTATGGCACTCGTACTTACTGGTGATGTATTGGCCCAGACAGAATATGCATAATTATGTGGAAAGGGTTTAAATCTCATATTAGTTACTGAATATATAAAGAAACTAGGCAAAATGTTTAATAAACAAACATGCATAGAGGTGAGGATATAAAAAATGTATAGACTGTTTGTTGACTCCATGTGGGCCTGAATGTAATCATGGTACAATCATTTTGTTGAGAAAGGATCTCTCTCATCCCCTCAGACATTTGCTTTTAGCACTTTTAAGAGAGACCGGTGACATTATCTACATGGAGCACATGGACATTTAAGGCCTCGATATACTCATGCCGAAGTTCTTTTTCGTTTATTAATGCCAATTATACTAAAATGCTAATTTCTTGTGTTAAATGAATTTGAAGTGTTTAAAATGAACATTTCTATTGCTGCTTCTGCCATTGGACTATATGAAGCAGTGTTTTGGAGTGTAGTACATTCACACACACGCAATTTTTAAAAAAGCAGGACACGTACAGTAGCTATATCTCTCTCACACACACACACACACACACACACACACACAAGAGCCAGTCACGCACGGTAATAAATAGTGGGCTGCTGATGTCAGAAGAGAGAGAGGAAACACACACTCGCTCCTGCACAACAACCTTACACCGTAACTATGCTCAAGTTCATTTTCTTTTATATGGCATTTCTGCTTCTAACCCTTTTTCTAACCCTCTCTCTCTCTCTCTCTCTCTCTCTCTCCAATATCGTTACACATGTCCTAGGAACTGAATGAATATGAAAAAAACGCTGTATTATGGGAGAGGCTGTAACAGTCACATGTCTGGGTGGTTGACCTTTCCATGTTTGGGAGAAAGATAGATTTATGAAGGATGGATGGATGAAGCGAGACAGCGAAAGAGAGAGATATAAGGCCGGTGAGGTTGAGCTCAGAGCCAGCGAGTAATGTGCAGTGGCAGCCGGGGTTTCCATGGCAACACTGGCAAGACCATCGATCACATGCACTCATTCCTGAATCCCTCTCGCCTGCTCTCGGTCTTTTTTCCCCCAAGAAGTTTGATCCGAACAGCGTGTCGCTTTTACAAGCAGGTTAAAGTGCACGTCTCAATCCTGGGAGAGACTGTGTGTGTTAGTAAAGACATAACAGGTGGATTTGCAACATTTTTTCTTGTTATTTACAGTTAAAAACCAAATGGCATCTAAGGTTTATAGAATTTTATGTTTTTCAGACCTGGTTTATGTTATTTTGCCTATTGTATAGTTGTTAGTAATGAATGATTACTAATATGAAGATGTATATTACATTTTGGATCACGCAAAACATACATTTTTGTATACAAAAGACAAGAACGGTTTGACCTTAAAATATCAAAATTGAAAATACTGTGGAAACAAAGACACCTACATCTACATCTTTCAAAGTGAACCATCCCGTTTGATCAACCCAAGAGCCACTCCCGATGTCTGGGGAAACGATACTGATTGTGTTAAATCAGCGTGTTGTGACTGATATTAACAAGTCCTCACGTCTGCAGTTTAATACACCTTCACTATGTATGACATGTTTAGAAAACAAAGTGAGATGGGGAGGAGGAATATCTAGGAGACGCAGAATGAGCGAGTGAGTCAGCTCTCGCCTTCAGACAGATTCGGAGTACTACGAGGAAGTGTGTGTCCGCGTGAGCGCGGAGTTCCTCTCTTTCCTGCCTATGATCTTTGTTACCGAAAAGGTCACTTGGTTTGTTTTTATTAACATGCGCGGAAAGGCAGTGACTGCTGGATATCTGTGTGGTGCGATCGGTCATCTGGTCTTTATGAATCCTATAGGTCACTGGAGTCTCAATCTGAAGATCAGCAGATTGTTTTCTAGTGCTACTAAAAATGGATATGAGGTTTGCGTTTGATTTATGGGCTCTATGGGAACTGATGCACAATTCCCTTCTTCAAGAACAATTTTTAACACTAACCGTGTGTGTGTGTGTATGCGTGCAGGTGATCCATCGACACTTCTATATGAAGCGAGCGGAGATCATGGCGCAGTGCGAGGGCTGGATCTGTGATATCCAGCAGTACAGCAGCGATAAGAGAGTCGGCCGAACCATGTCTCATCACGCAGCTGCGCTAAAGGTACGACACTGTCGTATATACCAATGAAAATTGGGTCATTTCTTGTCTTTTGGAAAACTGAATGTGTTTTTTTAATTTTGCAGAGGCACACAGCTCAGCTCAGAGAGGAGTTGTTGAAACTTCCCTGTCCTGAAGGCCTGGAGCCGGATGGGGAGGAGTTTTCCGAGAAAAGCGCCTCGCTCATGGTGAAAGAGCTGCCCGTTCAGGATGCAGACAAGCAGACGGACAGCCCAGACGCCCACTGTAGCGACGGACAGCTATGATCCCCCTCTCCCCCTGAAGCCCCGCCCACCGCCTTTGACTATCCATTGATATTGAGAAAAGACTGGATGGCTTTGGTGATTTAAGCCATCTTTTTGTCAATATTTGTATGTAAGAAATCTAATTATGTTATAGCATAAAAAGAGAGGACAGACAAAACCAAGAAAATACAAGGAAATGAATCCGCTAAAACCCACCGACACAAGACGAACCGCTGAAATCTATGCTGCGCCCTGGAGAAAATGAGAGATGAGAAAAATCTTTTTATTTACTTGTAAAAGAGTATACATTTTTTTTTGTGCTTTTTTTTTTCTTTCTTTATTTTCCCAAATTGTTAAATAACCACTGATTGATATGTTATTAAACTTGTTTATGTAAACAAAATGAAAGATGAAATCACAGTATATATAAGGGAACTGCCTTTAGTGGAGAATGTTTACCAAATGTTTTGTTAATTTTTTTTTTTATTTTATTTTATTTTGGACTGTTAGTGCAAGGACAGTTTGTACGTGAGAATATACTGGTCATTCTTTAAGCAAACTATTTAAAAGAAAAATGTAACACGCTCCCATACCCACTCTTGAGTTCCCACAATCCTCTGGTGACCCTCTGACAGTGCTTTTGGTTTCTACAGACTTGTGTACACTTCAATAATAAAGCCTGAATCCGACGTTCCTGGATGCTCGTTCAGGCTGATCAATAGCACGTTTTATTTTTGCCCTCTCTCTGCTTTTAAGTGCAAGTTTAATAAATGCAACCTGTTTTACTTTGCTTGGATATACTAATTAATGTGGTTCTGTAGATTGTGGTGAGTGTTTTTCCTTGTGTAAGCAGAATTCACTTTTATTTCTCACTTTCTCTTAGTTATAATGGAGGCTGAGCGATGATCAGTTTTAAAATCACTATAGCTTACAAGAGTAGTTTTTTTTAAAGGGATACTCCACTTTTTTTTAAAGGGATACTCCCCCAGAGTTAAACAGTTGATTTTTACCGTTTTACCGTCCATTCAGCCGATTTTCTGATATTTAGAAGAATATCAGTAACCTGGTCTCATTGACTTGTCAATGAGACCAGAAACTGTCTGGTTACTGATATTCTTCTTAATATCAGAAATGAACAGGTGTTCCTAATAAATGAATGTGGACGTCGAGGACCAGCCGGTCGCCTCACAAATGTGACCAATGGACACTCCGCTGGACCATCCCCAGGATGAGGCCAAGCCTCTGGTGGAGTGTGCTTTAAATCTGATGGGCCAGCATTGGACCAATTTCCAAACCAAAGGGGTTGGGCCCCATTTGGGCTGAATCGAGAACTGCTCCCAGAAACGAGATTCCCTGGCTGGAAAACAGTGAGCTCTTAGCTGTATTGATCCTGAGTCCCATGGTGACCACACCCTTGAATTAGGGAAGCCTGCGAGCGTTTACCTTGTTTTACTGTTTTCAACACCCAACTTGAATCTCCGGGCATGGCTTCTCAAACCTCGGCCTGTGGTTCGTGTGGCAGCCCGCTGTTATGGGAGTAAATTTGTAATGTTTTGAGAAACTTAAAACTCATTAGTAAGTCATTAGTAATGATGATTAGTTATCAAAACAAAATTTGTAATATTATGTAAATTAATTTGTAATTTTTTTGAGAATATAGATGTGATGTCGTTTGAGTGGAAGCCTGCTGTGTCTGGGCCTGGCATTTGTGGTAACTGTAAGAGGAAAATAGCTCTCTTTTTGTTGTTTGAAAAAAAAATGTTTGTTTTTTTTATATTGTTTGCTATAACAGCGATCAGTTGCATGGGAGCGTGAACATGAACAGACCCAAAGCTTGCAGCAAACACATTGCTTCCAGGACCCTATGTATCTATGGAATGGAGGAGTTGTGTGTAGAGCAGAGCCTGCTTGTCCAGCCGAGGTGTAGGCAGAAGCATGAAACACTGGACCTCTGGGAAGAACGGTGCTGTTCTCTGACGAGGGCGCTGCTGGCACCCGGCAGGAACCATTCGTCCAAGCAGCTGCGTTTGGGCTACTAAGGGGTAGACCACTCTAATCCAAGCTCCTCGATTGCTTTTGAGAGGACGCAGATTAACTCCGCATCTATCCCAGCTCTAGCATCGCTTTAAAATTTGGCGGCAAGGGGACGGGGTAATCCAGTGAGCCTCTGCATTTGAATTCCCTAATGACATGAGGTTGTCAGGAAGATCCTTTTCAGATCCCCCGAACAAGACTAGGCTGCTCGCAACAGAAGAGGAGTGCTGGTTTGGTCTAAAAAAGTACAGGGGAAACCTCTATTTGGGGAGAGTGAGGCATGCATCCCGTACTTTGGCCAGCATGAAGTCATTCGTGGCCAACTGCTCAATCTTCTGCTCAGGTTCCTGGGAGGAAGAGAATGGGAGAGCAGGAGGGTTGGAGCCGCTCTGTGAAAATAAAGCGATCCGCGAGTGAAGCTCATGCTCTCAAAATGAGAGCATTCATCCCAGTGAGTTCAGCTTCTGTGTGGGATATCTCCAGACAGGCTACACACTCCCTGTGCTCATCACAGCACTATTGGGACTAGGGACTACAGTTGTAAATTAGCCAAGTCATGTTTATTAATGTGAACTGTTCCTGTAACTCTAAACTGTAATAAATTAAAAAAATAATAAAATCATGGCACGACATTTGCAGCTGGACATTTACTCTGAATTTGCTCTTAAAGCAAACAGAATGAACAGAGCGATATCGTCCGCTGGTGTGGACGCTAATATATTTACCGTTGTTGGTGTGAATGTGCCTTTACACAAAAAACACAAAATCACACAAATCAGGCTTTAAAACAGTAGACAACATTTGAAGTGGATCAAAACCTTTCATCAAAGTTATACATGAATTTTGAGCAATACCCCTTCTTGTCTTAGGACAACTTTGATGGACTTTTTTGATCCAAATGTTGATTATTATATTTATACCCAATTTAATTGAATAGCCATTTTTCATACCTTATTTGAGGAAAGAGCCATGTGTAAATATAAAGATATTTGGACTATTAGTTCTGAAATTCATCCATACATTTTTTGAAATGAATGAAAAAAGATTTATTCAGTCTGGCGTCACATTTACTGTATATCTTGAGATAATCTGAAATGGAATAATCTTCAATTTTTCATAAAATCTGTGTTGTGGATCTCTCTCAAGCCTTAGCAAGAAAGGACAACATAAGAAAACAGAAATGCGTGATGAGATGCGTTCTGTTGGTCTAAATCTCAGCATTTTAGAACAGATATTGATCAGTCTCTGAGTGTTTCTTATCTTCAGATTGGCAGATATGTAGGAATCCCACTGAGAAACACGAAGGAATGAAGGTGTGTGAGCATAGCGGCCCTTCCATTATTAATCAAGTGTATTTAAACCCCGAGCGTGATTGTGATCCTGAGAGCTGAGCAGTCATGGCTTGACATGAGCTTGTATTCACACACGTGTACACGCTCCAAGCCGTTAGATGGATCCTCCCCAGTTGGCTGTAATTGCAAGGTCATGATGTTTTTCTGGGAGCCGTACGTGAGCAGTGGGGCTGTATCTGTCCTCTCTCTTCTGATTTATTATGAGGACGTGGAATCCACAACCACATATCAGCATTTTCTTTTATCCTGCATTGAAGATTTGATTGTCAACAGAGCTGTTGTTCTCAAGGCTAGTATCCATCTTTTAAACTAGCACAATGTTTAGTGTGCATGTTCAGGTAATATAACGGCTCTGTGACATTTAATGGGATACTTCACCTCTGGAAAGATGAATGTGTATTTAAAACGGGTCTTTTATAGAAGAAATGCCAAAATGTCCGGGATTTGGCTTTTGTGTTCTACAGTCGCCATTCATTATGTTTACTGTGGCGAGCAGGACGAGGCTAAGGCCGCGGAAGAATGGCGCAAGGCCGGTGGCGTGATTACCGATGAGCGACACCTGTGAGACGCACTGGTCTCGTATCTCTCACGAAGGATTGGGAATATTTTTAGCAATGTTAAAACGCACATCAACCGATCACTTGTTTAGCGTTCATGTAAGCACTACATTCAGATTCACCAATCGGAATGAATTCAGTTAGATTAAAACAAAAGGTGTGCGTAAACAATGAATGGCGACTACAGAAAGCAAAAGCTGAATCCTGCACAGAGACGGCCGGACATGTCGGGGGAAAAGAGGATGGTAACCCCAACTACTCGGCTTTCTCCACACAACAAGAGCCTGCTAGCTTAGCTTCCAAAAAAAAAAAAAAGATGGCTGACACTATGTGTACATTCTGTGAGTGAGATCCCACCCTCTATGGGCGGGTTGAAAACATGCGGGACAGCCCCTACTACTGACTGTAGTCTTTAGCCTCTGGCCAAAAATCCTCAGATGACGCAAAATGACGATTTTTTTCCAGACAAAAAAAGACATAAATCTCTAGTCTCAGGGGGATATGATGAGGGTGCAAAGCATTGTAATTCGAACTACAGGTTTTCTACTAATACAAAGCTTAATGCTAAATTCTGAAGTATCCCTTTAAGTGTGTGGGTGCTCTGCCTGCTGACTGTTTGTGTGTGCTCCCATGTGTTATGAGCTGATAGTGTGATTGTTTATTTGTGTCATTGACATGTCATGTAAGAAAGGGTTTACAGCGTGTTGTTGAGTGTTAGTTGCATTTGAAGATGGATCCATGTAGCCGCTCAGAACCACAGGTCAAAGAAAAGTGATTCATCTTTCTGTTTTATTTGAATTCGTTCTCATTTTAGCTTAGCCTAAAATCATAAAGTCATCCTACCGTCTCTATATCTTTTCTTTAATGAATGACATGACATGATTAGACTATATCGATGTAGACAAAAACACCGTCACAAATTCAATAATGAGTGCATTTACATGTATGATATCTTACAACCAAGTAATGTTAAAACATTATTTTAGTGGGGGATGGTCATAAAAGGTTTTAGCAAAACCACATCGGCATATTTGCCCATAACCGAGATTTCGCTCAGAATAAAACTACTTTAATGCATGGGTTGGGCAAATGTCTTTTTTACATTTTGATATCAAACTCAATGAGGTTTATATACTATGTTGTTCAGAGTGGGAACAAAAGGTTCTTGAAACTTTCATGTGAATCTCTGACATTCATCTCTTAAAGGCAAGGCTCTCCACATCGCTGGATCTTGAGAAGCCGCCGCCATTGAGAAAGCAATAAGCCAGCTTAGGACAGTGCTTGATGAAGCCGGCCGTCTTCGCCACCTTCAGCTTTCTGTGCGAGCTACGCTATCCAGCGACGTATCCTTTTTCAAAAAGCCTTTTTCTATCTAAAAGAGCCACACTTCCTGTGGCTACCGGAGCCTCTGGCCATTGCGAATCACTCACCGAAGTCCCTCCATCGAGCCTCGCATTCTCCGCACCCCCTCACCGAAGCGCAGCCACCGGCCACGCCCGCTCTGCCAGCACATCTGATGATGAGGTGGAAGGACTTGCTGCAGGAGACAGCTGTTCCAATCTGGCTTCAGATAGCGAGGATTGGTCGAGTTCCCATCACTCCACCTCCTCAATCCTGGAATCTTGCAGGACCCGCGCTGGAGAGGATGCTGAGCTTATGTACCTCTTCTCATGGTGATAAACCTGTTCCTGCCTCGTTCCTCGTGCCATCTCTGCTGCAGGCCGCCCACTTGACCAGCCACCTGCACGAGCCACTACACAGTTCCTTGCTCAGCTCAGACAGTCTTTGGAGTGACGGAGCGGCCGCCCCAGATAGCGCTCTGCCAACCGCCACAGACTAGTCACAGCAATCGGGACATTACATATGAAACAGACGGCCACTACTGTCAGCGAGCAGCCATATTCAAGCACAGAGAGCGTGCACACCGCGCCCATTCCTCCGCTTCAGTTTCTCGAGCCTGCACAGTGTGGCGACTAGTTGCACATATAAAAGCATGGAAAGCTATTCCAGGAGTATCAGAATGGGTGCTAAACGCACAGCCCACGATGACAGTGAATGCAGAGGTACTGTAGCACATCTACTCTGATCAGATTTAGCAAAGC
This sequence comes from Pimephales promelas, assembly GCF_016745375.1. The sequence goes on along the minus strand of NW_024121099.1, from coordinate 20,033,421 downwards.
TGCTGTGCAAAGGGGCCATGGGATCGGTACCGCCTTCTCTGAGCGAGTCAGGCTTTTACAGCCATTATTTTTCTCATACCCAAGAAAAACGGGGCTCTCAAATCTATATTCTGATATATAATCTGAGACAAAACTCTCATGAAAAGACCGTTCAAAATCCTTACGACCAGACAACTCCTTGCGCACGTTCGCCCGAGGGACTGGTTTATCTCTCTCGATCTGAAAGATGCCTATTTTCAGATTCATATAACACCCTGTCACAGGCCATTCTTGAGATCCTTTGGCGGTCAGGTTTATCAATACAGCGTCCTGCCGTTCGGCCTGTCTTTAGCACCCCGTACATTCACGAAGTGCATGGCTCTCGCATGCCCTCAGTTCTCCCTTGAGAACTGAGGGCATGCGAACTTTCAACCATCTGGACGATTGGCTGATTCTGGCGCAGTCAGAGACAGAGATATTATCTCACAGAGCAGCGCTCCTCAGTCATCAACTGGACCAAGAGCTCATTACTGCGAACTGGACTCTGTGGCCATGACTGCTCGCTTATCAACACAGCGGGCGCGCGTCTTTCCAGAAGGGCAGCAGCACTCCTCTGAAGACATTCCAGAGGATGGTGGGCTACATGGCTTCAGCTGCTGCGGTACTTCAGCTGGGGTTGCTGCGCATGCGCCCTCTGCAACTCTGGCTGGCCGCTCGTGGGCTCACCTAGCTTGGGAGTCCGGCTGCGAGCGGATCAGAGTGACTCAGAGCTGCATTACAGCTCTGCAGCCCTGGTTAGTGGCCAACTGGTACCAGCGGGGAGTGATTAAGGGAACTGTCTCATACCAAAAGTTCATCTCGACAGACGCGTCCAACTTAGGATTGGGCGCTCTCTTCGAGTACAGACCGGTCTTTGGCCTGTGGTCAGACCAGGAGAAACTCCACTATATGAACTGTCTGAAACCGATTGCGGTCGAGAATGCGCTGAAGCGTTTCCTCCCTTTCATGTTCTAGTCCATTTGGACAACATGTGTGTAGTGTCCTACGTGAACCGTCAGACCCAGAAACCTCTGCAATCTGACACAACACCTCCTTGTTTGGTCTCAGCACCATCTGCGCTCGCTGAGAGCTGCGCATGTGCTAGGCCATCTGAATGAATGCTCAGACACACTGTCCAGGGACAATGTTACCCCGGAGGAATGGTCCTGCACCCCCAAAAAGTCCAGTTGGTAAGGCGCCAGAAGTCGACCTCTTTGCGTCACAAGACAACGCTCACTGCCCAAAGTTGATGTGTGAGTCTTGAAGCTGACTTTTGCTGGTGAAACTGCAAACTATCTTCAGTAAATCTTTTCTTTAATTTAGTATAATTCTGACTCTGACTCTTCATTCATCATATCTGGGTCTGGGTCTTAAGCGGTTTACCCCTAACACTAAGGTGTTTCTTAGGGTGTTCTGGTTGGTTCCCAGAGTGTGGCTAATATCTTCCTTATTGACAAAAGAGTTTAATGATTCGGGTCATTATATATAACTTGGGTCCTTCCTTTAGTGTGTAACATTTTATTGTCCATCGGGCAAAAAGTAATATTATCAGGTATCCATAGCATGTTTACATTATCATTAATATCCATATCCATAGCATATTTCCATGTAATAAAGGGCTTCCCCTAATCCCTAACCACAAGTATGTGCATTGCAACAGTAATAATGACGCTTTCCTCAGCAAACACTATTAAAAAGAAGAGAAATTAAAAGAAACGCTTCAGATCTGAGGGGAAAGTGAGGATGTGTTGCAGAAATGAACAGGTTTTTATTATCTTTTATGAGGGTTCAATAAACAACCGTTGCTGTATTTTTTCTTAAGACTGCATGGATGTTGTTTTTCAGTATTTTTCTACCGAGAGATTTTCTCTCTGCCTTTATCTTTCAGTCTGTTGGAAGCTATTTCCTCTGTGTTCTCCCTCCTCTCCTTCTCGGGGTGGTGTGTTTGTGTTGAAGTACGGCTCTTTGTGCCCTGCAGGTGTTGCCTCTGTTGTGTCGGACTGGTGACACGCTTCCCTTTTGTTCCCAAACAAGCCGCAACAGTCAAATCCGCAGATCCAAGACCTTGAAAAATGGCCTCAATCATTTGAGGACCGGTGTGCAGTTGACAGTTCAGTAAATTAGACTCCAGTGGCCACTGAGATAAATCACTGTGAGGGACTAAAGACGTCCTTTTACTTTTTCACTATTCCAGCAGCTACTCGGAGGTCTGAGCCCATCGATCGCTGGTGTGGAAATTCACACAGTGCTTCAGATTTAAATAATGCAGATTGGGAGGGAAAGGGGAGATGTAAGCAAAAAGAAAGAGCTACATCCACTGTTCTCAAAAAATAATGGGCAGTCAGAGTTACCCATGTGTGTTGTGCTTTCATGAGTCTGTTGAATCATTTCAGTGTGGTTTTCTCTTTTGTTTAATATGAGGCTTAGTCACTGACAATGTCCAGGAGCTGTAAACAACACAAAACTCTCCCCAAGTTAATATGAAGGAGCTTAAGTATATGTGCTTCTAACTGCTGACTGACTTTTATTATGAGTGATACTAGACGATGCTGATGTTTCTGTTGTCCCTCGGTGTAAACATGGTATAGTTCAAACCATTTTGTGTTGACTTTACCTTCAGAAAAAGTCCATTTACTTTTGTCCTTTTTTGGAGAACCGAGAAATTTGAGTGCAGCAAGTACAATGCTGCCTTACATTTTTAAGTAGTCAGCTTGGATGTTTGTCATTGCAACTTAAAGCTGCAGTCCATAACTTTTTGGGGTTAAAAATTATCCAAAATAAATTTTTGAGCAAGTACATAACCAGCCAGTGTTTAAAACTATCTTCTTGCCTTAGCTCAATTCAAAATGGTAAGCTTTTAATATTCAAATGTTTTTAATTACATTGGTACTGATGGATTTCCGCGGGAGATTCGATGTCTTTGCGTCATTACGTCACATCTGTACACACAAAGAAGGAATGCTTGTTCGACTTCATGCAGCTCTGCACAGACCGATCGGTGGCTGACTTGAAGCAGAGCATGCCGGTCAGAAATTTTGTCCCAGCGCTGCTGACACGTAGAGCTGCATGTAGCGCTAAACACGTAAGCCTATTTAAAATGGATTTAGATAAGTAAAAGAAATTATGGAACTTTGGGTGTCTTGTTTATTATATTTATTTTCATATAAAAGCAGAAGAAGTTAAATTACATCCAGTTTATTAGCAATACCGTGCACGGGCATGAATCTCGTGAATCCTGCAAAATATCCGCCTTTGATCTCATCATGTGCGAGAAGAAAGACCGAACGGCTTGCCTGCGCATTTTTAACTCCTCCCCTCACTGCAGCTGCCTACTTTCGACTATGGCTAGCCGTTTTAGCTTAAAGGGTTAGTTCACCCAAAAATGAAAATTAAGTCATTAATTACTCACCCCCATGCTGTACCAACCCCGTAAGACCTTTGTTCGTCTTCGGAACACAAATGAAGATATTTTTGATTAAATTTGAGAGCTGTATAACTACCACATTGGCTCCTAAAGGACTGCCTCTTGACAGCCCAAAAAGTCAATGAAGAAAATGTTTAAATATCCCAAGTGACTACCGTGGCTCAACTATATGTTTATCAAGCGACGCGAATACTTTTTGTGCGAAAAAACAAACAAAAATAACGAGTTTATTCGACTATTTCTTTTCTTCCTTGTAGGCCAAAACGAGAATTCCTTAGATTTCCACGACGCATGCCCGAGATTTGCGATCTGCTTACACCGCTTACACTACTTCAGATCGCAATTCTTGCGCATGCGTCGTGGAAATCTAAGGAATTCTCGTTCTGGCCTACAAGGAAGAAAAGAAAGGGGAGCCAATGTGGTAGTTATACAGCTCTCAAATTTAATCAAAAATATCTTCATTTGTGTTCCGAAGACGAACGAAGGTCTTACGGGGTTGGTACAGCATGGGGGTGAGTAATTAATGACTTAATTTTCATTTTTGGGTGAACTAACCCTTTAAATTGTATCCAACCTTTCTCGCCGAGACTAGACTACATTTTAGGCGACTGAAATAGACTATATTTAGAATAGACTACTACATTTCAGGCGACTAGAGGCAAGGCGCATCTCAAACAAATGGGAATTTACACTGGGAATTTAATAGTTATAGGCTACTTATATTATTATTATTATAACATTAAATATTAGCTATTCAATTTTATGTTCTGGGAACATTAGTTTTTGGTTTCCAGAACGTTCCCCATTTCTTACCCAGGAAAGTTTTCTTAACGCAAATAGAAAATTCCCTTAAGGTTAGGGTAAAGTTCTGGAAACTTTATGGGAACGTTCCTTTTAGGTTATAAAATAGAACCTAAAAATAACTTACAGTGAACATTCCCAGTTCTCCTTAGGCTATAAAATTAAACCTAAAAATAACCTACAGGGAACGTTCTTAGAACATTCTTATTTGGTTCCCAAAAAAAAAATAATAATAACCAAACGGGAACCATACGGGAACGTTTGGGGAACATTCTTTGGATCTTTATTTTTATTAGGCTAATTTATTTTTTTATAGGCCTATATTATTTTTGATTATTTATTTTTATTAATTTATTCATTGTTTCAATCCAACTGATTTGATATGGTCTACAATTAGGAAAGATGGCTAGATCTGGCCTAGATATCCTAATCGTAGACCAAATCAGTTTGGTTGAATTTGAGAAAACAATGAATAAATTAATAAAAATAAATAGGCCCTACTGCAAGACCAGAGGTGAAAGGTGATAACATGGCAAATTTGAATAACAGTTGTTTTTTTTTTCTTTTTTGTGTGTGTTTGTTTAGACATTCTGGACATGTCGGGCATTATTGTAGGCTATAAAAAAGTCAAAAAAAAAATGAACAGAAGACAATAGAATGGTTAATTAGCTACAATTCGAATTTTCATACAAATCACATATTATTTCAATCATGTAATAGATTTAAAGTAACCTAATTTAACGCTGCGTTCATTTGAGCGCCTGGTCAAATCTCGACGCTCCCTCGGCGGCGCTTCCGTATTAAGTATCCCATAATGCACCACGTTGCTGTCATGGCTGCTCACTGATGACACTTACAGCACATGGGCAGAAATCAAACACATCAGAGTGAGCACACGAGCTCTTCGCAATCGCATCTCACGTTCACACAGAGCAGGTCTCGAGCGACGTGACGCTTGTTTTATTTCTCTTCTGAGGGTTGACGAGGACGATGATGCTGCAGCTGGAGGCGGCGGTTCTGGGCGGACTGAGTCCGGGTCCGGACCTGAAACAGATCGGCTTCAGCACCGCAGGTAAGAGACAGCGGCAGAAATCTTACATCATGTGCTTTTGAGATGACGATATTGGCTGATGTTGATGGTTTCGTCCAGCTATGGATAATAATACGGGTTTGGATCTACTCGGTTATTGTTGTGGATGTTTTGCGTGCTAGTTGATCAGTGTTTGCTGGACGCAGCAGTTATTCTCACGTGGTTTAAATGTGCCGCATGTGTGTTGAAATCTCAGCGCCGCGCCGACGCACAGGACTGGGTCCAGACAGACTGTGAACCGAGCGGCATTTGACAACGTTCTGACAGCATAACTTCTGTATCTGTGTTATTGGAGGATTTGTGTGGGCATCTTTTGCGCATCGGACAGCCAGAAACATGAGGACAGATGCCTGTGTTTTCTATTGATGTCGAGGTGAGCATGTGCACGAGAAAAATACGCGCTGTTATTTAGCTCACAGTTTTAGAACAAAGCCGCATACACAATCATATGTGGCCGTGTTGATTTAAGTGGGCGTTCACTCAGGAGGACGTAAATAACAAGGGCTCAACACATTTGAGTTGTTTTATTATTATTTTTTTAAATTAGCGGAACTTATTGAACGCATATACTTAATATTATTCTCTCGAAATAATGTTGTTTAAATTATTGTTCCATTAACTGTTCCCCCGAAAGTAATGATGCGGGCGGACGGAACGTAACAGTGTACTAAATACACTGGCAGTGGCAGTGTTACTTTTACGACTCAGCGGCACCGCAACACCACTATAGATTATACTGCAAGCATGCAGTGCGATTCTCGAACGCATGATTTTAATGACCAATAGGACGTTACATTGTAGTTACATTTCGAACGAATGACTGAGTAATCAAATAAAAGTCTGAATAAAAGTCTTAAGAGTCGATTCTCGAAGCAAATATAGTTGTTCCAGACAAATGACTCTTTTAGCCGGTTCTTTTTAGTGAATCAAAATACAGCGTTGCTAGTCCGGTTCCAGAAAAAAGATAATTAAGGGTCGATTCTTGTAGTCATTCAATCATGAGGGCGTGTCTCAATCCGCTTCCGAGCGAATCAGTGTATCTGCCAATGATTAAATGTAAATGTAATGTAAACAACTCACTGATTAATAATAATAATAATAATAATAATAATAATAAAGAGTTGATGGCACCCATTGACTTCCACAGTTTTTTCCCTTCTCTACTATGGAAGTCAAAGGGTGCCATCAACTGTCTGGTTACCAACATTCTTTAAAATATCTTCTTTTGTGTTCAACTGAAGAAAGAAACTCGTACAGTTTTGAAACAACTTTACATTTAAAAAAAATTTTGGTGAAGTATTCCTTACAAAAATGTGGCTTAATTTCTGGTAAGGGAGCATAGTGAGCATTGATGCTTCCTGGTTTTTGCGGTGCATTGTGGGATATTTTTAGAGAGCAAGCGGTCTAGTGCACTGAAAGGATTTTGCGATTGATACCCTGGCCTGTCCCAAATGGCACCCTAAGTTCTTGCAGTGTGTCCTCATTTTTTGACATAATGTCGCTTTGATTGACGGGAAGTCATCGCCTCGTTGGCTGCGGAGCTCGCTTCAGTGCGTACTTGACCAAAAGTGTGCATTGAGGGCACATATAACAGTTAGGCCTGTCACGACGACAACAAATTTTGCTGAACGATAAATTTTCCAAGAAATCATTTTGAGCGGTGAGGGGAGTCTTATCGTAAATGCTTCTGATTGGCCATTGCATTCATGAAATCAACACATATGTATGTGATTGGCTGCATCGCTTAACGCTGCAAATGTGTTATAAATAGAAACTCTGGCCTGTAAATTGTTTCTATTTTGTTTTAGTTATTCTTGTTGCTTTTCTGCAACAAATGAATAAAAATCTATTTGTTTTTAAATGTTTTATTCATAGATATTTCGTCCCCTTGGAATTATAAGGTTCTATATCTGCGTTCTGAACAGTTTTGAGATATTGAGCTTCAAAGTTTTTGCATTCCATATAGGAAAATGTGTATGGGGAACAAGTTTCTTTCAAACATAAAAATAACAGGGACCCTAAATGTACAAAACACATCACATAATGTAAATAAATTGTCACAGAATAAGAATATGTGAATAACTCAATTTTGACCAAAATGTCAGATAGAACCATATAATTCCAAGGGGACGATTTCTAGTTTGTGAGAGTCCCACGAATCGTTTTATTCTCCCACAACGTACACGCACTGAGTGAGTGCATTACTGCCCGCGCTCGCACTCGGCCATCAGATCTAGTGCCACGCCGCACCAAATTGCGTTGGCAGTGCACGTCTGTAGATCAAGGGCCCGGCAGAGAATCTAAGCTCTAGTTCACGCTAAGGTACAGAGAATTGTCATCAAGACTCTTTGTTAGAGAGAGAGAGATGCACACGAGGAAAACAAACAAGCATGCAAATGGAAATTATCGCGTTCGAAAAATTATCGAGCTCATTTTTTTTTATTGTGCGATTCATCGACTATCGCGACAGGCCTAGGCACATATCGATATATGCTCGCGAGCACCCTTCTGAAACCTAAAATGACAAATGGGACACCCTACAGCCTCTTAAACTTAACAGACACGCACACATGGCAGCCATTGTAAGTCCGCTAGACCTTAAGTGCTGAAGGCTGCATCCCAAATGGCACAATCCGGCCATGTGGCCCTCTTTTGAGTTTACACTTGGTGACGTCAGGAAGTGCAGACCTAAGGGGCGTTGGCCTCGCCCTCGAGGGCATGCGAGAGTGTATTTTGGGACAGGCTTGATCATGCCACCAAAAGTCAAACAGCCATGAAACTCCTCCCTTCATTTATCTGATGGGTGTTCGCAATATTCCTGGGTTGGTAACTCGTGTGGACAGGGTGCGACAGTGCGGGCTTCGCCAAAGTATGCATCGAGGGCACAAAGGCGGCGCTCATGAGCTCACTTCTGAGCGCTGAAATGCCAAATGGGACACCCTACGGACTCTTGTCTAAAACGCGTAATTTAAGGCCACTAGACTGCGAGTCCTCATTAAGTGTGCCATTTGGGACAGGGCCTGAGATAGCCCTTGTAATGGCCGACTCTGATCAATGCCCTGACTACTGAACTAGGGAGCTGATTGGAAATATAGGGTGTTTTTTAAACGGAAGGCTGCTGCACCCTAGTGAGGCTGGGTCGTTCCTAGTCCAGTCTTTCAGAGTCTTGTGGGCTAGAGTCATCCTCCGCATTAGACAATGAGAAATTCTTGACGGAAACGTGCACACATGGCTACATCATAAATGTTTTTGCCCTTGTTTCATCAAAAAGAAAAGCTTTATTAAAACTGACCTTCTATTAATGCAGTACAGGTAATTACAGCTGTGTGTGGTCTCCCAGCAGTTTAGCATTATATGATTAAGAATACATAATGCCTTCATCTCCATCTGAAACTGGACTAGTTCAGTGCCACTTCATTTTCCGATGATTCTTTTTGGAATTGGAATGTGTGCAAAGGATTGCGGATAAATGGAGGATGCATCCTTCAAAGTAAGCCAAACGAAGGCTGCCTTCAAACGATCCTTCAAATTGAAACATCCTTCGACAGAGCTTGTGGTGTGACAGCTGAGATATGTAGCCTTCTGATTGAGAAGCACCTGTCCTGTAGTCGTATTGCTGAAGAAAATAGGCATAAGAGACGATTGTTCTGGTAAATTAAACAAATACAGTGAAGTTAATTTCCTGAACAAATTATTCTTATTAGATGGTCATTTTTAGGCAAACAAATACAGCGCGGCCAATGGACTCCAATTTCCAAATTATTGACTCTTACGAACTGGTTCTTTTAAAATTTAAGTAGACCACAAACATAGACATGCGTGCATGCACAAGTGTAGTACGATTCCTGAACGAAACGAATAACACAAGTGAACCGGTAACACCACGGCTTCTGGATTTATCCGACTTACTGAACCGCAAGTACCCGACTAAAAGTTAACCAAGATCTGTTACTGTTGCTGGTTATTTAAGTATTTCAATTATAGCCTACTGATTTGATTATACAAGTCGTCTTTAAAAAACAACATTGGTGTGGTCTGGATGTGGACCATTGGCCATAGTGTACTTAAAGATAAAAAAATAAAAAGAGCTCCCTGGGAATGAAAGAACGCGTCCTTTCCTTGTGTGAACGCCCCCCTATTAGTCTATATTATGACTTCATTATCACTTTATTGCTTGCTTCTTATTTCATACATTATCTATCACCCCCATCTCTCTGTCAGTTTAATGTGCTGTAGTGGTGTGACAAATAGCTGTGTACAGTGTATTATGTTTAACTGTTAATTTGGTATACATCCTACATTGCACATTTCATTCCTCTCTCTCTCTCTCTCACACACACACACACACACACACACACACACACACACACACACACACACACACACACACACACACACACACATCAACCTCAGGAGTGATTAATGTGTAACTCATAGGATGGTGTCTGAATTGTCAATCTGATCTTCAGTAAAGCTATTATCAGTCTGTCCTCATTCAGTCACATTTATTCACTCGTTTCCCCTCAGAAGAGATCAACGACTAAGCGAAGTGGCTCAAAGTGAAGTATTCTTCTAGAAATAGTGAAGCTTTCTTCACTCGTATCAGACGCGACACCATTTTGTATCTGCAAAGGGAAGCAGAGTAATCCAAGATCTAAACTGAATTCAAGGCACTTTGTGCTATGATCAAATAAGGATAATTTTAATTCAGTGTAGCTCTCCACATGTACTGTCCTCATGGGTTTATTATAACTGCCTGAGGATAAAACTAAGTATTTGCTTTTGGCACTCTGTGGCATATTTGCAGCATCGTTCACCGGGAAAAAAGTGTTTTAAAGCTGCAGTCCGTAGCTTTTTTTTTTTTTTTTTTTGGGTTAAAAATGATCCAAAATACATATTAGAGAAAATACATGGTGGTGGTACTGGTGGATTTCCGCAGGAGATTCAAGCATGTCTTTGCGTCATTACATCACATCTGTACAAACAAATAGGAGGATTCTCGGCCAGTAGGCTGTATTGCGAGTGAGGATGTTGGAGGTGGAGATTTGTAGCCTTTTCTCATTTGATGGCGGATCCAGAAAGGTTCAAACGACAATCACCAGTGACAACAGATTCACCCGCTGTAAATTGCAAAAGACTTTGTTTGGACTTCGGAGTGGCTACAGAAAAAAAGAGACTGCAACCGGACACATACGAAAACAAGGATACATATCGGAAGGACTTGTTAATATTTAAAGCTACACTGTGTGATTTTTACCCCCATCTAGCGGTGAAAAGTTATGTGACTTTTTATGTGTAAAAGTCCAGTGAATATTAGGTTCTATTCCTCTCAATTCTGATTTTCGTTTTAACTCCTACGGTGGCCAGTGTAGTCCAAGATTAACATGGCTTCCAGTTCGACCTCGTCCATGAGTGTTAACTCAAACGTAAACGCGAAAGGCGAAGCTTGAATTAACGGGTATGTCCCTCTTCGGCTAATGTACTTTCAAGATGGAGGGGCAACATGGCGACCGACATTAGAACCCCTTACCCGTATGTATTTTCAATGGCATTTTATACACTCACGAGAATACTTTATTACTTGAACGAAGTAAATATACATTAATGAGCACATATATTTTTGAAAGAACTAAGTGTTTTTAGCTAAGAATAAACTAAAAAAGTTACACAGTATAGCTTTAACAAGTTGAGAACAAAGTATAATTTGCACGGTTTTGCGTGCTAAGTGATTTTTAGATTTAATCAGCGTGATTTACTGCAATGTCAGAACCAGAACAAAAGTGGATGTTACTTGTTCAGATGACATTTTCCGGTGAACATTATTATGTTAGTCATACTTCCAAAAATAATAATCAATGATTCTGAATGCCAGTATTGACACCGGTGCGGTTATTGACAGCTGCACACTCTCCTCAATGTGTTCATCCGTCCTGTTCAGTTTCGAACTACAACTCACTAAAGTTGATAATTACACAAATAATTGCAATTGCATATTTCGAACAGAGATGGTGACAAAGAGGAAACATGCGGACTGCAGCTTTAAAGTAACTGCATGTTAAATAAACTGTATTTCTGAGTGAGAGCTTTTTCAGGCCAGTTCTTTGTGTACAATGAACTATTTAATTTCATAGTTCACACATTTCAAGCAGGTGTACTTTTATCCTTTTTGTTTATGGGTTTCCTTTTTTCCTCCATGCAAGTGGCTGAAACTGAATTTGAGAACTTCAGTTGTTTTTGTGTAGTAGACATGGACATTTAAAGGGATTGTTCACCCAAAAATGAAAATTCTATCATTAATTACTCATCTCATTCCAAACCTGTAAGACTTTTGTTCATCTTCAGAACACAAATGAAGACCAATGAGGTTTTTTGTTGTGTTTTATACAGAACTTTTGAGCTTCCGCAAGAGGTTTGTTCTTGCGCGTCAAGAAGTTTCTGTATATGTTCACTCCTCAATGTTGAATATGTGAATAAAAGCCTAAATTCAATCTGTTCATCAACCAATTATCTTCAGAATTGGTTGAAAACATATGGATTAGTTTTACAATCTCTTTAGGAACTTTTTGAAACATCAAAGTGGTAGTTGTTAAGCTGTCAATGGAGGGAGATACTGTAAATGTATCATTTACAGTTATCACTGTATTGAATACCTTATGGTAACTTGGTTAACCAATTAACAGATTATTTTTAACTTTTATTTTTCTTAAAGTACTTAGTTCTTTTCTTCTGTAAAAATATAATAATAATAATATATGGAAATAATAAACATTTCAGGTTAAAATGTTGTTTAATAATATAAAAAACTTAAGAACACAAGCTACTGTAAAAAATAATACCATTACCATAACCAATAACAAAAATGTGGACAATCATTAAAAATGAGGACCCTTTGCGACATCCCACATTCTCACAATTGTATTTTCATGATTAATCACTTTTTCCCAGCAGTCAAGAATCCTCTTTGTCTTCATAAACATACACCTAGGCCTAATGCTCATAGTTTGAGATCTTACTAAAGAGCTTGAGAAGAGAATATTCTGCATTTGTTTCAGTTTTTAAATATGACAGTGAGTTGAGTCATGTTTCTCTCTCTATTAGGTACTGGCACTTCAGAAATGAGCGCTAAAAGTGAATTTCGGGAACAAACCATACACGCATTGGTGTCTGAATGTATATCTTCAGCACTTCTCCCCTTGTGTGTGTTCAGATGGAGGTTCGTTGCTGCAGTTGGTGTGTGAGGGAGATTTCGAGGCTGTGCTTTTCAGCTCTGTGGTGCAGGGGCTGCTGGGAAGTGCTCCTGAAGAGGCTGACTGTATTGAGGCCTATCTGGAGAGACAGGTGCTGTCTTACCTTAGCAATGCCACTGAAGACCAGAGGAGTGACAGGTGAGGATTTAGTCCATATGATGGCTTTCTTTCAGTTTTTAACTGTACTTGCAGAAAGATCATGACATTTTTTTGTGCTGTTTAGCGCTAGTACAGAACTCCATACATTTTACTGCAATGAGAAATATTCATTTACATTTTTTTTGCACTTCTAAATGCTGCAGGCACATGCATGTTCTGTGTAACACATTTAAGTGAGTTAATTAAATTTATTACAATCTAAATGCAAATGAGGACAAAGTTAATTAGTGAAACTGTAATTATATTTGTTAAAATTTCACTACTGGCTAAAGATGTCCTCAATTAGTTACACTCATTGTGCCTGCTAAAGTACAGGACTTTTAAAATTTTATTGCTGCAGATTTACTGTTAATTAGCGGTAGTTAAATGATTTCTGTTGTACGGGCTCAAATGTCATATTTATTGTGGTTTTAATGGTTTTATTTGTACTGTGTCCTCTAATTGGCTATGAATTATTTAGCACTGTCATTGTAAATACAACATTTCTAATTTATTGATGGGCAAATTGTAATAAATTCCTTAATGGTTAGATCTCTATCTATATACAGTATGTCCATATGTATGTGTATGTATGATCAATGCAGCATCTTTTCTTTTTTTTTCTTTGGTCTCCCAACATTATGATCACGCTATCATTCTTTCAACTGTTAATAAATTATTCAAGTGTGATAAGAAGCAAACACGGAACTCAAATCTGTAATGGTGCACGTTTACATTTTTTCCAAATAAAATTTTTTTTTCCGTTTAAATTTTTTTGGATTGGTTTTTTCTTTTTAATTTGTTTAATTTGTGTTAAGTTTTTGTACTCATTATAAAGGGTGAATTAAATTTTAGTAATTTATTAAAACATTAATTTATATATCTGTTATAATTTCTTCAGGTTAAACCGAACTTATTTTGACAGGTTGTCGTGAAGACATTTTGAGTTTCTGTGCGCTTATAAATTATAATAGTTTTTCTCGATAGTTTGGTGAAATGCTGATGAAGTGACTGAAACTGCGAACGTCACGTGTGTGTGTGTGTGGGAGATGTCATTCACACAGAGAGACTAGTCTATGTAGTTATTTTGATTTACCTACTTTTGATTTGATTTATCCATCCAAGAATTGACAAATTACTTGAAATTCTGCATATACATTACATTCCAGAGTTTTCACTGGATTCCTGGATTCCATCTTTGTATTTCACATCGTGGAAATCATAGGGGCCTAGTGAAGTGGCTCTCTTTGAACAAACACCCGAAATGCAAACATTGAATGACATTTCAGAGTTCTCTTTCATGCTTGAACTAACAATAACACAAATTTGTAATTATTGCTGTTTTGTTGAGTAGCCTATCTACGCAAGCAGTCTTAAATGAGTTAAAAAGTGTTAAATGAACCCATCCCCCCCAAACCCCGATAACAACAAAGGGGTATTAAGTATATAGATAGGAATACAACTGAAAAGTTTGGTGTAAGTGCTGAAGTGGAGATTTCTGGCTCAGAGTATGAGGGGAAAAAAATACATTTTGAGAATCACGTTGTCAGAAATTGACATCAGCCAATGAGATTTTGCTTTTAGAGTTAAATACCCCATTTTACTGTTCAGGAAGTAGCGTTGTTACCATAGGCGGCTGTAGCAGATGTTAGCTGTATGAAATGTTATTTCTATGTAGTTTTTTTACACATACAGTAAAAATCAATGAGGACCAATGTATTTTGGAATTTATTGACTTTTATTGTGAATAAAACACCATCTATCAAAATACACAATTTCTTTACACAAAGCAAGACATACAAAATTGTAATGCTCCCATTAGATTTAATGAAACTGACTACATGAAAAGTTAGCGTAGATGTTGTGAACTGCTATGTAAAGAGTTTTAGCGGTCGGTGGCTTCAGCTGAGTGGAGCGTTTTATTGTGTAGAGAATGAATAAAACCATACAGAAGGGTTCAAACACTGTCCCCTTCCTTTCAGCCATGAATTACTAATTTTCGATAAGCCCACTTTAATATCTTTTCTCTCCAGAGAAAGAACGAGTTGAGGAAGGGGTGGTTGCGCTGCACTCCACAGCCGTGCTTCTCGTCTTATCTCTTCTCTGCTCGATCAGGCTCCCCTTGCTTAATTTTTCATTTTATACAGCCTCTCTCATTGTGGCTTCGGTTAGAGGGGCAGAAAGTGGTTGTAAATGAGCAGAATGGCTTGAATAATGAATGGTGCTTTCTGTTGAGAGATTAGATGCTGGTAGATTGATGTTTGTGTGTTGAATGCTGATGTTTTTTTGTCATCATCTTTCTGTTGTGTTGTGTACATTCTCATTTATTTTTCATGTAATATTTTAAAGGCACCAAAATACACAATGGGATTGACTCAACTGTTTTCTTTCTCTCCTGTGAGAATAGCGTGTTGTAGATCACAGCGAAACATGAAAGTGTGAATTTGAGTTGCATGTAAATGTCCTTTCTCAATGGCGTCTGGGATTACTATTTCAGGTCTTTGATTTCAGCTGGTGGCACATTGCTGGCACCTGATTCATCCGTTCAGGTCTTACATTTACATCAACTGTGTGTGGAAATGTTATCAAAAATGAACAATGAACGTTAACCTGATGGATGTTTTGTTTACAGTCTATGTTTTCAACTCAGATCCAGTGGCTGTAATAAGGTTAACTGTGTTATTCTGAACCTGATCTCTTTGTTTGTTGTAGAGAAACTGCTCTGTTGGCGTTGGCAGTGGGGTGTCTGAAACTTTTCGCTCAGAGTAATTGGACCGGGCCACCAGTTGAGCTTCACATCTCTGATTTTCTGCCTGAGGCCTTGCTCCAGAACTCAGAGGTGCGGTACCATTATGCACCTGTGCATTTAATCCATTCATCCTACCGCACATCTATCCATCCACACATTTTTAATGAGGAAAAAAACCCGCTAAATGCTCATTTGAAATTATGCGACGTGTGTGATAGATGGAATAGAAGATGATGGTGACACTGGGCAGGTCAGTGCTCTGGATAATGAGTGTGTAGAGGGCTACTGGGCTGCTAATGAAACCTCTCAGGGCTCCTAATTATTCAGAGGTGAAGAGATTCTTCTCCCTAATGGCCTACAAAGGCCTTGTAGATCCCTGGAGAGGCACTGTGTGTGTGTAACAGTTTCTGCTGTTTCACAGCTTTCTAAAGCTGCTGATTTATCAGCCTCGTCCTAGAAAGCAGAGCCCCTCTAAATTAGACTGAGAGTAGCGGACATGGAGAGAGATGGGTGGACTGAAGGCACTTACCACAAGTAGGGCCTGAATATAAAAACCAATGAAATGCGTAAATATAAATGAGTTTTTTTTTATTTGAAATTAACTTTAGATGATGTTATTTGTTCTGTTTAGGGCCCAAGCCCGGAAAAGGCGAATATAAATATATATATACATACATGTATAAATATAGCTGCGAGCAGCGATGAAGGGCCAAAGCCGGCGGTACCGGCACCCCGGTGCCTTGGTAACTAAAGGCACCGGGGTTGTGGTACCACCGGCTTGGGCCCTCAATCGCTGCTCGCAGCTATATTTATTTGTTCCTCTTTTAATACAATGAATTGAATATGGCTTTAATATGAATTTTGTATGCACTTTTGCGAACCTGTTACAATCATTTGGTATGGTTAAATGTAGTTTAAACCACATTTTTTGAATCAGAAGTTGAATTTAATGAAACATTTTAAAATAAGAAACCTACAGATTTGGTAACCGGGTTGAAAATTCAAATCACTGTTACTTAGTGATGTTTTTGATAAACTTATTTCCTATAAATTCTAAAAAGATATTTTTTCTATTACATTAAATGTTTATCAAAAACGATAAGCCAGCTTTTGTCAAATTTTATGTAATTGTTGAGGAGATTAAAATGAAATTTACAGTTACATTTCATGATTAATAATTTTAAATATTTTACTATTTCACATTACTGTATACTGTGGTGGTTACAGTTTTAATTACAAAACCATGATAAACTAATATTAGATGTCCCTAATAGTATGAGAACATCTTGTTTCATCATTTCTATTTTTTTCTCTTTCTCTCTAACTCACACACACAGCCTGCAGCCCTGAACATGGCCGTGTTGTCCAGTCTTCAGCTGGATGGAGAGTCTGTTTACAGTCTTGTGTCCAATCCCCTCCTGCTACTGCTGACCAGAGTCATATTCGTCAACTGCGGTGCCAAACTGGAGACCCTTCAGGTGAGATACAATCACTTTTACACCACTGCAGTAGAATTCACCATGATTGGGAACTCAAGATGACACACCAATACAGTGCAACTGCAGGACACTATAACTCGACAATTTCTTTGTGAGAAACTAATGTAAGTGACAAAGGGGTTCTGTAGTTTGAGTTCGCTTGAACAGTTAGATAATACACCAATATGTGTGTGGGTAATAAGGAGCCATCTTTTGCAGTCATTACTGCATCTCTTGCATTCATTACTCTCTGCCCGTTTGTGCATTACTGAGAGAGACGATGAAGAAATATGAGGCTGTTCAAAATAAGAGTTAAATTATGACCGTGGTTTCCTTCTTGTCTCTCTGTATGTGTGTGTGTCAAGGCCTCGCACATAAATTTCACAGCAGTGGAGCATTAGGATGGATGTGCGTGTCTCCTGATGTTTGTTGGTCTTATACTAATCCATATGTATGTTGCATGATTCTCCAATAGTAGACTAAGTGTATGTTTGGATCATTGTTCGAAAAACAGTGGAGTGTGGAATTTCTTCAGTGGAATTGAAAAAGTTTCCCAAAATACCTCTTTACCATTATTATTATTATTTTTTTTAAACAGAGGTAGCCCCTCCTCCAAATCACCCTATTGGTTGAATCAGATGTCATTATACCGATTTTTCTGCAGCCATTACTCCAGGCTTGTAAAAAAAAAATCTTTCTAATATGCTGATTTGGTGCTCAAGAAACTCTTCTTCGTCGTCGTCTTAAACAATTGTGCTGCTTAATATTTTTGTGGAAATTTGATGCTTCTGTCAAGCTAAAACAAAGTTTATAAGCCCTACAAGTTTTTAGCTTTTTTTTATGAGGGTCAGACCACAAATTAAAATGTTAATAGCAAATGGCATCTATATTGCAAAAATTCAGTTCTCTTCTAAAGCTACAGATAGAAAAGTAACATTCCAGCTACCTTTGGGCATCTATAGTGCTAATTGTAAAGTTATATGGCCAACTTCCACAGGAGCAGGAATAGCACTTCCACACGGAATGTCATAATCAGTATTGATGCTTTAGTTCTTGACTGAAGTGTCCTCGTTTCAGGTTGTCAGTCAGAATAGGATTAGCAAAAACACACATTTTGTGTGTGATAAGTGACACTCAGGATGAAGTCATGAATCTCACTGTTCTCTCTGTCTCAAAGCAGGAAATTACAGCCCTAAAATCCTGTAGTCTTTTAAGTTGTAAATATTATAAACAAATTTTATTTTCCCAGCAGTGTCCACAATCTTTTATAGTATTTTAACTGTCTGTGTTGAAGACATTACACATGTCATTCTTTTTTTCTTTCTTTCTGTGAATATTTATGTGGTAAGATGGGCGTAACTAATGCATTTATACATGTATTTCCCCATCTTGTGCAACTACAAGCACAGAGATGAATGTTTGTGCTGCGATTAGTTGAGAGAAAGAGAGGCGCAGTATGTCACACGCCCCCCCACTGCCTCATGTTCCAGAACGTTGTTTCATTAGTGTGAGAACAAACGAACACACAAACTCTGATTCTGGTCATTTATAGGGCAGATACACCAGCATACAGATTTAATGTTTGTGTTGTGTGCAAGTACATAAATAAATGTTTAATTCGGAACATCACTGCTCTCTCTGCTGTCGTCTTTGCACACTCAGTGTTGTGTTTCATTTTAGAGACATTGCAGATAACACTTGACTATTTGAAAACATTCGTCCTTGACGTGGACCACATTTAGTCCCCCATCGAAACTAATAAATGTTGCTTGTGTAGAACTGATGGACTGATTAAGTTTCACCTTAATCTATCAAACTCTGATTGTAATTTTTCTTGCCTATGTGAGAATTTCTTTAAAAATTAAGATTAAAAAAAAAATTAAAATAGAAAAAGGTTTTTAAATTGTAATACTTCACAATGTTTCTGTTTTACTATTTTTTTTTTAATCAAAAAAAAAATAAAAAAAAATGCAGCCTTGGTGAGCATACAAGATTTCTTTCAAAAACATTAAATCCTACCGACCACACAATTTTGAAAGGTAGCATAAATGTAAAATGTAACTTGTCACATCTCTTTGTTTGTGTGTGTAAATAGCTGCTGCCCTGGTGGACCCTGCGATATGTCGCTCTACATCAGCAGATACTAGAGGAGAGATCCCCACTGCTTTTCAACCTGGCACTCAGCTGCATCGAGAAAGGCAAGAAAACACACACACACACACACAGTTGTGTAGTCCTTTTACCTGTTAAAATAACTACATTTGGTTTTACTGAAGTAATTCTACAAGTAAAAATCTCTAAAGGAGAAGTTTTAGATAATGTAGTTTTGAAGCTAGACCAATCATGAACTTCAAAATTGATTTTGTAAAAGCCATTCAAAAAAACATTCAAATTTTGTAAACATTCAAAAAAATAATAATTTCCAAATTCACAGTGAAGACCTACTGTGCTAATGATTTTGAAGTGAGATCTTGCTGTTGCTGTGTAACAAGCGTACATAATCTTGTACCCATTTAAAAAAAAAAAAAAATGTGATTTAATCTCATGTTTGTTTTGGTTCGAGGCTTGAGGATTTTTTTATTTTGAAGTACCTGTAGAGAAAATGTACAGTAGGTGTATTCAGTTCTTCTTGAACCCAGGCTGCTGAAAAAGTACATACCATTGCGCTACAGTATATGCCAACTTTTTTTCTTTTTAAAGCATTTTAAACATCTTGGACTGAAATTGTCAAACAGCCTGTGTATACTTTTGAAGTAATGAAATAATTACGAAAAAAATCAGGGATTTTGATACAATGCTTTTTAAACAATTAGGTTAAGTAGTTTAGCTTGGTAATCAATCAGCATCATCAGTTGTTTGTTTACCCTTTTGGCAGTAGTGCATCTTTTTTTTTTTTTTTTTAAATATCATAGGTCTTTTTGGGCCTGATACAGTATCTCTTGGAATGTAATGTTTGAACTTACTTCAGATTAGGTTGTGTGCTTTTTTTTTTTTTAATGGAAACAAATCCTCGGGGAAACTGGAATCCGGAGTGTCTAAAAGGATTTCAGACCCAGTGCTGCCTCAATTTCTTCACAGCTCAGATCCTGACATCACTGCAGCTGCTGAAGGCACATGTCAGCGACGTGAGACGCTCTTTAGTGGAGAGATGACACAGCTGTCAGCTCCTATTAAGTGGGTCATCTTTAGAGAAGCTGATGTCAACTAGAGGGCGACGTGGAGATTCAGGCTGTGGGTTTTTTGCAGTAGTGTGTGCGTGTTCATATCTCTGAGGTGACGGTGACAGCGTCTGTTTGATGATGTCAGCACTTCATGTTTGTTTGTGAAATAGAGACGCAGTGACATGCCAAAGGTGGAGTAATGAGGTTTCCCAAAGTTTGTGATCGGAGTAGTGTTGTGGGCAGTTTTGGGTTGGGTTTGCTTTCTGCAGACTAAACGTCCTCCACAATGACGTGAAAAGTGATCATACATTATGGGACCCTCCCAACGGTCACCACGGAAGCCACTTAATATGACCACCAAAATTAACAACAGTAGAGATGTAACATTTGACCCGATAAGGCCACCCTTAAAAATATTCTTGTTTGCCGTAACCCGACCGACACTGTCAATTTAGGGCCGACCCAATTTTTTATTTTTTTTTCCTTTTAGTCCGACCGACTTGCCGGTTGTAACTTGCGTTCAGACCGACCGATTTTTAAAAAAAAAAAAAATTTACTCTTCAAACGACTAATTCAAATTCAATAAAATAATTAATTATATTTTAGTTAGTATTGTGAAAGAACTACGTTCTTTCTTTTAAATAAAAACCCGTGGCGTCATACAGTCATCCGATTATGTTTACATTGGTTTAACGTTACGCGTGTCATAGCCTATATCATGGCTTGTTCGCTCGTTTCATTCAGTGTTCCCGCTTGGTAAATCCGGTTTTAAACGGGCAAAGGGGCTGAATATCAACCATTTCTATATAATAATAATAATAATAATAATAATAATAATATTAAACAATTTGTCTGTGATGCAATTTTGCTATTCGCAGTCCAGAAGAGAGAGCGATCTCTCACCCGGAGCCACAGCGCGCACAGCACGACAGCCCTGCTTAATGAGTGACAATGAGGACAGAACGTGGTTACCTACACTTTAGATCTGGGATATTATTCTAATTGTATAGATTTCCGCTTTCAAAGATTATAAAAAGAAGATATTTGAGACGAAGCCATTACAGACGCATTCTGTCTAGCGCAACTTTCCCTTCACAGCGTTGCGCTGTCATTTCTTCCTAAAGCCCAAACGTACCGTCAGAATCAGCACGATCGGTAATTGTTGTAAAATGCAGTCTGTACTGTTGCTAAACTGCGGACGCGTTCAATCATTAAAAGAGCTGTTAAAAGCACAAAAGTCTGCGCAAGAGACGCTGTTAACAAAGCGACGCGAGCTCCGAAATGCACTAAAACGAGACAAGAAAACTAGGCTATAGCCTCATTTTGGGCTTCATGTGCGCATCTAAACTATCAAATATACATAAAATATAAAAATGATCTGCTCTGAGATTCATTTAAACACAGTTTATGTCTTAATTGGACGTAAATAGTTGGGAGAAAATGATGGTGCATCAGTCATCTATTACAGTAGAGTTCTGCATTCGGTATTAAAGGGGCAGTAGTCTAATAAACATGTGACGATTGAGCCAATGCGAATCAAACAACAAAAGGCAGATAAAAATCACTCACAGCTCTTGAATGAATAACTTAAACTTTAATAAGCATTAATCTAACTATGATAAACTATGCAGTGTCATTTTACATTTGATTACGAATTAAATTTCTTTTCAGACAGAGCAACACACTTAACTGAAAAGTAGCTAATTTTAGACCTTCCTGAAATTAAAGCACTGTGTATATAGGCTAATTTGTAATTGTATTCTTTGTTTGACCATGTGTTTTGTACTTGTTTTTGCTTATCTCATGTATATGCATAACAAATAGATATTTTATTCATTTTGTGACTGGCCTAAAATGTAACCGGTTGTAGGTTGCATTAACACCTAGCGGTGCATGCACAGTTTGATGACAGTCAGTGACGTCACAATATGCATTTTTTTTTAAAAATTCACGATCACCATGACCAAAATTGTACTTTTTTTTTTACACTGAATCTTGAAAAAAAAAAAATATAGACCTACCTACCGACCCTTTTTTTTAAAAAATTGCTGTTACTGCAAACCAAAATATTTTTAAGGATGGCCTAACCTTACGCATCAAAGAAATGTGTAGCCAATTTTGGGATATTTCAGTGTGCCTTTTGAAAATGGGCTCATATTTCTTCTGTTCATTTGCTGATCGTTTCAGAAGGATTTGGGTTTTTAGGTACAGGGTATCACACTCCTCAGGATTATGTCATCTCTGACTCAACTTGACACCCTTGTGTCAGACAGACCTCTTTCAACACAGTCAGATTTAATAATCTCTATATGAATGTGTATTTGCACTACCGTTCAAAAAGTTTGGGGTCAGTATGAATTTTTATGTGTTTTTTTAAAAATGCATTTATTCAGCAAGGATTTGTTAAATGGATCAAAAAGTCATGGTAAATAAATGCTGTTCTTTTGTACTTTATTAAAGAATCAAGAAAGAATCACTGTTTCCTCAGAAAATTTTAAGTACCACAACTGTTTAATATTGATAAAATAAAAATAAATGTTCCCTGAGCACCAAATCAGCATATTAGAATGATTTCTGAACGATCATGTGACACTTACGACTAGGGTGGGTGCTGAAATTCAGCTTTGCCATCACAGGAATAAATTACATTTAATAAGTAATTATTGGTGTGTAAATTATATTATTTAATATTAGAAATGGGTGTGTAATATGATATTCTTTAAAGTACTTTGTAATTGCCATAATTTGCCAAAAATATATATAGAATTAAACGGAGCAATTCCTCGCACCAACAGTGCTCGAACCCTAATTATTTAATATCATGGCATGATAGAAGTACAAAAGTCTGAATGTCTGGGATAGGGGACAAATACATTAAAAGAAATAGAAAAAATATTAATAAATATTATATAAAATAGGAAAATATAAGAAAATATATATATGAAATACAGTATAATATAATGATTTTTAACTATTTCCCCCCTCAATGGAATTGCTGATAATCTGCTTTTTTTTTTTTTTTTTTTTTTTTAATAATACAAAAAATAGAAATAGAAGCTTTTTTTCACTAGTTGTCTTGGATTTGACTGGCAGTTATTCAGTTACTCCGATAAAGAAAATGTTGTCTATTCAGCTGTTGAAAAAGATTCTGTGCCAAATCTTTGCCTCTGATAAGCTGCTCAGTTTATATTTATGCATTTAAGAATTAAACTACAATGACTTGTTATATTTTAAACATGTTGATGGAATTTTAAAAGGTCTCAGCATCAAATATGAGGTTACAATTTCCTTTTACTTTGTGTGAACTGAAAGCATTCATTATAGATGCCCATGAAATGGTTTCTGAGGGGGAAAAAGTGAGTCAAAGATTGCTTTGCTTTAATGGCAGGATATAGACCCGTTCCTCTGAAGAGTTTTGGTTAATGTGGATTCACCAGGGAATCGTGGGCTAAATGATGAGCTCTGCAGCAAAGCAGCATCTTAATTGGGTTCCTGTGCCTTCGGAATGAGTTTCCTGCGCTGCTTTTTAATCAGACACGCATCAGCTATGCCCCAATATAGATAATCAGCGTAGATGTTCAGATGCAATATTTACAAGAGGATACAGGCGATAATTCTGTCTTGTGATGGTGAGTGGCTCTGCTTCAAAAGACCTCAACATCATGCCTGTCTCTAGTGGCACGCTAGGCTTTTATTTGCAGAATGATGTTATATTTGTGAAGCTCTCAAAGCTGAAATAACACCTCGCTGAGGTGTGTTGTCAGTTTCAGTATTGACTGCCAAAAGCATTCACTGTCCTTCACAGAGAGTTGTGGGAAAATTAGGGGATCGCCAGGGACTCACATCAGCCGATTCATTGACTGCTTGGCCTCAGGAGCATTTCAAAGCGTTTTAAACTGAAGTAACATGCAGTTAAATATTGAGCATAGACATTCCTTATATAAGTTTAGTCATAGTTTAGGACTAAAACTTTAAAAAGCTAGTCCATTTTTATGGCTTTGTTCATTCTTTATTGTAGTATAGCTTAGGCCTGTTGTTTTCAAGTTTTGAAAAACAATATTTTAGAGAAAAATTAAAATTTTGGGTCTGCCTAATTAAACCTGGCATATAGATAAAACATGTTAAAAGAACCTATGTTCTATACAGCTTGCTCTCCTTATTTAACTGAGTGCGATCAGCTTTTTTGCATACCAAGATGTTCCTGAAGGTATTAATTCGCTACACATTTTTTTAAAAACATTTTTATTCAAAAATAAATCATGAGAAAATGAACTTCATCACTGTGTTTGCAGGAATTGTAAGGAAAAAAAATACCTGTTTTTTAATTACTTGTTTGGGGTAAATGTATCCCCACCGGGGATAAGCAGAGGCAAGGATACATTGACCAGAAAGGGGGGAATCCCATGCATCCTATATCCTCCAGTATGCAGCAGTCCTGTGGGCGAAAATGCCTTGTTGGTAGAGGTCAGAGGAGAATGGGCCGACTGATTCAAGCTGATAGAAGAGCAACTTTGACTGAAATAACCACTCGTTACAACCGAGGTATGCAGCAAAGCATTTGTGAAGCCACAACACGCACAACCTTGAGGCAGATGGGCTACAACAGCAGAAGACCCCACCGGGAACCACTCATCTCCTCTACAAATAGGAAAAAGAGGCTACAATTTGCAAGAGCTCACCAAAATTGGACCGTTGAAGACTGGAAAAATGTTGCCTGGTCTGATGAGTCTCTGTTTCTGTTGAGACATTCAGATGGTAGAGTCAGAATTTGGCATAAACAGAATGAGAACATGGATCCATCATGCTTTGTTACCACTGTGCAGGCTTGTGGTGGTGGTGTAATGGTGTGGGGGATGTTTTCTTGGCACACTTTAGGCCCCTTAGTGCCAATTGGGCATCTTTTAAATGCCACAGCCTACCTGATCATTGTTTCTGACCATGTCCAAACCTTTATGGACACCATGTACCCATCCTCTGATGGCTACTTCCAGCACAATAATTCACCAAATCACAAAGCTCGAATAATTTCAAATTGTTTTCTTGAACGTGACAATAAGTTCACTGTACTAAAACGGCCCCCACAGTCACCAGATCTCAACCCAATAGAGCATCTTTGGCATGTGGTGGAACGGCAGCTTCGTGCCCTGAATGTGCATCCCGCAAATCTCCATCAACTGCAAGATGCTATCCTCTCAATATGGGCCACATTTCTAAAGAATGCTTTCAGTACCTTGTTGAATCGATGCCACGTAGAATTAAGGCAGTTCTGAAGGCGAAAGGGGGTCAAACACGGTATTAGTATGGTGTTCCTTATAATCCTTTAGGTGAGTGTGTGTGTGACGCACAGATTCTTTCAGCCTCCGGGCATTAATTTGCTGCAGCAATGGCTACATCTAAACAATCAACACTTCTGCCTCTCAAACCCTCTGGACTGTTAAATTCATTGCTCAAACAGCTATACTATATATTGCTTTGTCCTTAATTCTATAGCTGGCTGAGCTGTGTGGAAGGTAATGTCTGAAATATCTGGTTTGCAATTGCTTTCTAACTTCTAACCTGCAAGGTCAGCTTATGGACTGGGCCAGTGGGACTAGAGCCTCGGTACTTCTTGCTACAAGGGGCATCGAGCAAATAAAACCTAGATATAAATGACCTGGGATGTAAAATTGAAATGTTTGTGCTTGAATGCATGTGATTTTTTTTTTTTTTTTTTTTTTGCCACCAAACAAGGTGATATGTGTTCATGACTCCTCAGCATCACTACAGTACCTAATTGCAGCTAGTTGTGGTTTGTCTCTTTTGCAATGTGTAACATTTATGCAACTTTATATCTTGCAATCGTATCTGCTATTCAATTTCATTAGTTCATCACATATTGAGGGCCTTGCATGAACATAATCCATCCTTGCTGACCAGATGGCATTATGGAGCTCCTAATGGCAGGAATTGATACTCCCACAAACAGAATCTGTTACTGAATGATATATTACAGCTGAAAAGCCAAACAAGCTTGAACTGAAACATGGTATTTATATTCCATCTAGAAAGTGTCTTTTACGTAGATGCGATCTGAGATTACATGTGGGATCTTCATTGATATCTGAAGACCTTTTTAAATGTAGGATCTCAAAGCCAGTATGATGTCTGAATCCCCACTCCCCAATTTATTCAAACCTCAAATTGTTCAAATGGATTGTCTTGTGGGTAAAAAATGATGTTCTTCAGTTCAATCTGAATAAAAGTACACCGCGTTTACCCCAGTAGTCATTATCTACAGCACCCACAGGATATTGACTACTTTTGTATTTCAAAAAGTTAAAATGATCAGAAAAGTAGGAAAGATTTCTCAGAACAATAAGGTTGTATTTCACTTGGTTGAAGATGAGCTCAGGCTTAAGCTCTTATGGTAGGGTTTATGTTTTGAGCTAATTTGTCTGAGCAGTTTATCACTGACTCAATGAAGTCAATGAAGCATTTTATTAGTTGGTAAATAATAAAGGTGAATAATTTTTAATCAGCGTTTACATTCAGCGAGTTACATGGGTGACTGGATATTGGAGCAGGTCTTTCATCATGTTGGTAAATGTCAAGCTTGCACTGGGATTTAATTGGTGAAGATTTAAACCCAGGTTTGTAGGTGACCGCTTTCATGAGGGTGTCTGTAGGGAACTGATTTGGTGGTGTTTTTTAATATTCAGTAGCAAAGGTTTAGAAGTGGTGAGTAGGGCTGTCAATCAGCTAAAAATTGAGTTGCATGATGTGTTATTTAATTTAGCCAAGGACATCCTTGTTCTAGTCTGCATATTGGTTTATGTTCAATATTTTCTAAAAAGTATTGTGTATTCAGAGCAAATTAATTGAAATAAGTGCAAATAATTGCACATTATTTGTATTTGATTCATTTTATTTAGTAATTGCTGTAAAGAAACCTTAACCTTATTTGCCTCTAAAACCAAATGTTAGTGTCGCGCTAGACTCCCTACTTAGTTGCATTGATGATATTAAGATATGGTTATCACAAAACTTTCTTAATTTAAACACTGCAAAAACTGACTGTGTCATCTTTGGTAACCCAAATGGTTCAGCTGTGAATCTGGGGGTTTTGACTCCATATGTTAAGCCCGCTGTTAGAAATTTAGGGGTTACTTTTGACCACAACATGAAATTTGACATGCAAATCAGTAATGTTGTCAAAACGAGTTTTTTCCAGCTTCGCCTTTTGTCTAAAGTTAAACCTTTTCTTAACAGGCATGACCTGGAAAAAGTGATTCATGCCTTTATTAGCTCGAGGTTGGATCATTGCAATGCTCTCTATATTGGTTTAAATCAAAGCTCCATCTCACGACTTCAACTTGTGCAAAACGCTGCTGCTCGGTTTTTAACCAATACATCTAAGCGTACTCACATCACTCCCGTCCTTTATAATTTGCATTGGCTTCCAGTACAGTATCGAATTAATTTCAAGATTTTGCTGTTTGTTTTCAAGGCCCTAAATGGTTTGGCCCCGGAGTACTTATCCGAGATGTTGACCCTGCGTGAGCACAGCGGGTTGTTAAGGTCTTCAAACCAATTGGTGCTGGAAGTCCCAAGGTCGAGGTATAAGCGATGGGGTGATCAGGCATTTGCTGTTGCTGCACCGAGACTTTGGAACAAGCTACCCCCTGATATTCGCACTATTACGGATGAAACTACTTTTAGATCTAAACTAAAAACCCACTTATTTAGAATGGCTTTTAATACGCAGTAGTGGTGGGACAATGTCTTTTTCTTGTTTATGTTGTTATATGTATCTATACTTGTGTATTGGGCTGTTTTATCGTGTTTTATTACTTTTATGATGTGAAGCACTTTGGATTCCTGACGGTTGTGTGAAGCGCTATAGAAATAAACGTTGATTGATTGATAATAAAAAATTACAAAATTTGTATCATTTATAATATGTATGCAATCAGTTAAATTTTTTACGTTATTTAAAATAAGAATTCCGAGCGAAACTCCATCTAGAAATATCTTCTCTTACCCAATTAGTCACTGCTTTCGCTTTCTAGAATAAAACCTCAAATGTTGTTTATTTTTTTTCTTCCTCTTAGCCCACAGGCAGAGATGCTTTTTCTTTAATAACAGGCTTTCATTCAATTTGATGACATTTGAAGAGGTGACATTGAAAAGTAGGCTGCATGTATGATTAATTCAAAATCAGGATTTCAGCTATTTTAGTCCGTATACTCGAGGCGCACTGTAATATTTTTATGACTGCCTTTCTTGCTGCTTATTTTTTATGTTAACATGAGTCAATCGCTGTTTGTGTCTCATCTCTTTTTGTGAGCAGAACAAAGCAGCGCTCATTTCTTACCCTTCACAGTTCACAGATACGTGCGCGTGACTTGCCCGTGAATGACTTGGAGCTCTGTTAGTGTATGAGAGGAAAGGTGCTGCTTTTCACTCAGATCTTCACACAGATCACGCTGAAGGTCACTAAGTGTTCAAGCTGAGCTTTATGAAGGGTTTAGCGTTCACATTTTCATACATGCAGTATTGCTGAAAGTGAATATACAGCTGTGGGCTCAATTATCACTACTTTATTCATTCATTCATTTAGTTAGGTTTCCTTTATCATTTTTACTCCCTTCTATTCTTCTCACTTAATCCTTTCTTCTTTTGTTGTCATTTATTCCTCTTCATTTCTTCCTTCTCTTTTTTAGTAAATTGAATGTGTAGATGGTGCCTCTCGTAACCTGGTCCTTCCTCTGTTTCTGTAGTGTGTAAATGTGAGGAGCTGTTCAACAACACCACACACAGGAGCCTGGCCATTCAGTTCCACCTGGAGTGCAGTTATACCTGCCTGACCTACTACGAGTATCGCAGGGCCAAAGAACACTTGCACACAGCCCGCGATCTGTCAGGACTTGATGTAAACATGACGGGTAGGCAATATAACAAGAAGAAAAATGATGATTCTGTGCAGGTGATTGAAGGATGGATATGTACGGCAATGCGTGACGGAAGTAATTGGAAGATGGAATGAATGGTCGAAAAAATATGGATTACCTAGCACTGCGAATGAGGAAAGAATTGATGGAATGCATGAATGATTAAATAACTGTTTGTCTCCCTCAGGTGCCCTAGGGAAGAGAACTCGTTTTCAGGAGAACTTCCTTGCTCAACTCATCTTAGATGTCAAACGGAAGGACAACTCTCCTGTTTTTAATTCTGATTGTCTCTCCCTTACGCCGACACCTAAAGAACTCTTACCAAAGGTACGTGGGAGTTTCTAAAATTAGCTTTTGTTATGAATTATGTATTGTCATGACAATGGTGGTTAATTGACAAATCTACTACAGGCCTTACACGTTTTAATTTTAATTTAATAATTAAAAAAATATTATTTTATATATTATTATTATATATATAATATTATTATCGGCTCAGGTCGTTGTCACCAGAGACTCGTAGTATGCATGATGGGTTTATGTAATTTTCTTTAGTTTTCTTTATTTGACAATTTATGTGATTTAAATGACTTTCATCACTGTACTCGAGTGATGGTCAGAATATTATAAAAATTTGACTTATGTTGGTGTTTCTACAAATATTCCACAAGAATTTGGTGAATAGCTTATATTAAATTTCAAAAGTCAATTTCCACTCTCCTTTGCCTCTTGTCTTGTGCTCATTTTAGCCCCATGGTATGTAAATACCCATCACAGTCCTTTTGGGGGCAAGATTTGTGCTTTACTTTTCCCATCCATCAGGGGGCGACGTTTATTTTACTTCTGACAGCAGACATGACATTGAGCTGTGGTGAAGGTCGTGAAAAATATATTTTATGCAGATTTCCATCTGTCCCATTCTTTCCCGTCTTCCTCTCGCTGTCTCTCTCCTCTCACCCTGAGGCAGTGCTTTACTTTTATTGCACATTTTTGGACAGCAGTTGAGTTTTATCTAGTGTTTGGGTGATCTGTGCAGTGGCAGTGTGGTGTCTGGTATTATCTGCTTGGCTGCGAATATGACAAATTGGGGACAGACAAAGATTTTACGGAAAATTCATGAACCTTATCTCTGTTTCCCCTTAGCTGGCCTCGTTTTAAAAGTCCAGTAAATCATTTTTTTCCCGAGATTGCTTGAGTTTTTGGATTAAATGTGATAAGATCAGTATTGCTTACAAACTCTGAGCTGATAGCGCTCCACTAGGTCTTTATCATTTGTCTCTGTGATGGCTTTTCAGGTAAAGTTTACTTGCGTGAGCGGTCTTCATTTCATGGGAATAGAATGTAAATGTCAACAAATTAGATTTTAAATGGGCTAAAGCAGAGGACCATGTTCATTTGCATATGCCCCGCCCCAGCTAATAAGTATCAATGCTGACTATGATTGAACATAATTTGCTCACTTGAGGTAATATTTCAGGAAATAATTATAAAGAGCTACGTTTTAGTTGAATAATTACAATGTAAAATTCGACAGGAGAATGGGCTTTATAAATGCTGTTCATTATACAATACTAAATATGTCATTTTGCCTCTCATTTTTGGCTCATGTAAAGTGTGATCTGTGTTTTGTCATATCTTTTTCTTATTTTTAAGGTCTTTTTAGGATCTGCTCTGATTCTCATCATGTGTTTTATAGGATCTTCAGCTGGGTGATGATACAGTCCTGAACCAGATTAACCTGGCAGAGCCGTCTGAACATGAACTCCCAGACCTTAGCGCTGAGGAACAGGCCCTTATACTGGCTACATGGTGAGCGTCTCAGTCGATTTGAATCGGCCCTGTTTGAATTGTGACACTGGTAACAGGATGGACACTCTAAAGTGACAATAGTGATTGATCATGAAACGCAATAATCGCTTGTCTTTTTTGCTTAAAAAAATAAAATGCACGGACTATGCACAGATACACAAAAGTGACCATTTTTGGATGTACTTTGCGGTCCAATTCACTAGGGTGCAATTTGTATCGACCTTGTTCAATCTTTTACTCTTGTACTTCGTCAGAGCTCAATATTTAGACGTTCCTCATTTTACGAGATGATAGACTGTCTTGTACACAATGATCAAAGTTTTCAGACTCTTTATAAATTTATAATACATTTATTTATAATTTAACTTATTTTTTTATTTTTTATTAAATTGACTTTTTTTTTTTTATATTTTCAACTTTCTTAAGTGTAATGTTGCTGTTTGAGCATGAAAAGGGGCTGTGAAGCATAAAGTCTACCCAAAGTCTACTTATTCTCTATATCAGTAAGCACTGTTTCTGAACTCCATTAAAATGTCTCAATTAGTCTTGATTGAGTTTTCTTCTTGGAAGATACACGTCACAATATTCATAATTTAAATTTCCTTGATGTGCAAAAAAGGGGCAAGGCCTTCTTGAGTTGTGTTAGTGGTATATTGAAACTCGCTGTTATGGTGAGGGGCGTGGCATTTCTAAAACCCGTTCAATGCGGTTGACCAACACACTGGTCTAGCTGACCAATCAGAGGACATTACGCTTTTCACATGGAGGGGATTCATAGAGACAGAAACTGAAAAGAGTATTACTGACAGACTGGGAAGAGAGGTGCTGCAACAATATAAAATGTGTGTAGAATAATGTGTTTTTTGAACATGTAAGCATTCTAGTAGACTCAAAACTTATCTGAAAAAATGTTTGAATCACCATTCCTTCAGCTTTTCACATGAATATGAGAGTAGCAAGGTTGTCGCTGTGAAGGTAAAAGGTTCACTTTTATGAAAGTTTAAGTCTTGCAGAGGAAATACACATACTGCCACTGTCAACAGTTAAATTAATCACACATACTACTTTTGCTAGACGGATGTGTATGGTTTCTGACACTTTAGTTTTGAGAGTCTACCTTGTGCATGTGATATTGAACATACTTCTGAAAGTCAGGTTGTCAAAGCCCAAGCCAAAACGCTTTACGAGTATGACTTAAACAGATCCTCTGGCTGAAATGTGCTTAAATTCATACAGACAAAATTCCAAGGAATATGCATCTTCTGTCTCCTTATCCTTGAAGTTTTATTAGCTGTAGTATTTAGTTCCAGTCGACATTTAATCATGTTCGGGATGTGCAAATCATTGTTATTTAGGCATGATTTATCTTGGTAACTTTGAAGTGTTGTGTCAGGCCTCTGTTTTGCAGAATTTTGTATATTTTTTTCCTTTTTTTTGTGGCCAAGTGCGCATTTAGAATGGTCATCCACCCCCCATCTTAGCCCTAGGAGGAGGTGTGGGGTTCTCCTACACTGCTCTCTAATTAGTCTTGTACCAGCCTGTGCATCCTGTTCATTGTGGAAAGGTCGTCATCTTGCCCGACTGGCTGCTAGGAGACAAATTGCAGGCGTGGAATAATTAGCAGGGCGTAATTATGCAGGCCAGGGTCCTTAATTGGGCTGCATGATAGTTGAAGGTGAATTATGGGCCGTCAGTGGTGCAGTCAAGCATAACTGCACGTACGGTTTAACGGCGTTCTGTTGGAATGCGAACAGCCTGCTGTACATTTTATTATCCTCTGTTAACATAAAGGACTATGATGCAAATGAGAGTCAGACGGTTGCAGCTTGAGAAAAGTAGCTGAAGTTATGTTTGAGATGTGTAACCTCATATTTGATACTTTTGACTTTTGTGACATCTTTGTTTTAATTCCTCTAATAAAATGCACAGAGTGAAAATGTATACATGATTCACAAAATGCATGGTCTCCCCCCCCCCCCCCCCATTTATTTTCATGAGAATTAGTCTTAGGTGTATATGACTTTCTTCTTTTAGACGAACATATAAACGTATAGATGTGTCAACATATAGATGACATATCATTGCTCTTCCAAGCTTTATAATGGCAGTGAATGACGGTTCTGATTTTGAAGTGTAAAAAAAAAAAAGTAATCCATATGACTCCAGGGGGTTAATAAAGGCTTTCTAAAGCAAAGCGGTGTGTTGGTTTTTGTAAGAAAAATATCCATATCTGAAATTTTCTAAACTAAAATGACTAGCTTCCCGCATACGGCTTGCGCAAGTCGGCTTGCGCCAAAAGAGTAACCCCTGATGCGATGTAGGAGTAGCTTAAACTTTGACACCTCCTGCGATTCAAACAAATAGGACTCGGCAACAAA
This sequence comes from Pimephales promelas, assembly GCF_016745375.1. Next base: position 20,000,198 of record NW_024121099.1, on the reverse strand, counting down.
CTCAAGCTCCTCTTTTTGTATTGAAATCCTCGGACTTCTTTTTTTAAAAATCCTCATTTTAGACTTCTAATTAGTGACCGATGTGTTGTTTTGCTCTATCCTCTGCGCTTCCGCATTCATCAATACGTCATTCGTCAGGTCCATTAAATAAGGAAATATCCATTTAATACGTAGATTTTTCTTACACGAAAGGCCTTTATTAACCCACCAGAGTGGTGTGGACTACCTTTATGATGGATGGATGGACTTTTTTGGACTTCAGAGTCTCAACACCTATTCACTGCCATTATGAAGTTTGGAAGAGCCAGGACATTTGTATTAACTCTGATTATATTGGTCTGGAAGAAGAAAGTCATATACTGTACACCTACAGTAGGATGGCTTGAGGGCGAGTAAAGTGACTATCCCTTTAAGCATGGTCCCCATAATTTATCTTTACATTTTCTCCTTACTGTAATGTAAGCACAAAAAAAGCAATGGATGTGTATATTTAGGAAAAATTGTTTTATATACAATCATTTTACAATTTTACTGTACTAATCTATAACTTCATATCAATTCCAATTCAATTTATTATAATATAATTAAAATTATCAATTTATTATACAGTTTAAGGTTATATATTTTTCATTCCTGACTAAAATGCTTTTAATAGACTAATAATATTACATATTACATAGATTGTACTTGGTTATCATTAATTTCTTATTGTACGTTTTTTTAAATGAACAAATTAGTGAGAGAAAAATAAAGATAATGAGATGGGTTTTTTTTTCAAAATCAGTAGCGATGTTAATATGATAACATATTTTGGTTGAGTTTATGGCAAGATATGATTATCCAGCAAGTACCTCACAACTAGAAAGGCACTCACTGGGCGTACAGTAATATTCATGCAGTGAAATACACATTTCTCTCGCACCGTTCTCCTGAAAGCTGAAGGAATAAAGGATGAGACATGCAAGCTCTCTTGCATTGCCATCATTATGAGGGTCGGTCTGTCTTTCTGTCTGTCTATCTGTCTTTATATTAGCCTGGCTGCGCCCTCCTACGCACTTCCGCTCAATTTCATTTTCCTTCAGAAGAGTCTGGTTGAACCAGGCTATCTATATCTCTATTTAAATTGTGTCCTTGACCTGTGAATTATAAGAAACTTAGGCTTGTTTTATATGCAGATTTGAATGATTGTGTTTTTTTGCTTTGCAGCATAGACTTTCAGAAGAATAATCCTGTGCACAAGCTAAATGATGAGGAGCTCCTGGCGTTCACAACGGTAAGACGCACTTTTCTTTCTTTCTTCTCACAGCCATGGTACAGTTGACACATGTCAGTACACGCAGTTGTATTTTCAGTCTCACAGATGGAGTGCCTGTGAACAGGTTATTCTCATTTGGTCACAGTTTAGCATCTACAAATGCTAATGGATGAGTCTTATGGTTGCTTCTGTTACTCTGTTCAGAACCTTTACGGCATGAGGGTCCGCGCTCTGGTAAAATCTTCCATGTACAGTTCTGCTTGTAAAGTTACACAGCCCTTGCACAATCTCTCTTTTTTTCAATTTAGAACTAGACTGACTTTTGACAAATATTTGCATTCAAGTTTTAGTTAAGTTCACAAAAATAAATGGATTTTTACTTGTATTTTAAAAATACATTTAGTTAATTTTTTACATACTCTTTCTAAGCTTAATCTTGCAATAATGTTTTATGTGGCATTTTTCATATTGCGAAAAAAAGCAAATACATTTTCCTGTCCTAGATTTCTAAAATGCATTACTAGCTTAGGAGCCATTCACACAGAACGCATATTTGCTGTAAAAAACGTGGGGCAGTGGAATGGGGAAAAATGTTTGTTCAGCAAAAATGAAGAATGCTGTGTCATGCACGAGACGCTGCAAGAAAACGTGAAATGCAACGGTTAAAGGCTTCAGTCTAGTGCATTTTTACATTTAAAAACAACGTAAATGTAGTGCAGTGGATATTAAAAATTGTGTTGTGTGAATGGCTCCTTATAGTGGATCCTTTTTCTAACAGATTTGCTAAAGTGATGTTTTTTTTTTTCTCTCTGATATTTTTTTTTAGCATAAATTAAATTAGCAACTTGGATGGAAACAGCTAAGGCAGTTTGTGGGCTTTCGCAATAGTGGTGTGTACGAGTATTTGGTTTGCTGCCTGCTGTTCTTAAAAATCCTCTAAGTTCTTTAAATTCTTTGATTTTCCCCAACATGCATTGCAAATTTGTGTTTGTCTCCACTTTTGTAAAGTTTAATCAATCTCGACATTTATGGGCTCATGCACAACAAACCCCAAAAGTCATTAATTAATGAGGAGACAACACGCAATATTAAGAACCAAGAGCATTAAATGCAGTATTCAAATATGCCACTCTTTCTTGGCAAAATAAAACCACTTATATATTTTTGAACGCTAATCTGAACCTACAGGGGTATGTACACGTCTGAGCTCTCTTTCTGACATCTGTATGTGGTTGAGGATTTGACTTCCAGACTTTGTCAGAAAGAGAGAGATTTATTATTTTGACGTCTTTATTTTCAAGTGTAGCTGTTTTTGTATAATGTAGCTGAGAGTGATGGACAGATTGAAAACTGCCCATTTCCTTTCAGCTCATTCACTCAAAACTCGCATTACAGGAAAGTGAAAAGCAATCGGTCTGGTCGGGTATGAGGAGAGCAAAACTCACTGAGCTAATCGAGGCACTTCTCTGCCGGCAGACCATATTGTCTTCCCAATAATCTTTGAGCCTCTTCCTGGTAATTTAATTAGTTGAATGTTTCAGCAACAGCCACACACAAACAATTTGGGAAGGTACCCCGAGAGTCACTACTTTTAATCTGTTGCGAGCTTCCCACCATTAAGATGTGGAAACAACAATGTGGCTATTCTTTCAACTAAAGCATCATATACTACAGGTTCTGCTTAATCGTTATCTACCACTAAATGAAATGATGCCCTACGGCAGAGACGCGTCTGCAAAAGCAGCCAAGTGCTCAATGCGACACGGTCTACATCTGCTGTGAACATCGTTTTTAACCACCGGCAATTTAGCATACAAAGAGTTTTTAAATCAGCAACCTGTGCCCACCAACAGCCTCAATTATTTATAGTCTGTTATTGCTGAGGACAGTTGTGTGTGATTTATATCCATTTACAAATGTCTCTGATAGCAAAATCAATCAATTTAGAATCATTTGTGTCTTCCGCTGTTGTGGGCGTGCCATGTTAAAGTGGTTGGGTACAGAGGATACTTGATGATGCGTGATACTTTTACTAGGGGTGAGGTACTGTAAGCTATTACTATATGTTTTACTTAAGTTGACGACTAGACATGGTGTAGTAAAAGGAGGTAAAACTAATATTCTTAGTTATTTAAGCATGTCTGCAGTCAGCTATAGAGTTTCAGAAACATGTCTTGTCAGGAAAAAAAATTGTGGGCAAGTTGTGCCATGCCAAGGGGTGAGTTCAGAAAATGTGAACAATTACATTTCAAGTAAAAAATATTAAATGAGAGAAATTGTCCCCATCATATTTGCTGAACATTTCTCATTTCTTTAACTGGCCAGGAAAATGACTAATTTTCACTTTGAATATATAGAATTTTTTTTAATGCTTTTTAGTAGTATTTTTTGTATTTTGTAAGCAAAGCGTACTCTGCCGATGCTAAATGTAGTTATGTAGTTAAATATTGATATTAAAAAAATAAATCAAAACATACAAAGGAATCTAAGATAAATTCATAATTTTCCAATTAATGTTGGATGATTTTATTTATTTTACTATATTTTTTCTATTGATTACTGTTTTTTTGTATATTAATCTATTATATAAGATGATGTGTGCCCTTTTATGCGACTGTACTGAATGATTAACATACAAAAAAAGACCAATATATATTTTGTTGTATATATTTACATTGTCATTTCATTGCCATGAATCTATAATCAATCCATAATCTACACGATCTATAAACCATTGTATTGTAGAAGCTGAATCTGTGCTTGTATAACTGTCTAATGCTGTTTATTTAACAGTTATTTTAACATTTTCAAGGGTGATGTTTCAGCTTGTCCTCCTCTTACGTTATTTTCTTTTTGTCTAATTTATACTTGGGTTACTGCCCTACCCGTCTTCCCAGACTCCGAATCTATTTGCATTCATTAGAAGTTGCCTTTCTCTGGCTCTCAGAGGACCTCGGCTGCGCCGCCTCGCCTCACTGTTTAAAGCTTTATATCTTTACTTGTATGAGCAATGAAGTGAGTCGTCCGATCTTATGCGCTCAGCTGTGTGCACTTCTCTTAAACACTCCCACGTAGTTGGAATGAGGTCAGTTCTTTTCAAGTGTTTTTGTGTTCTGGCCAATTGCAATTTTAGTATTAAGTAAAAGTATTAAGTGACTTTCCTAGACAACTAACCTTGAGAGGACATGTTTCTTTACTTTGACAAATACACTCACCTGTTCTCATAGCCGCTGAGATGTTGGTGGTCTCTCCTTGAAGTTAAATCCTCCTAATCAACACCTTTTAAGATCACAGGGTGTTCAGGAACCCAATTAGGTGTGGTACTGTGAATATACGTCTCCATCTTTGGAAGGTTTGACTGTCTGACAGCTCTTGCAAACAATTCTCAGCCAATTCGAATGTGTCAACACCCACCCCGAAGATGTCACCGTAAGTCATCAGATATGCCAATCTCGGGTTTGCTTAAAGGTACGAGGTTCTGACTGACAGGGCGAAGCAGTGTGATGGATTGGAAATGAGAAGTAAAAAGGAAACAAGTAGGAAAAATGTGTCTCCAGAGTCTGACCCAGAGGTTTGCATCATATTCGGCAAAAGCTGTTAGAGTCAGGTCCCTCTGGAAAAATAATCTACACTTTGAGCGAAGAGTTCAAACAGCAGTTTCCTGTGCCTGTTGGAGCTCTGCTTTCTGCATGTACTCTAGAGTCCATATTTTAAGCAGCTTGGAAACCAAATGAATGGGGTACAATAGGTCTACGAGTCAGTTTGGGATGAGGACATCCTCTGCTTCTGGACATAATTCAATAAAAATCACTGTAGTTGAATTTGTACTCAAACACTAGAATGAGATGAAATGATGATTATTTTGATGGCTTTTCAGTATGGTTGGAAAAATGTAATCATGTCAACACCATATGCAAACTCTAAGAGAACATTTAAAATTTGTCCAAAATTACTGTCAGTGTCTGCTGGTTTGAATTTATTTTCCAAAGCCTGTTTTTTTTCTTCTCTTTAGTGGTCTAATTGGGTGATTTATTGGGTGGGGGTTGTGATGGCGCAGTGGATAAGACGCACGCCTTTGGTGTGAGAGACCCGTGTTTGGATCCACTGTGAGACACCAATGTGTCCCTGAGCAAGACACTTAGTTGCTCCAGAGGCGTGCGGCCTCTGACATGTATAGCAATTGCAAGTCGCTTTGGATAAAAGCATCAGCTAAATAAATAAACGTGAATGTCTTCTGATTAGGTTATGGTTCATTTCAAAGGTTAAAAATAGACAGCTCTGAAAAACTGCAACTGTAGGGGGATCACCCCACCACCAATGTGCCCCTTCCACCCGGATGATGCGACAGCAGCCATAGTGCACCAGAACGCCACAACACGATGGCTTATGTGACTGATAGCATTGATTTTTGACCACAAATAAAAATGAATATGGAGGTACAAGGTTTCTGTCCAACAGCGACAATATATGCTTGTGTATATATATATAACTTTCTATCGCAACTTTTATTTTTTTGACCTAGCTATTAGATAAAATAGAATGTTGACTGGAAGCTAGCTAATAGTTTTGGATATGTTTCTCTTTAACACTGAATTGTGAAATGTGTGGTGGTAAATATATTTATACTATTTATAAATATCAAAAGTTCCTTTATGGGTCATTTTTGATGTAAAATTTACGTAGAAAAACAAAAACCGTGTTTGATTATAAAGAAAGGAAAATAAATATAATGATTTGTGGAAATCAAAAACAAGATATTTAATGAATATCTGGATTAGTACATGATAAAATACATTCCTTTCAAATATCCAGCAAAGAAACATGAATACAAGTGTTTTTTAGACCCATGTTGCGCATAAGAAGGGTAGTGACACAAAAACGATTTTTATTTGAAAAAAAGGGAAAAATTTAAATAAGGATTTGTAATGATCTAAAACATGTTAATTGAGAAATAGCTGGATTACTGAATGATAATGCATTTCTTTCAAAGATGTAGAAAATGAAAACTTTACTCTATGGTCTATGTAGCACCATGTTGTGCATCAAAGGGTTAACCTGCCTTATAGTACTGGCGCTATCCAAGAATAACCAGTGAGATGGAGCGTAACGACGGGTGGGGACTATCATTTATATGTCAAGATAATTTATTTTCATCATTCTCAAAATGAAGTCGTTTCAGGGAAGCCAGGGAAGGGGACCTGTTCGTGCCTGAGTTAGCATTTCTTTAGGAACAGCAGGGTGTACTTTCATAGCCCAGCCGTTTTACACTGCAAACACACTTTCCACTCATTTAATCATTTTGTGAAGGGTGGGAGGATGATAAAAATGACATACATTGACGTACACGCCCTCAAAGGATGAGGATTTGTTATTGTTTTTTTTTTCACGGTTATGTTTGTGTGTATGAGCGCTCATTGTCAACTCATAACTCATTGCAGAAATGTCCCTTTGCCAATGGCTGACTGTTGGTCTTGAGATCCTCTGGTTTTAATGATCAAGAGTCATTGATTGACCTCAAACACTGTTGCACATACAGCTGATAATGATTGTATTGAGTGAAACATTCTCATCACTCACACGTGAAGTGATAATTCATTTAGAACTTATTGCACATTACTAGGTTCTTTTGGGCATCAATAAGCATTTTCTGCATCATACACATCCCATATCCCATACACCAATGTTAATATGCTTCAAGAAATCAATCCGATGCATATTAAGCCCCGTGCTGGATTACACTCTTAATTGGCAAATCTGATTTTGAAACCCCCTTTTAGTGGACAGTGTGTCTAGAGAAACTTTAAATGATGAGTTTGTTGAGATCAATAATGCTTTTTTGTTTAAGTTTCAATTTCTACCATTTTCATCATTTTTAAAAGGAGTTTGCTCCAGACTTCTGTCTTATTTCTCTTCTTGATCCTTCCCTAAACCGCAGGTCTTGGCCGTGGGAAGAGTAACATCATTCGCATCAAAATCCCCCCTCGTAAGTGCCAGACCCGCTTCAGTTTCAAAGAGCTCCTCATCTGAGATGAATCATAGAAGTTTTGAGGCTGTTATGGTCTGATCTCTTTGGTTTGTGATGTCATGGGTGGTAACATCTACTAGTTGCTGTCAAAACCTAGCCCAGCAGTTTGTAAACCCACCTGGGCAGTTTGTACTTCCTTTCTCTGTCAGCACTTTCCCGCTCTTTTGGCCTCCTGACCACATGAGGTCACTTCTGGGTGTGGCATTTCAGCTTGTGTAAGCGGTTTAGTTTCCGATGATCATTGAACCCCCATCAGGGATCTCAATCCCTCCTACACTAGGTCAACGTAGTGATGGCATTATGTATGTAATGTGAGCTTGTGTTTGTTTGGTTGGATTGGGTCGTTTCCTTGCTGTGTTACCCATGAGGCAGATACTTGCGTTGATCTCACCAATGATCTCTTGCCAAGGGCAGTGCACTGTTGGCTGGACTGTGTGTCTAAATCCAGTGTAGCCGTGTGTGAACAAATTGGCTCTTCCAGGGCAGTGTCCTGTCAGATCGAAGGTGAACACCTGCAGTTTAACTTATAAATCTTTTGTTCACAAAGATGGGCGTCTCCATAGGGCAATGCTAGGTCTGCAAATCTTGAGAATATTTCAATCAACAATGGCTAATTTGAGCCTAGACATGGGATGGTCATGTTGCTTGTTGGGCATGATGTCATTTTGTGTGGGTGTTTCTTAAACTTTTGGCACTTATATGTCCCACTTATACATGTTATGTCATAAGGGTTCTATTTTTATTAAAAGCAACAGATTCAACTTTTCTTTTTTTGTCATATAGAAGACCACATTAACTTTTTACCATGCCTTCATTCACTTTTGCCTACTATTCAAATGACTGTATAGATTTTGTTTTAGTCTTGTCCCAGACCTAATGTCAGTATTAACCTGAAACTGTCACAATAAAATGAATTATAGTCATTTCAATATGTGTGATCATGAATTCTGTAACTTAATTTGTCATTCCTACCACACAGAATTGTAAGAAATTCAGTTCTAAAGTTAGTTTCCTTGTTTGCCAAGGAGACCGTAATGTCATAGAAAAACTTGAGATGAAATATTACATGTGACATGAAGAAAACGGAGAAATCTGTTTTTGCGATGTGGTGGAAAAAATTACACTGTGGTGGGAAATTGTTAAATCCCCCCCTCCCCCCCCCCCCCCCCCCCCCCCCAGATGGGCTGATATAATCTGGTTTTTCATCGCCTAAGCAAACCAGAGTGTGTTGCAGGCATGGTAAAGATGCACAGTACTAGTTCCCTCTTCTAGAGAGAACCGAGGTTACTTTAGTAACAGAATATGTTCTCTCGTACTGCATAATATCTTGCGCTAGGGGAACCCATTGTAAAGCGCCATGTGTGCTGGGATCCAACACCAAAGTCCCAAGGGCAGGTGCCCGGGGCTCATATAGTGCATAAACGCCAGGGACTCACAGAGAGTCTGAGAAGAGAGGCTATAAGCACCATTCCCAATAAGTAGCATCCTAAGGGAGCTAATCACATCAACAGTGTTCCACACAGTCAGGGTGAAAATGTTCGGCCTGAACTGGGTAACAGTATGGGTCTTACTCATTGCCCCTGGAGTTATTTTATCAATCAGCGAGCGGTGCCCAAGCGGTTTCAGTATTCTGAGCTGAAGCAATGGGGCAGACAGTACTGTACATTACTGTACATTACTTTAGACCGAAAGTAGTTTAGCCTGTTAGGTGGCGTAGGTGGCATAACTTTGGTGAGGTAAGTCTCACCACCTTACCTTGGCGAGGTAAGCCTCACCACCTTACCTGTGCCCGTGTCTTGGTTTGAGTATGAATTTCGAGTCATTTGGCCCAAATTCCAAACATGTTGCGCTTATTGAGAGCACTTGTAAATCCCTAATGCGCTTCACTGAAGAGCCATAAGGAACACTGTCTTGAACGACAGACGTTTCATGTCTGATAAATGGATTAGCTCGAGCGGGGCACCTTTCATGGCTTCCAAAATCGTTGAAAGGTCCCACATGGGGACTGAAGGGGGGTCTGGGAGGATTTAGCCTCTTAGCTCCCATAAGGAAGCGGATGACCAGATCGTTCTTTCCCAGTGACTGGCCAGTTGCTGGTTTAGTAAATGCTGCTATGGACACCACATAAATCTTGAGCATGGATGGGGTTGTGCCTGCATCCAGTAGCTTTTGAAGGAGAGAACTTCTGCAACCCCACAGTCTAGGGGTGAAAAACCTCGAGCTTCGCACTGCCCAGAAAACACCACTTTAAGAAATAGTTGTCTAGTAGAGAGGGCTCTAGCCTGTGTGATCGTGTTTAACACTCCCTCCGGGAGGTTAGCGAGTACCCGTTGATGGCCCATGCATGTAGGGACCACAGCTCCAGGCGAGGATGCCAAATCCATGCCAAAAACATTGTTTCTGCACAGTCTGTCTGGTCCCAAATTCAGGTTAATGAGCGCAGATTGTGCCGAGACCAGACCAGGAGGCATTCCATCAGCCTTTAAAGCTTTCGGGACCTGGCGATTTACATAAACTTTTCGCCCAATTGACTTTGAGACCTAGATTCTCGAGATGTTTGAGTAATATGTTCCTGTGTTCTAAAATTGTTTTAGAAATGTTTATTTCCTGAAAGTTTACAGGATTAAAAGTGTCAATAGTAGAAACACCTTTCTACAGATCAGAGTTGGAACCAGAGGACCTTCCTTCTTGCCAGTTCCATCAGAACAAGAGAGCATCTGTTTTTTTTTTTTTTTTTTTTTTTTTTTTTAATAACCGTGTTCAAAGAGTACAAAGAGCATGTTGGTGTCAGCTTGGTGCTTTGTGAAACACGCACAGTTTATATTATATGTGGTACAGAAGCAGATTTAAAACATTCATGTGTGACTTTCAGTTGTAGTGGGCTGTATATTTGTATAACACTCTAAATGAAGTTAGTGTGGTTTGAATGAGAAAATTCCTTAGCCAGGAAAAGAAGAGATGTCTTAATATATATAAAAACACATTGTTTGCCCTCCCATGTCTATGGAGTGAGTTTATTTATGAGAAAACAGTGTGAGGTTTAATTCCCCCTCCATTCTCTGGTGATTCATGTTACATGTAACCACGACCCACATTTTCTGGTAATTTTTCCTAAACTACAGTCCATGTGATCTGGGCTTGTCCTTGTGTCTTCCTGAAGGTCAAAAGACCAGCTATGACGATACAGGCAGAACACAAACAAGCCCTTTCCTTCCACTTTAGAGATTTACTTCATCTTCATGACTGATTGATTGTACCCAATGCTTAGTTTGATTCAACACCTGTTTTCTTACAGCCACTGTTTTTCTCTTACACATCATAAAAGATGTAACGGTCAGTTCAGGTTATTTGCCATCACCATTTCTATCTTCTGCTGATCTGCTGTCTGCTGATCTCCACTGGCTGGTTGTGTGTGCAGGCATCTTTCCAGTCTACATGTGGATCCAGGAGTCTGCAGGCTGGTTAGATGGTTGTCACGTGCCCAGCAAACATCACAGTTTTTTATTGTCCGCTTTATCTTTAAGAATTTGCTACACGAGTTGAATGTCTACACATATTGAATCATTTAGTGATCTATTGCATGAAGTGAAGTACATGTACATCTATGCATTTGGCAAGTGATATTATCTAAAGTGAGCCGCGACTTGTATGTATACATTTGATCAGTTTGTAAATTGTTGCTATGCTCTTTGTGCTACAGGAATGCAAGTATTTTTAGTTCATGCTTTGTTTTGTCCAGTATTTTTTTCTTTTAGGGGTGGGTGGTATGACAAATGTTTTATTTATTTATTGCAATGCACATCACAATATATTTTTACTGCAAATTCAACCAAAAAAAGTTTGAGGTTACATGATTTATAATTCTTTTTTGATAATCTGCTCTCTCTTCTACATTTACAATAGATTAAAATACAAATGCACCTTGTGACATTGAAGAACTATAAAAAAGTTGCCTTTGTTGCAAGTCATGCTAAAATTTAATTTTATTTGTGCTCCGTCTTAACACTGATCTGAAATTGATTTGTTTGGTAATGAATCCCAGAGAAATGTCTTTCGCTGCTCGGATCTTGTGGGGTGTGTCATCTGTAATATGTCATCTGACAAGCAATTTCAAACACTTGTAATGCTGAATCCATCCAGAAGATCATAAATGTCAAAAAAAAAAAAAAATAACGAAGTGCAGAGCATCTGTTGGGTCCCTGATAAATTTACAACACCCTTACCAGTAAAGAAATGAATGAACAGGCCGTTGTTTTTTTGGGAGGATGTTTGCTTGTAGGCTAAATTGTAATTTGAGGATTACCATGAAAATAGCATTGCCGCTGACATAGTGTAAAATATATATATAATAATATAATATAAAAAATGTATGTATTTTTTTAAATGGAATAAAAAGTAAATGATTAAAAGTGTTACTGACTGAACCAGATTGAACACAACTATGTTACCTGCCATTTTCAGTTTCTGTTTATAGGGTGATAAAATATTATTTGGACCAGAGGTCTGTCTCTCATTTTGTTGATCATTTGGGATCTTCATGTGGCTTTTCATTCACTCAAGGGTTTATGTGTCTGAAGCACCTGCCGTAATCGAAATGATATCATGGCGGCGCAGACGTGCACTGGCTCAAGTATTCTTATTGGCTTCAGGAGGGTTTCCTGGAAGGACTGGCTAGTTCAGGCTGAACTTGAGCTCTCAAACCTGTTTGGAAAGTGTAACCGTTCTGATTGAAAGCGGGTCGAACGCTGGGGTTAATTTATAGCCGTGGCGTTTATGTGACTGTCTAACCATAAATCTTTTAGTTCCACTAGAGCTTAATGACTTTGCCAGAGGCCTTGCTTTTCATGTATATCTCTAAATAAATACATGTTGAATTAGGTCTTTGCAAAACTTTATTACAAGATTAAGTCATCGTCTGTAGAGAAATTAATTATTTTTGTTCAGTTTGAACTGTTACTGTTGAGTTTTCCATTAGGAGCTACAGGATTTCTCTCCAAGTAAGATAAAGCACAGAAGGAAGAAAAGGAGTGTACCTTTAATCCAATAGACAAGGATGTAGTCCCTCCCGTTTATCTGAGCTGTTCTGTCGCCTTTGAAGACTTTTATATTGTATTTTTTTTTTGTATTGTATTATTGTATATTAATTTTAACATAAGTTTTTCATTGCTCACCAGTCAACTTGTTATAAAAGGGTTAGAATTTCTTTTTGTCGTAATGGGAATTTTTCTCTTACGTCTTTCAGTTATCTCAAGGCAAGACCTCTTTTCCAACACTGTTCTGTTGCTCAGGGGTACATTTCGGACTAAAGACATATCTCACCACCCTCTTGCCAACACTGAGCTTGTGTACATATAGATCACGCTGTGTCTGGGATTTCAGTCTTTCTGAATTAGCTGTTGTTCACTGTTAGGGACACTTGCCATTTCCAAACACCTCGAGGTGCTTGAGTCATAGCAAAGATGGTGCACCTTCAAAGCCGATTATTCATGCTTTCATTGCCAGCTTAAGGACATGGACGTTGGATTGGACCATAACCTCACAGGTTGTCTGCTGTTTAGTTTTCGCCATGGGTCTTTGTCAACATTGTTCACCTGAACAAATTAAAAAAAAATGAGGATTTTATGGTAGATTATCCAGCTAAAGCATGCTTTGAATGTTTAGTAAATTGTATTGAGTACCGAAAGGAGCACATGTCTTATGCATGAGCTAAAGCCATTGTGACATGACAGATTCATTCAGACTTCAGGTTAACTTCCTTGAAAAGCTTTAAAAATCTTAAGTCCTTTAGCCTTTTGAATTAATGTTGCTGTGATCAGATGTGTTCAGAAGTCAGCGATCAAGTGGTCTCAGTGCCAGTCAAAATTCAGAATTAAAGGCACACTATGCACTCTCTGGTTTTTTTGTAAAACAGTGACCTCTAGAGCCGCTGTGGTGTACTTGCACTGTCGTAAATAACCGTTATTCCCCTGTTACTGCATATACTGTCAAGTGCTAGACTGCTTTTTAATAATAAAGTTGCCTATCGCGTTTGCTGGCTTATAGCGTTTTTACATGATTTCTGCAAAATCAGAAGTAAATAGCCTATAGTGTATAGGCTACTGTATAATTTCATTCATGTTTTTTGATTGTAATGTTAAAATTACAAAATGTCAGATGACATCAATCAAGTTAAATGTACGTCGCATTATTTCATAACATTGGACGTTATGATTTAGACATGATTACAATTTATCATAATAGCAAATTGTGTTCAATTATTTACAACCTCTAGGCTTATATATGTCCTAATAATTATGTGAGATATTGACTATGTCCTCATGGTAATCGCAAGAATCAACATCAACAGCGTCAAGATTTGATTGATTCATAATCAACACAATTTGAAGTTACAGTCGGGAAGTGTACTGTTAGTCAGATAAACTTGATATAACAGTAACTTACACACGTCATAAGAAATCCGAACCAGACACAGGACTAAAGATACGTGATAAATACACATCACAACACCTGAGTTCAGCTGGCAAACTAGCTCTTGTGGCAAGCTCGGCAATAAAACATAACGGAAAAAACAACAAGACTAAGAGAAACGACTGTTTTTAGGAAGTCTGCTTAAAGCTCTGGTAATCGAAAGCTATAGACATGTGAGAATTATTGAACTGGTCTTATTATCAACAACGGATGAATGAACAGCACCGTAAAAAATTACATACCACAAGCCAGTGCAGCAACATACAATATAGAAACAACTAGTATACAAATACAAACAAGTTTATAAATAAGAGATTTACTTACAAGTCCATCAACAAGATTGCCAGGTCAGCATCGCAGTTACAATCCAGTGCTGCTTTTAAGCTCGCGCCAACGAGTGAAAGCCCGACCGAGTGGACTCTTGTCCGGTTTCTAGCACGGTCCGATTCTCTTTCCCTGTTTCGAAAGTAGCTTCATACAGTATGATGTTGTTGATGCGTGTGACGTCGTTGCCGTAAACCATTTCGTGATTCTCACGCGCTGTGTCAGGGGCGCCACTCTCAAACTTGAATGGCTGGTTTTTCCGGCGGCGTCCCCCCCAAGCTTTCCTACCAGGATGATTCGCCCTACTATGACTTTGTTAACCACCAAAACGACTTTGAAGCTGTTATATTAAGGTACAGATCTTGCATAGAGTGCCTTTAAAGAATTGGCTCCTTTTCTGTTTACGAGTGTTAATTTGAACCAAATTGGCTACAACGCATAGGAATTTGAATTGGAATTATTGGTAATGTTGTTTGCCCGATTACAGTTACAAAAATTGAATGTGTAATTCTTGCAAAAGTAGTTCCTAGAAATAAATTATTTTTCAAGCCTAGTCTATAAATGTATTAAATATAAAAAATATTTTATAATTAATATATAGGCCCATATATAATTATTTGATTTATCATAAATTATATTTGATTAGTATAGATTAGATAGCCTTTGTCAATATACACACAAATTATACAAGAAACCAAAATAAAAGTATATGTAACGTGGTTCAGTTGTTATGGGAAGGAGGTGGTGACAACTGGCAAACTTTCATCAAGTTTAATTATATAAAATAAACAAATACAAAATGAAAATATAAGGCAGTAGCCCGTCACGGAAGACTGCTGGCACACAAAAACAAAAGACGACTCACGGTAGAGATCCACTTGTCCGACACGACAGTCGCGTGTTGTCGCGACGCCTCCCCACATTTGTACTTTCAAGTTTACCTCTATGGCCGTGGTTTTGAGCCAGCAGACCTGCGAGAGACTTCCCCCCCCGTCTCCATATGCTCTACTTCTATTGGATAGTCGTGGCACGTTCAACGGATTCACATCTATGTTGATTTAACTACAAGCAGTTGAAAGACGCATTTAGCTGTTTAGCCCCATAGACTTTCATTGTGTGCTCGCCCACAATCACCTTCAGTGGAATTCTAAAGGAACTGCAACCAAGGTGATACACAATAGGGCTAATGGGAAGTGCCAAGGCTCTCCGTTAGATGGGCTCTGTCATAACCAACAGGGCCTGATGCTGTTCATGGTGGAGGGCCGCGAGGCATGTTATTACGTCCACATGTGGGGACGATGATGCAGGCGGTTTCGGTTTGGCTGGCAGCGGCTTCCATCTCCCTTCCCCTGGTTTCGACACCAGTGTAATGGGCTTCAGTTGTTATAGGGAGCAGGTGGGAACCGGCGAACTTTCAACAAGTTTAATAATACAATAAACAAATACAAAATGAAAGTATTAGCCAGCAGCCCCTCACGGACGACTGGCACAGAAAAACAAAACGCAACATTGGCTAAGTTGAGGCCTGTTCCTCTCGATATGCACTGTTGTCGCTCATTTTATGCTTCCACTCCTCCACGAGAAATGCGAGACTGGTGCGTCTCACAGGTGACACTCATTATCACTCACGCCACTGGCCTCGCGCTGTCCTCTCACGTCCCTCGACCTCGTCCAGCTCGCCACAGTTTAGTACAAAAATAAACAGTTTTGTTGTCATATATTGCACTAAGAAGACATATATTGCACTAAACCTGTTAGTTGCAAAGTGAAGAATGATAAATAGTACCCTGCAGACTTTGTGTACAGCAGAGAGGGATCCGTGCATTTTAGAGTTCATGATGGTTATGGCTTTGGGGAAGAAAGATGTATTTGGCAATACATCATCTTTTATTTTCAGTCTCTAAAAATTCTGTCAACTGCCTTGTTTAAAAATGGACCCACAGTAAAATGAAGTGATCAAACTAACAGCGATCTGACTGGAAATTTGTTAAATATTAAAAGTTAACCTATGCTTAATGTTAGAATCACATGGATGGCAATGCAAAGATTACTAGAGTAAAGTTAGTGGGCGGGGCTAAAGAAGCAATGATGTAGAAGTAGACATTGATCTTCTGCTGAGGCAGTCTTTTATTGCATTTTGAAGTAATAATGTGACCAAATATGACTCAATCATGTGTGTTTAGCCAGCAGTCCTCTTCAGGTAAAACTGCCAGTGAAGAGGTATTGTATCAGAAGTGAATGTGATGTGATCTGGGAAAACCCGTCAGATGACTCTCTGGTACCGTTTCAGTAAGGTCTTAATATAGATTGAATGTCAGTTTTTAGTCAAAATTGGGTTTTTATTATATTATTATTCTATAACATCTTTTTTATCATCTCTGAATATATCTTGGGAAATTTCACTAGTTTAGTGCAGAAAAATAGTGATTTATAATGGCCAGCTGAAAAAAAAAACGGTGTTTCTCCTTAAGAACACGCACGGCGGCAGAGCGGAGGGGCAAAAAGGCAGTATTTACCGTTTAGCTCTCCTTCTCTTAACACTACAATGCAGTTCAGCTATCAAAATAAACCACATAACAGAATAAAGTCCAGTCCTGGGTGAACTGGACTTTATTCTGAAAAAAGGCAATAAATAAAGAGTGCCAGTCGTCCCACTAACAGGACGTGATAGTTAATTAAACCGTTTTTTCTCAAAATTCCGTTTCTGAAAATCATAGTGATCAGCTGAGTTTAGATAACCATAACTTTTGTTATGGAAATACGATAAAAGAAATAAAAACAGATTTGGAAAGGGCTTGAACCAAGCTTTAATATGGTCCCACAACCTGTAATATGTCAAATTTCACCATATGGTGGGTTTTCCCAAATCGCATCACATATAGCCATAGATAATAAACTTTTTTTTTTTTCTTTCAACAGTTTAACACAAAACCCGTTCCTCGTGAAGTCATGGTGACGCATCACAGCTGTATTATATTTGGCTTTCGTTGACGGGTTTAAATGATATAATGCAAAAATGAATCTCTTTGCAGTCTGCGCATGGCATTATACTTGAGTCACCTGCTTCAGAATGAAATGGCACTTGAATTTTGAAGATAAAGATGTGGTCGATATGAGCTCATGTCTGACATTTGTTATTCAGGGAACCTTGATGATTTTGCACTGAATTTATAGCCTCCTTTTTAGGTTTTTTCCCTAACAGATTAAATTAATGACCATGTAAATACTTTGCGGCAGCCGTATCGTGTTACAGTAGCGGCTCTGCTAATGGTAACTCTCTCTTTTTCATAATAGACATTGTGCAGATACACATTAGTGATCTGACAGTCAAGGACTATTTATACAGGCTCACAGAGAAGCTTTGGAAATTTAGAGTTGGTTCAAGATGAAATGGTAGGGTATTGTTTTCAACAGATGATATTCCTCACTTGCGTCATCTGTTTGGTAAGCCACCTTTCAACTAAGTGCTTCCTGAACAGTGACGCTGATGCAGGCTTTTGTGGTAACCGTTTCATTCTGATGGGCTAAGAAATATTGGCCCAGTGGCAACCGGCTACTTGTACTTGGATATTATTTATATGATTTGAGTTTTCAAATCTATCCTTTGTCAGCTTACTTTAAGAATGAATCTTCTCCCAGAGGTTTGTTTATTAAAATTAAAATTATTTGTGATTATTTATACAGTATCTAAAACTAAATGGTTATTTATTTATTTTATTGCATACCTAAACAAAATGATAACTTTGGCTCTGCTTCCAAGCAAACCATGTCGTCAGGGTCAACTATAAGTCACAACTGTCTAGATTGTAATCAGTTCAACACAACATTTACCAGTTTGTATAATCATTGTACTTTTGTGCCCCAAGAGAATTCAGTGTTGACGTAAATTGTCACAGAAAATGATCTAATATTCCCTCTATTGCTCAATTCAATGACATAGACTCAGAGTCTCTTGCTCTCCGGCCTTGCCTTCCACCACTTCTGCTGTATTTATATGAAGTACACAGTCCCAAGTGTATTGGAACTCAATGTTATATTGCTAGTGGTTTTGTTGTGATTAACCAGTAAAAAATAAAGACTGATTTTCAGAAAAGCGTTTGAGACTCAGTCATGCCTTCATCTTCTACAGAAAAAAACCTTAAGTCTTTTATTCCCAGAAATGAGGACATTTTGTTCTTTCTTTGTGTAATTAAAGTAATAAAGGTAAAGACGCGGACCACTGAACATCTCATTTAGGGGCCTCTTAAATTTTCCTCTCCCTCAATCTCTCATGGTGTCTCTCTCTCTCTTGGAAAGACCTCTGAAGACCTGTGCTGCTACTGCTCACATCTACTGTACTGCTCTGTCTTTCATCTTTGGATGGGTGTCTCTAAAGGCAGCCTGCATTGCTTTTATTAGTGATGTCAAGCTTCTCAGTGCCGCTCAAAGTCTTTTCATAATCTTATACATTTAGTAAGACTGGCCATTCTATATTTTTTTTTTGCTTTTTAAAGTACTCTTGATCAAAATGAGTTTACTTTGTTAGCGTACATTACTATTCTTGTGGGAAACAATGAATCCACGCAAGTTAATGCACAGAAAAAGAAAGAAATTGTAATCTGTATTCAAATTCTGAATAGTTGCTTCCGCTCTGGAATGGCGCCCGTTCCCTGATGAAGTCCAATTGGTGGCTTGGATTTAATGTCCTTAACCATTCTCCCTCCAACCATCAGTCTGCTATGAGTGAGGAATGGAGATGAGGTGTGCAAAAAAAACCTTTCACTTGGAAATACGTCACAGTTTGTTTGATTTGCAAAAAACGATGCTGTAAATGTTTGCTTAAATTCATCAGATGAAAAATACTTCCAAATTTTGATCTTTGAGCTGAGCGTTGTTGACAGATTCATAGAAAACATGTTTCAATTGTAAACGTAGCGCACGGCAGCACTGTGCTTCTTGTTCGTGGTGCGACCCCCTTTATAGTACAGCAAATTAATAATTTTGAATACAAAGTCACTTGCCAAGGAAGGGTAATGAATTACCATAAAGGACTGTTATAGTGATTGGTGAAAAGCATGTTATTGGCCTCATAATTTTAATCAATTTCATAACTTGATCTTCTCTTTGGAGACATGTCAGATCAATCCTGTCAAATCATCTACAAACCATCCCCACTTCTTATTGCAAGCTTGCATTCAGATCTGCCTTATCCAATCAACAGTCGATTTATAGAACCAAGTCCTTGCCCTTCTTTCTATCGTTTTCTTTAATCAGATTCACTCAGATATAAGGAATCTGGAGTCCGGTATAATTATTTTCTGCAAAAACTAACCATACTCTGATTTTAAAAGGCTTTCCCTCCCATTTCCGAGCCCTGATACTGTTACCATAGCAACAGGTTTTTCACAGTGGCAAAAGCGTGTGGAGAAGAACAGAGGTACAATTCTGGATGGAGTGGGAGTGGTCACCAGCCTGAAAAGTTTCTTGGTGATTTCTTCTTCCCCAGGGAAGGAAGCTGCTTTGTGATAGTCATCTTGTTAACTTGGCATTGCAGTGAGCAACAAGAACTCTTAGGGTGGGAATGTTTTGTGCAACCCCCAAGTACACAAGCACAATTTGTATACCATGCATGCATACAGTACATACATACACACACACACACACACAGTCACACATACATATATTTACAGTGCATTTCTCTCTTTTGTGTCTATTCTGTTTAATGTATGGCATAAAACAGTATGGCATATCCCCGTATGGCATATTCTTCTGTGCTAAGAACAGTCTATACTTCCTCTACTTTGTTAGGCTTTGTCTTGGTATCACACTCAAAATCAGGCGTGTTGAAATGATATCCATCTTCAAACTAAATGGAGACTGCTTACTTATCTCTGGAAGTCCACTGCCTTTACAACACACCAGCATTTGGAGGCTTCCTCTCTCCCTGACTTGTTCATCAGTTCAACTGAAGCTGTATGCTTTTATGCTTGTTTTGTAGGTGTTTCTGGAATTTTAATACGATTTTGTGCATGCCAATGTAGTTATGAGTTTTGTCGTAGATTCTGCCTGACCTCAGGCAACGCTGCTCGTTCCTTGACCCCCTCAGGGGTCTTCTGTTATCAGGTTCAGATCTCGGATATGCACCCTGGGTTATGCTCCTCTGAAAGATAGATAGATAGCACACACTTCGAGAGAACTCAGGAAGTTTTTCTGGGAAAAACACAAAATAATCCGGACATTATCAGCTTGAATTTCCAAAAGATGAACTGCCAAAATGCTTATGTCACTAACAATTTCTGCCCCTCCATTTGATACTTTCAGCCCATTGGGAGACAGCCAAAGTGTCTCTGTTATTCATTATGTTCATCAGCGCTTCAGAGACAAAGCCAAGTTTATTTTATTGAAGGATCGTCCAAAAATGACAATTGAGATCTTTCGGGCTCAGTACCAAACCTTAGTGAGGGTCTTGATATTAGTGTATAGAATATATCTTCAGATTTATCATTCTTTTCTGAGAATCTCAATTCTAAACACTTCAAATTGTTGTTTTTTTTCTAGAACCATTGTTCCTTTATGATTTAGATAAATCTGTTGTCTATCAATAATTTGTATCAATAACCCACCCCATACTGAGTTGAATGCAGTGCCCCTTTGAATGAGGCCCCTTATCTGTTATGATACATGCCATAGCTCAAGTGTCTTATGAGGCAGCAGAACTTTTCTGCCTACTGTTCAGAACAACCTTTGTATTGTGAGCTTGCCAAATATGCCTAAAAATGGAGTCTAGGTAGGCAGCTCAACTGGGCACTGTAGTCTTCCTGGAGCCCTTGTGTCTGTAGACACATTTGGGGTGAGGCCTGTTACAGTAAGGGTGAGTTTAAATATAGATGTTTCCACACAGATAAATACAGAACCCCCCAGAGTACAGTACACTTAACACACAGTGAGAAAATGGCCCACATGAGACTAGTATGTGTCTTACAGAAACATTACCCCCCAGCAGGGCCCACAACCATTTTTTTTCTCCTCCTAAAAATAAATCAGCCACCATAGTGCAAGTTTTTTTAAGACAAATTCAATGTTAGTAGCACATTTAAATGTCACATGACTTGCAGTAGTTTCTGCATCATTTTCTAACAATATGATTCAAAATAAGTCAGTACTCAAGATGTCAGTGCTTTTTCTGCATTTCCAATTACATCATTACATTTCAAAATCTCCCCCCACTCTCCCAAACAATTTTAAGATAAATATTTGAAATGGGGAGGATGAGGGTGAGCAGCGTTTCACAGCATATCTGATCTTTGAAGTTAAGAAAGGAAGATGGGAGTGCTTTGATGTGAATGTCAGGTTTAAGAGCAGGAGTTTGATGAGTCAGGCTTGAAGTCCCCATAAATCACACTGAACCTTCCAGTGCTTTTTTTTCCTTTCCTTTCTTCCCCTTTGTAGGTCAGAGGACCGAAGTGGTGTTACCCTTTCCTGTAATAAATGCTTTAAGGGGAGGAGGCCAGACATAGTGCTACACACACAAGATTCGTGTGTGTGTACACACAGGAACTGACCTTTTGTTCGTTTACTACATAAACTCCATTACTCATACTCTCTCTTGCTGTCCAGGAAGACCAGAAAATATAGATATGTATATGCTACAAAAATGGAGAAGATCCTAACTACGTGAAAACACTCACAGGTCTGACAGCAGTTGACTATCTGACAGTGGTTCAGTATTGAGTTACTGTGCTCCGGATAGACTCACCTCTTATCATTGCTGCTGTGATCTCATGATCTGATCTCTGCTTCTGCCACTAATTCTTCTGCATATCACACAGCCTCCAAATCATTTGTCCTTGGATTCCAAATGGCAAATTATCTTGTTTTAAGCATTTGTATCAACCAAATAAGGAATATTTCTGGCACTTCAGGTGCTCCAGGTACTAGTATCAAGTGAGCTCTTAAGTCGCATTGACTCTGAAATGGCTGCTTATTTAAACTAATATTTAATTTCATATTATAAAGAATCGAAAGCGCATCAATTTTGAGTAGATATGACTTGGTCTCTTTATCATAGTGAGTGTAAGATGACAGAAAAGGCTATCTAAATGTGTTCATTTTTTAAACACACAATTATGTTGTGATGCGTTAATTACTTGTAGCATTTACTGTGATTTTTATTGATTGGTTTAGTCATTTGTGTATGTTTTTTTTCATTAAATTTGTTTAAATATATTATCCATTGGTTATTAGTAGCCATAACACAATTATTGCCTTGTCAGTATTAGCCAGGATTTTTATATTCATGCGTCCCCTGTACTAGTTAGTCAACAAATAACATGGCCAACAAAAACAAATAAACATCAAGATTTTAGTTTAATATGTAAATGTTTGCTCAGTTGTTTAAATTGCCTTAGCGTTTAAAGCCTTATCCTGAGTCCAGATGTATATTTCTTGACTGCCTTGTGCGGTTTTAAATAGTGCATCTGAGACGCCTCATATACTTTAATTCAGCATTGACGTGTCGGTCGTGCTCCAGTTAAGACAGGATGCTTTTCCAGTAACGTGTGTCGGAAAGTATTTCCATCTGAGTCCTCTGCCCCTCGCTTACCTGCCTCTCTTCTGATGTGATACAGGCCAGTGAACGCTCACGTCTCTGTATGCAGTGGGCGGCATGTGTTTGTCAGATTGTACGCTATAGATTCCTTTTTTATTTGTATGCTTTCTCTCACTATGGTTAATGTGCCGGAAATCTGTCCTCTTGGTTTGTGATGTAGTTGCACATATGATTTCATATTCATGAAAGTGGGACATGAAAAATCTGTATGTCACCATGAGGGATATTTTCATCTCTTTCTCTCTCTTCCGCAGTGTTTGCTGTCTCAACCAAAGTTCTGGGCAGTAGAAGTGACATCACTGTGCCTGAGGACTAAGCTGGAGAGAGGAAGCTCACGGAGAGTTGAACGTGCCATGATGCAAACTCAGGTAGAATGTCTTTCAGAACACATATCCATTTACACTCAAAGAATGTGTTCCTCATCTAAATATTATCATAAATAATGGTACAAATGCAGTCTATGTGCTACATGTTTCTTAAGCACCAAATCAGCATATTAGAATATTTTCTGAAGGATCATGTTACACTGAAGACTGCAGCAATTCACCATCACAGGAATACTTTTATTTTCGATCAAATAACATAGACAGACTTTATAAACATAAAATCTTACCAAATGCAAATTCTAGTGACTCTGTCATTGTTTTAGCCTGAGGCACTACGAAGGGGTGTACAATTCTTCTCTTTAATGAGCTGAAGGGTAGTGATTACTCAATGTAATGCTTCCAAAATATTATAGTACCCGGAGAAATGAGATCCCAGATTTCCTCCTGTTGTTGTTGCTGCATTTGTGAATGAGAAATGGACAGAACAGCCCGAGGGAGAAGAATGCTTTAGCTTCCCTTTGGCTGCTTCCTGTTTCCTCTGTCATTTATCATGACAGTTTGTGTCCATGTTTTACTGAGGAAAAGCAAGAACAGTAAAACTGGGAAAGTGCTGATATGTTTGTGTTCTTGTTCATTTGTGTGGATTTTAGGAAGGATTGGAGAAAGGAATTTGTTGTTTCATTGAAATTTGTTGAAACAAGTCAGCTTGGTTCTTCCTGTCCTCCTGATCAAATTAAAATTTCTTGCTTCCACTAACATTCTGTGGAGCAAAAAGACTTTTTTTACAGAAACCAGTTAGTTTGTTCATTATGCCTGATTATTATTTTTTTTTTTAGTGAAGTTTGTTCATTGAAGGACTGTGAAAAAATCTTGCCTCTGCGTTGGCCCATCTCACCACTCAGAGACATCTGCTGTTTTGAATCATCTGTTCCCCTCTGAGGGGGGTTTACTGCTAAAGTTATGGTTTAAGTTTAGTGTCATCAGTCCCTTTTCAATTCATTTATGACAATTTAAGGAGCTCTTCCAAAATATAACCAAGAATTTACTACAGTAATTTAAATCAAGTATTGTAATAAATGCCTTTTTTCATTTAAATACATTTACTATTTATTATTATCCATGTGTTTATCAATTTTAATATTTATTAGAATGTTCTTTTATTCATCAGTTAATTCATTAATTATTATTAGGACCATGTGCTGTTTACAAATATCAGGTAAGTGTTGCAGGGCTTGGATGGTTCACCCAAAAATGAAAATTCTTTCTTCATTTACTCACCCTCAAGTTGATCCAAATCTGTATGAATTTGTTTCTTCTGCTGGACACAAAAAGAGGATATTTTAATAGTAAGGCTAACCAAGCACTTGATGGGCACCATTGGAAAAAATGGTGGGGGGGAAAAATACAATGGAAGTCAATGGGGGTCTATCAACTGTTTGGTTACCAACCTTCTTCAAAATATCATCTTTTGTGTTCCTTTTGCTGTGGCCGATGATGCCATTCCTCTTTTTGATCTCAAGTGGAATCCATGGATGTGGCCGTGAGTGCTGCAGGTGATCATTAGTTAAGAGCTGAGAATTGAAGGGTGTGATCAGACACTGTCTGTATGAACATCTGACAGATGGAAGGTCATCAGCGGGCAGAGTTTGGTGTGACGCATTGCCCTTTACTTTTTTGATTGCTTTCTGTTTTTCCTTTAAGTTTTAAGTGTTTGCCCAATGGAACTGCTCTCTGACATCCCAAAACTCAATGTGACAGATCATTGGGGGAGTCTTGACATTAGGAGGCCACCCTGAGGGGCAAGTTTGTGTCCGACTGGAGATCACTGCAAGTCACACAAACACCTGTCCATCACAGAGTTAGAGAAACATGAAGCGCTTAGCAAATCCCACTGCTGACACCAGTGGTTTCAATCACCCTGAGAACGATCCCAGCCGAGCAGGCCCCGGAGCTATGGCGAGAGAGTGATGGCGCACTTTCCGGGAGGATGAAACACTTTAACAAAGTTCAACAGATGAGAGAGAGGGAGGAAAATTATGTCAAAAGTCAGTCAGGTAGCGTGTTATCGAGGTAAAGATCCACATGTACAATTTGCGCACACCCTCTTTTCTTAAACGTTTGAATGCCCTTTTTAAGATAATCTTTATGATGTTGTTCTTTTTTGTGAGTGATTTAAATATTGAAAATATCATGAATCAGTACTGCCCTGACATAACGGATGTTGACAAAAAAAGACTTGCTTGGTACAAATAGACCTCCTCAAAAGTTAACACATCCTTTCATATTGTGTGTTGCCTTAAACATCGGTGACAGTTTGCAGTCATTTTGTTTTGATTCGGATAAAA
Organism: Pimephales promelas; assembly: GCF_016745375.1. Next base: position 19,974,868 of record NW_024121099.1, on the reverse strand, counting down.
CTGTAAATGTCATACAGGCAATATGGATTGGTATCGTTGAAATCAAAGAATAGAAACAACTGGAAAATAATAAGCAGTGTAAACTTTTTACCAGGTCGTCACACTTAGCAGCTCTGTGACGGCGATGGTGTTGCTGAAGTAAAATCAGACATCCAGAAGAATAAAATTGTAGATCTAAAAATCTTTTAGATTTAAAATCTTGCTCTTGATCGTTGTCAAGATCTCATGATTGTTTTCGAATATTGAACAGTCAAGACTAAGACTATGGTTTAATCAACTCAAGATAAAGTGCAAAAGCAGACTAAATTTTTATTTTTAGCTCAAAAAGTTCAAGGCCCGGTTGCATAAAAGCCCTTGAGTTAAGAAAACACCTAAGGGTCCACTCAAGAAACCTTATTTTCCCATAATTACTTAATTTTTTTTAATCCCATAATTTAAGTAATTTTAATTATTTAAAATCCTTAGTAACCATTTAGGATTAAAACAAGTCATCTGCTGAAGTCGATCGTGACGATTTCATGTTAATTGAGGAGGAAGTGCATTTTTAGCGATCAGAATAAGCCAGTTAAAAAGTATGACGTGAGGCTGTGTGTATTGTCAAAAATAAAATTTTGCTTGGGTTTTTTTTCCTCCGTCTTTTTAACGAATTGTTTTTTTTTCTTTGTTTGTTTGTTCTTTCGTGCAAGGCTGCAAAAACTAATCAAATCACCAAACAGACAAATTGCCATTGATGCATGAGTACAATACAATAACAAGTTGGATAAATATAATGCTACTACTTAATTCAGAAAGATTTTTTTTTTGATTCAATTCAGAAAGATTTTTGTTTTGTCTTCATTCAATATTATTCCGCTTCCACTCTGAATAGTCATGACATTTTCGTGAATATTGCACTGACTCCTTATCTCCACTTCCTTGCTGAGTTCAAGCTTCACAGCGGTACTTGACAAACTTAATTTCCTCTGCCTCCTCTGGCCTTTCTTCTGAGATCAAGAATGTAAAGTGTGTATTCAGAAATGGCAGAAAGGCACTTCGCCTATGCGCTCGGCATTTTCTCACAGTTTAGAGTTGTCTGTATCTAGGCCACTGAGTGGGCCAGAACTTCAGAAAAGTTTTTATTCCCTTTGTGTATTCAGAATAGCAGAGTCTGGTGCATTGTTGGATTAGAGGCGCTCTTTGTGACCGCACAATTTGCCTGTTTGGGGCTTAACACCACGCGCTATCGACTTCTGCCCTCTTATTTTTCATTTAGGATTCCGGTCAAGCCCTGGCAGAAGTAGATTTCTCTGAACGTAAAATTCAATTTCAGTGCTTAATCAATAATATCCCTGAAATAGAAGTTGGCAGCTTGGTTCTCGGTATGGATTTAGGCATGTCACGGCAGCGCTGAAAGAAAAAAAGACTCATACTTGTATGGCGTACGGTATTTTTGGAGCAGAAAAAAGGTTTTTGAAGTAATTCAGATGTTTTAAAAAAATCTACAACAGATGCACACTGCAGTAAATGTATGACACACTGCAGTTCATTTTATATGAGTCAAGTCAAATTTATATAGCGCTTTTCACAATACAGATTGTATCAAAGCTGCTTCACAGTATCAATCAAGACAACATAAGTGTTTGTTTATTCATGAAAAAAGACAATCAAGATTGGTAGAGCTGATCAATGGTATGCTGGGTCATTTAATATGAATGCAACCATACACCAATGCTTTACATCCAAAAACATCATGTAGCCTAAATGGTCTCCCTAAGCCTAAATGCAAGTCTTCCTCTGTGTTGCTACAGACATAGACTGAAAGCCTTTTGGATTCTAAAGCTTTTGGTTTTAGTAGACTAGTACTACACTAATACTAAGAGCTAAAGCTGCCCTTGTTGTTTTTTTAATGCGAGACTACAGTTAAAGGCCCCCTGAAATCAAAATGTACTTTTCTTCTTTTTTTTTTTTAGCTATTAATATGAATATGTTAGCCTAACGGTTAACGAATAACACTGTTTGAGCGGAAATTGTCAACACATCATACAAAGCTGCACATTCCAAGGCTTGGACACAATTGCAATGTATGGATTTTGACTCCATGGGGCATATTCTTTCCCTCCTCTTTTAAAGCATGCCGAGTCATGACGCATGCTCAGTGATGTCATTTCCTTCTGTAGCTGTATTTGGCTCTTGGAGTTCCTCCATGGAAAGGTTTGTGTTATTCAAACTAAACTGCCAAATTGTCAACTGTAGGGGAGTTTACTTTGCCCCATTTTGTCTAAAGCACACTGCTGAAAAAAAGCACACAGCCTCCACAGCTGTATCCCTCAGCCCCCCTGATCGAAAGATTAGCATTTATATATTTCAGGCATTTTCCATCCATGGAAATGCTAAATAAGTAATTAGTTATCTGCTACCCACAGACAAGCTTTGCCATCCTACATAGAAACTGATTGTATCTACTCAGTCGGAAGTTTTATTTCCAGATGAGTTTCTTTCAAAGTGAACCCCAACTAGAACTGGAAAATTACATCTATATTGGAGTATTTTTTCATCCGTTTACGAAATGCATTTAATGGAATATGCAATGTTTCCTCACTTCTGTTTGATTCCAGAATGTTCTGGAACTGAAATGTTGCTGATATCCATTCCACATTGGTATTTACAGCGTTTTGGGTGGACATTTTTAAGTTGGTACAGTTACAGTAGGGACAACAAGTATTTGATACACTGCCATTAGTAACACACTATGCCGTCAGGTGACTTTTTATACAGGTAACGGGTTCAAACAGGTGCAGTTAATACAGGTAATGAGTGGAGAACAGGAGGGCTTCTTAAAGATAAACTAACAGGTCTGTGAGAACCGGAATTCTTACTGGTTGGTAGTTGGTCAAAATACTTCTGTCATGCAATAAAATGCAAATTAATTACTTAAATTTTTAGATTTTCTGGATGTTTGTTTTGGATTCCGTCACTCAGTTGAAGAGTGCCTATGATAAAAATTAGAAATACTTGTGCAAATACTTGTTCTCCCCACTGTGTAATTCCATAATGTGTTTGTGCCTTGTCCTCCTATTTGTGCCAGTTGCAGTCCAAATGTACATATTAATTTGACACCCTCAGCTGTCAATTATTATTTGTGGGGAAATGTGATAGACATCGTTCTTTGCTTTTATTTTCACTATTTAGCAGGCAAGAATGGCCATCAGCTTCCAATGTGCATTTGTGGAATTGTGTGCATGTTGTACACAGCTGCATTGTGTTATTGTGTTTTGTCTTGTTGCTTTTTGAAATATTCGCACTTGTTTGTGAACAGAATGAGTGTTGATCTTCTCACTGGAGACTCAAACAGCAGGCCTGCACATGCTTTAACTGAGTTTACACAGCAGTCAATCCCTGTAGCATTTCTCAGTGGAGAGCAGAGAGGTGTCTTAAAAAATAAAAATAATAAAAATGCTGTAATTTTGGCATGTGCTGGCACATCTATTTGTTATTGCTATCACTCTTGGAATGTGTCGGGTTTTTTTATCCTTCTAGATCACTTTTTTCCATCTTGTTAATGATTTGAAAATCTATTTAGGTCTGTGTGGCGAGCAATAAATTCAAGCAAAATGTGAAGGGTTGACTCACTGGAATATTTTTTAAGTTGTTTGCACCACAATGCATTTTAATTGCTTGGGGGTGTTTATCACTTTCAGATATCACACCAAACACGAAGCACATAAAAATACTCATTATATTGATGTCTTTTGTGTTCTAGGGAGGTCTGTAATTCATGGAGATTTGTGTTCGTGATCCGTGTTAGCATTCCCAGTCATTTTAATGGTACCCTCCAAAAGTATAGGATTTTAGATTTTGGCTCATAGGTGCTCAATTCTATGAACTACCTTGTATTATTTGTAGCAAACTTGAAGGAAAATCTTCATTTTTAGAATAACACGCTGCCTTAAACAGATGTGCTGCGATAAGTGATCTTTTTCATGTTATCAGTTTTTGTCCTAACCAGCTGTGGCGATTCTATTTTAGAAATGATTTCTATTTCTGCAAAGTATATGATAATATAAGGTGCTGCTTATGTGCTTTTATTCAAGCTTTTAAAAGCATCTTATGCGAGTTTAAATATCATTTTGTGTCTTATACCAGTACTGAAAGCAACAATGGAAACCTCGTATGTATTTTAAATAATGTTACAATTGTGTAATACTCATGAATTTGATTATGTAGTCTATTATCCATCCCATTGTGAGTGCCATTGAGAGCCAGACAACGTTCTCTTCTGACTGGCCGATACTTTGATGGACTTTATCGCATCTCTGGTATTGACAGACAAACTATTTGTTGTTGGAATCTTATCACATCTCGTCTGGTTAGGACATTGTGTAAACGCTATGGCAAAGAAGAAAAATGTAATTTGTGGAAGTAGCAATGCTTGAAAAATGATAATAAATGTCCCCTAAATGTCGCTTTGTTCTGTTTCAGACCTTAGTGGATTTCTTTAGTGAGAAGAATTGTCCCGTCACTGAGAGACTAAAGATGTTCTACACTTGCCGGGCGCCTCCTCTCTGGGATCTACAGGTGACCTGAATTCCTGTTTGTTTAATTGAGGCTTCTGGTTTCTCAAAATGATTGTTTTAGAATCATTCATAATGTCACATTTATGTTTATTCATTTAGCAGACGCTTTTTTCCAAAGCAGTTTACAAATGAGAACAGTCGAAGAAGTTAAACTAACAATAGGACAACAATATGCAAGTGCTATGACTCTTCCCAGTTTAATCTAACGCAGTACATGTACTCTTTTTATTTTAATTTTTCTAAATAGATATAGCACTCTGTAAAAATGTTGGTTAAACTTAAAAAAAATAAGTAACCTGGTTGCCTTAATTTTAAGTTCATTAAAATGGAAAAATGGAGTTAATACAATGAAGGAGATTGATTTAATCATCAGAAACTTATTATGTTATATTATGTTATCTGAACTACATAAATTATCTAAGTTGATTTGACAAAAGAAATGTTGTGATTACAAATCATGAAAATATTTTTTTACAGTGTAGAATAGAAGAGAAAGTATTAAAGTGGGGACTTTCCATAAACCTTTTTTTATTCAGTGACACTAATTTGATTATTAACGAACCCGAAGCAGGTGACATTTTTAAATGATTAAAGATGGTTTACTTATGAAACTTTGATCTTTCACAAAAATGTATTTTTTTTTTATACATTTACTCTCCAAAGTTGGTCCAAGAAACAAACAAACAAGACAACAAATACAGACCAAGAAAGAAGTTCCTGTGATGTACGTACTTGCGCAGCATTTATAATAATCAATCTCTTTAAGTACTCATTCTCTCCAGTGCCTTTGTTACTGTAGGTCTGGAGAGCTTAGTGTTGAATGAACAAACAAACAAACAAAACTGTGTGCATCCGTGTATTCAGGTTCAAATATGGCTGGGCAAAAAATGCAAGTCTTCCTCTGTGTTGAAATCCTTAGACATGTTTGCGAAGATTTGTTTACAGCGTGTGTCATCCTCAGACTGTAAACGAAGCTCAGGCGCACTGATAACACGTCAGCAGCATCTTACGTCATCAGCGTCACTGAACGCGGATTGACAACAGAACCGGAAGAGAATGCAATGCTGAATAAAGTCGTAGTTTTTGTTATTTTTGGACCAAAATGTTTTTTCGATGCTTCAAAAAATACTAGCTAACCCACTGATGTCACATGGACTACTTGGATGATGTCTTTATTTCCTTTTTGGACAAGAACAGTATATCAAACGTACATTTCCAATGGAGGGACTGAAAACTCTCGGACTAAATCTAAAATATCTTAAACTGTGTTTCAAAGACTTACGACATGAGGGCGAGTCTTTAATGACATAATTTTCATTTTTGGGTGAACTTACCCTTTAACTGGGACCCATTAGACCCTCAATTGAGTTTTTCCCCTACGTTTTCTCATCTTAATTATGTCTGAATTTATTCCCATGTAGGGAATAATTCACATATAATAAAGCCAGATTACCTGAGTTAATTTGAAATGGAAATGATTGACTCATTTGTTGGTGCCCAAATTGATTTGCTTGCATATTTTCGCTCATTACTAGACTCGCAAGTGCATTGAGCTAATCACCTCAAATGAGCATGGGCAGCCATTATTTATTTATCTACTTCTCAAAAACCCATTTCGGTAAACACAACAGCTGGGTTATACAGCCAGTGTTGTGTCAATAAGAGATTTGGCAGATAGAATATGAAATTCATTTCTTGTACACGGCGAGGGCATCCAGGGATACGGGACGATGAGTTCATTTTGACAGTGCTTGTCAGGTAATAGAGCAACCTGGAACTATCCCTTCCTGTCTGATTGGGCAATAATTGAACTAATGAAAAACAAACAAATGTTTCCTGAAGTGAGAGATTGTTAAACAAGTGAATAAATCATGGGGAAAAAAAATTGTTTGGTGGATTGTAACAAGCCAGCATGGATGAAGGGTTTTGAAAGAAAAGGAATGAAATGACTGAATGGAGAAAGAGTGAGTGGGTGGAGGCAGAGATGGATAGATGAAAAGAAGGGAGGGCTGATGTGATCAGTCCTGTGGATGACATTGCTCGCGCTCTGTGTAATAACAGTGAACAGCAATAAAGCTGGAATTGAAGTCGCTTCTATTGCTGGCAGGGGAATAGAACGCAGCGAAACTGCAAGCTAGAAAGAGACGAGAACAGCATGCAGCCAGAGAAAAGTTGTGTGTGTGTGTGTGTCAGGGTAAAGAGATGGCAGAGCCTTGTTTTGCTTTGTTTTTTGAAAAGAACAGATTTCTGAAATTGTCGGATTTGCTTTCAGGCTGGATCAATTTGGCATGTATGAATCAGTACATTGTTTTGTGTGGCAGATGAAATGAATGATGAAATGAAAACAGAAAAGTTGCACAAATGGGGCTCTGACAATACTGTACCACTGCAGATTAAACTAGCAATTAACAAATTCAACTAAGTAAAATTAGGCAAATAAATAAGAAACATGAAACTTGGAAAATGCAGAGCACAGCTCTGTCTGTGTGTGTGTGTGTGTTTGTTTCTCTTTCTTCCGATTAGTTAGTATCTTCACGTTTTATCTCCTGTCTGATACATCACATGATCACCGGAAGCCTCACCGGTGTATATATCTAGATTTTATAGGTACCCATAATGCCTGTAGGACGTGATATGCCACTGGAGGTGGGGGGAGGGGATTGTCACAGGACACAGAAAGGTGAAGGAGAAATTGAGCTCGAATAAAACATTTCCTGCAGTGAAACTGCTTGCAGCTACGTGTTTGTGATTTCTTGCTGATATCACAGGTCAAGGGTGAAGTCAGTTCAGTGCATGTTTGCTGTCCACAAATATAGAAGTTTTGCATATCATAATCATCACTACTGTATATGATCTCCAGTCGTGTCAGTGGACATCTCAGTATGATTATTAACAAAAATACATGGACGTGCAGTGGACGCAGCCTGCGACTCTTGATCCATCCGTTCTCAAATGACCAGGGCTGCGTTTCCCTAAAGCATCGCTGGCCTAAATTGATTATAGAGACCTTTGGTGGCAGTGGTTCTACGATCAATATGTTTTTGGGAAATGCAGCCCTGAATGACAAAAGGAGTTGAAAGAGTGTAAACACATTTGACCTGTCGCATTCCTTGGAGACAGACGAAAGTCATTAATAGCACAGATGTGTATATATAGCTGCTGCATGTGAAGCGTGACATCGTGGAGATTGATAGATGGTTGTCCTCGGAATGCATCCTTTTAGAAAGTGAGTGAGAAAAAAAAGATGAGAGAAAAGATGGTGAGAGACGGAGCATACTGTATCCCTAATTTATTTTATATTTTATCATATTGTGTGTGTGTGAATAAATAATGTGGATGTAAGTCGAGATTTGAACTTTAGTCCCCATTCAGTCTATATAAAATGTAAAAATATGTTTAAAAAACTATTTTAAAGTACTGCTTTGGTAATTTCAAATAGGTCACAAACTGAACTAGGACTACCTTGGGAAAAAAAAACCCTGGTGATATCTACACTGTAAAAAAATCACAACATTTTTTCTTTTGTCAAATCAACTTAAATAATTTATTTAGTTCAGATAACATATAATTTTGAGTTTCTGATGATTAAATCATTCTCCTTCATTGTATTAACTCACTTTTTGCAGTTCAATCAACTTAAAATTTTAAGGCAACCAGGTTACTTACTTTAAGTTAAACCAACAATATTTTTTTTTACAGTGTATAGTTTAACTATAGTGCAAAGATAAACCAGAGTGAAATGAAAATCACTCAACTCATTACGTTTATTTGTGTATTTTTGATTTTTAGACTGCGTCCACATGCTAAATGTATATTTTATAGTGCCTCCCACATGCTGTGTGTATTTACAAGCAGGTGGACCATATGTTGACTGATCTTGGATTACTGTTTGTGTGTATGTAGAGGCAGTTGGCGAGTCTGTTGACAGATTTGGGCCTGACGAGTTCTGCGCTGCTGATCTATGAACAACTGGAACTCTGGGAGGATGCAGTTGTCTGCCTGGAGAGGATGGGACAGCACGGCAAGGTAACCAATCAGTTCAAATGAATAGTCCTGCCTCAAACTTATGCCATTGGTTGAGCCAATGGTGCCATGCCAGACCGATCGTTATGTTCAAATGAACAGATCAGTGCTTTGATTGTCCCATTTGACAGTGTTTACTCTTCAGGGAAATCAGTCTTCAAGTGAATTACTTACCGTTGTCTCTACATATTAGGATGGGATAAGAGAAAATGACGACTTTTAAAGATCTTGAAGAGCAATTGATTGCAAATTTTTGCCCTCACATCCATCTCTACTTTTTTTCTTCCCCTCATGCTCTAACAACGTGCGTGTCTGTCTGTCAGTGCAGTTTTCTGGGAGCTTTTTCAGAGTTTTATTAAGTTACCGTCCACTTTGTGTACCAATCAGATTATAGGGTACCTCTGAGGTCAATAAAACCACCCAATCACCCCCAATCTGAGTTGTAATACTATAAAAATGTACTCCACTCCACTGTAGTACCTGAGGTACTGTATCACTCTACTTTTCCCTGCACTCATGTTAAAGTTTAAAGTCATAAACTGTAGCTATGCATATAAAATAACGTATGAGATAGAATACCGAGACAGATGTAAGGGAGTGACGCTTCATATGAGAGGAAAGAAATTGGTGAAAAATGAGAAAGTGAGATAAGAAAAAGGTGTCTATACAAAACAGCATGGCTGGAATTTTTTTTCTTTGTTAGTTTTTCTGATGGATTCATCCATGAGATACTGTGTTTGTTTAATGAGTGACCATCTTCAGAGCATGAAGGACTTTGGGATATGTACTGATGTTTATTTGATTTGAGTTAATTTCATTGTCCCACTAGAGTTTGCATGTGTAGTTGCAAATTATTGTTGGAATTTACCATTTGTGTCCTCTTACATTTTGCATTACATACATTACAAGAGCCAAAAATCCCAATTATTTCGAATCATTTTGCATTATCTTCAGTTATTTTGTAGTTTTATCAACAAAAAAACAAAACATCCTTTAGATTGTTACAATATTACACAAAGGAACAGACATTGCATGGATTCAATTCGCAATAAATTCCACCCCTTCCTCTTTAGGCAATTATTGTCCATTTGAGTCTAAATTGCATTTAATACCTGAAGCTCTAGATGTTTTCCCTATTTCAGCACAAATGGATAACAATTCAGCAGTTATAGTATTTATTTCGTTGTAGTAAAGTTTTTAATTAACTGATTTTAATTAATAAAACCATCTTTTTTTCCAGGTTTCTGTCAATTGTTTTTAGATACACATCCAAAATACTGCACAAAAAAAAATGATCGAGATCTCATACTGTGTGTGTGTGTGTGTGTATGTAAATATCTCACATTATACTTTATAATGGCTTCAGAATACTTATAAGATAGTGGTGCTTTTAGAATGTTTTTGTGCCTTTCGTGGGGCTTAACAATAACACAGAATAGCATATCGGATTTGGATCGGCCTCACCTGATCGATATCCGGCAAAAATAGCAATGCACCAATCCGATACTCAATACTCTGCTCCGATATCGCTATTTTTGCCGGAATGTTTCAGTTTCCCTTCTGAAAGTGAAACTGGCAACCTGGCTTGGATTAGGATCCATTTGTGTTGTTGCCAGTCATGAGATCCAGCCGCCTGCAGCCTCACTGTGCCTGACTGGGGAACACAAACTTTGTTATTTGTGGCCAATGGGAAATGTGCAGTTAATAATGGCCCCAAGGAGCATTCAAGTACTGTCAAAACCATGGGGCTCTCTTTCTCTTCTGTATTTCTCTCTCTTGGCTGGTCTTATCAGTGTTGTTCTAATAAAATGGAAATATGAGACTTTTTGTACCCAAGTAAATAGCTTATTCATCCTCTGTCTGGGCCTTCAGGTTTTACTTTATGTAACTATTGTGTTGGGTAGGAAGAGATATTGTTCCCTCTTCTCAAATTATTTGTTCCCACGAAAATTAATAAGTACCCAAATAGAAGTGCTGAGCAAGTAATGTGAATTTTATTGCCGCCCACCTCATCTCTCCCACTACGGCTTCAGTTCTAAGCGTTTGCAAAAAGCCCTTTATCCTTCCATCCCCATGAGCACTTGCAGGGGTGGAAGGGCAGGAGCCGATGAGAGATGCACTGTGTAATATAGCGCAACGTCCAGCTTATTTCAGAGTGAAGCCACATTCACAGTGACTGTTTAAGGGCATGTGTTAACGGCAGCAGAATTTCACCAGCTAGATCTGGAGAATTTTACATTTAGAGACGTTGTCAATCCTATCACGTCAAGTTCTCATGTTTAATTCGCTTTGTGGCCATAGCCTAGTGGTTCTCGCACTCTCAATATTTGAAGGTCATTGTTTCTCATGTTGGAGACAAGGTTTGAGACTGCCTCAAAATGTTCTCCAAAATAGTAGTTTGTCATCTGTCTTGTTTGAAAATTTATTAGGGATATTGTTTGGCCTTTTTCTACTGAATTATGATTGTTAATGCTCATTGCTAGAAAAGAACAAACACTTGTCAAAACTATAAACTGCTAATTTCTTTTATGTTTGGTTGATTTTGGATACTAGTCTGCAAGTCTATTATACTAGTCTGATGTCTGCAAGTGATTTTTATTTATTAATTAATTTGTTTTCTTTAGGAACCGTTTTAGTAATGTGCTTAATAGTGATTATAAAAAGAATATAGCAACATCAATTGAATATTTGTCATCAATTGAATCTTTACACACTATGGCCAAAGGTATGTTGACACCCAAATGCCACACCCAATTTCAAAACCTTCAGCATTAATTGGGATTGAGTCCTTTGTGACAGCTTACACTCTTGTGTTAAGATTTTGCACTAAAGTTTGATCAATTTTGTGGTTTTGCTCCTATTTAGGCACAATTATCGGTAACACTTTACAATAAGCTCCCACTACGTAAGCACCAGAGAAACGTGGGCGCCATCATCTTTAGAATATTGTCTTTGAACTTCCGTTTTTGCGGTCGCTCTGTATATTTCTATGGCATCGCTGTCGAGGAGTAATTAGCTGGTGAAGTGGATTTACTTATTGTCGAGTTAACAATAGTTATCATGAGCATTGTAATGTTTATCATAAGCATTGTAAAGCAGATGTCTTAACAAATGTCGACCGGGAATTTTTTTACGAGCAGTTCATTCATACCTATGCAAGATCGCTGTGAAAAATACAGACCGTAAGTCAAAAGACAACAAGCGCAACGCTGAAAAGGGGCGAGGCTACATACATAAGGTCTATACTATTGAGCAGTTGAATGCTTAAATCTGATTGGTTGACAAACTTATATAATAATAACATGCAAGCTACATTTATAACCAATTTTAAGATAAAATGAGACAGATAGAACAGATACAACTTTTGATTTTGAAATCATCATGAACTAAGATTAATAAATGATTTACAAGTATTTTTTGTTATTAGTTCATGTTAACTGATTTAGTTAACTAATGTTAACAAATGGAACCGTATTGTAAAGTGTTACCAAATTATCTGAATGGTCCAATTCATCCCCAAAGGTTTTCAGTAGAGTTCAGGTCTAGCTTCATGCACGACATTCCAGGTCTTCCACATCAGATGGAGTAAATCATGTCTTGCTGGAATAGAAAATACCCTCCCTAAATTGATTCCAAAAAGTTTCAGCACACAATTCCCTAGAATGTCTTATATTGGATGGCATTTTAACTGAAATTAAGGGGCCTTGTCAAACCCAATAATTAGAAAGAGGTGTCCACATACTTTTGGCCATGTACGTTTTCCAATTTGAGGATTAAATTAGTCAAAGTTGCTTTAATCTGCTGGATCGTTCTCTTTCAGGCGGAGGAGATTTTGAGACGTGAGCTGGAGAAAAAGGAGACGCCGTCGCTTTACTGCCTGTTAGGTGATGTGCTGAAGGATCCGCAGTATTACGACCGTGCATGGGAGCTTTCCAAACACCGCAGCGCACGTGCCCAACGGTCCAAAGCTCTGTATCACCTGCGCCACAAAGAATTCCAGCAGTGCGTGGACTGTTTTGAACGTTCACTGCGAATCAACACAATGCAGGTATGATGTACGCTTGTGTGTAACTTTATAGTACTTATGTCTTCAAGTTTGCAGGAAAGTAAGATGCATGGTTAACTACCCATACCCCTTTTCCACTTAAATGATGCAGGTGTTCAGCTGGGGAATCTGCAAACTTTTGTCAGAATTGGCCAGCATTTCTATAGACCGTTATGCTGTCATTCGGTTCCTACACAACAAATAAACCTTTACAAGTCTTACGGGTTTTTAAAACAAATTTACGTTCAAAGTCATTTGAGTTTCTATTTAGAGTTCTATTTAACCATCAAAAGTTATAATAAAGAAAATTTTTAGCAATAAATTCCAATATTATTTGTAAATAATAATAATAGTAGTACTAGTAATAATAAATGGAGAGTCTTAAGAACTTAAATATTTAACATTCATAGCATTTATTTAGTATTTTTATGGCACTTTCAACATAATGCTCAGCACTTGGTCAAATAACTAATACAATTCATAAAATCATTTGCAGATATGGAAATTGATTGCCATTTTAGACAAACAGGCACAATAAAATGGCTGGAGCCAAGAACAAGATTTTAGTTGTAATGGAAGCAATCTATATATTTTTTTTTTTTTTTTTAATCATGTTGGACATTGTGGTCACACAGCTTTCGGTATCATTTATAGAGAACATGTTGTGTGTGTGTGTGTGTGTGTGTGTGTGTGTGTGTGTGTGTGTGTGTGTGTGTGTGTGTGTGTGAATAAATAATGTGGATGCAAGTCGAGATTTGAACTTTAGTCCCCATTCAGTCTATATAAAATGTAAAAATTTGTTTAAAAAACTATTTTAAAGTACTTCTTTGGTAATTTCAAATAGGTCACAAACTGAACTAGGACTACCTTGAAAAAAAAACTCTGGTGATATCTACACCGTAAAAAAATCACAACATTTTTTCTTTTGTCAAATCAACTTAGATAATTTATTTAGTTCAGATAACATATAATTTTGAGTTTCTGATGATTAAATCATTCTCCTTCATTGCATTAACTCACTTTTTACAGTTCAATCAACTTAAAATTTTAAGGCAACCAGGTTACTTACTTTAAGTTAAACCAACAATATTTTTTTTTACAGTGTATAGTTTAACTATAGTGCAAAGATAAACCAGAGTGAAATGAAAATCACTTAACTCATTACCTTTATTTGTGTATTTTTGATTTTTAGGCTGTGTCCACATGCTAAATGTATATTGCTGTGTGTATTTTAGTTGCTGTGTGTAAGTTTAAAAATGCGAGATTGCAGGAATGAAAAGAGCAAGATCTTATTTAGATTGCTGTGTCATGCGTAAGACTGCAGAACACAAGCACAGCAGTCAAACACATCCATCTAGCATGTTTATCTAGAAAAACAATGGAAAAGCAGTGCAGGGGAATACAAAAACGTGTTCTGTGTGAACGTGACCACATGTTGACCACACATGGAGTGCTGATGGAGAACATGAGAAACACTGAAGTAGATAAAGAGCTAGACGGCATGTGGGTGAGTGCTATCAGGTTCATCCACCACAGAGCCAAAAAAAGTGCACAGCTTCCTCTTTTTTTTCCCCTTACTCATTCTTCATTCCTCCCTTCATCCATAATGCAGAAGCACAGGCAGCAATAAGACAGAGTAATCTTCCTGAGGGACTCATTGATGACCCCAGCGTGATCTTTAACACTGGCTCGCAGCGTTGCCTCAGGGCGTTTTGGAGCTAATACTGCCTACAGGCCTAGAGATGGAAGTTAGGACAGAGGAGTGTCTCCGAGATGCAAAGATTCCGGAAGAAACTGAAGATTTAAAATACAAGAAAGAGACCTATTCCTAGAGGTTCACGGGCTCAAAGAACATCATTAATTTTTAGGACAGAGTAACACTTTTAAAAGACGAGCGGGGTACTTGGAGTCTCATCAATTTTCTCTCCATCTTTTATCTCTACAGTTGGGTGTGTGGTTCTCCCTGGGCTGTGCGTATTTTGCGCTGGAAGGCTACGAAGGGGCCGCCAAAGCTTTTCAGAGATGCGTCGGACTGGAACCAGATGTGAGTCGCACGGTCCTTGAAAGGAGATCAGTGTCATATGAACAAAGCAAAGGGCTTGTGCTTAGTTATTCAGTACTTGTGCTGTCCAATCTGATTTATGTCTTTTGTAATCAATAGATCGTGTCCACGAATGCCTCCCTGTTTTGTGCTTTCAGGCTTCTACTCACTTTTATGCATCTGTATAAAGATCTATAAAACCAAGAATACTATTATCCAGCACAGGAGCCTCGTATGCTCCTAATGGTGTACTTAAAATTCAAATGTAGTCAAAAGGCAGGTGTAATACTCCATCCAGGAAACGAGTAAACAAGCTGTTAGGAAATATTCTCTAGATGTTTAGATGTTATATGGTTTATTTTGATAAATGATTTTCACCCGTGGACCTGACTCTGATCGTTACTCTCCTACATTTAGAATTCAGAAGCATGGAACAACCTCTCCACGGCCTACATCAAGCTGAGAATGAAGTGAGTATGAGTGTCAGCACTGAAAAGAAGGGCTAAATCAAAAAAGCAGTTTTTTCTGGTGTTTTATTCCAATAAGAGTTGAACCAGCATTTTCTTTTATTTATTGCTTGTTTGCAATAAATACACTAATAGGTAGCCACTTAAACTTTTCAACAATATTTGGATGAGCTGTGATTCCAAAGGCATAATAATAATAATATAAAATATGTAGTATTTTGTCAGAATACATGGCATCTTTTGAATACTTGAATAGCCATAATTTTGAGTATTTTGAAGTTATTATTTATTTTTTTATTTTTGCTGGTGTTTTTTTTTTTTTTTTGTACAGCATGGATGCATTATATTAATCAATAGTGACAGTAAAGACAATTTAATATAAAACATTTCGATCATACTTTTGGGTCCAATTCTCATTATTAACTAACTATTAACTTTTGCCTCAAACTCCTAATTACTGCTTATTAATACTTACTATAAGTACTAATAAACATCCAATGTCCTAGTAATATGCATGTTAATAGTGAGAAATGGACCCTTAACTAGTGCCACTATATATTTTTTTACTTTATATTCATCAAAGAAAAAAAATCACATTTTCACAATATTAAGCACAAACGATTTTATCACTGATTTAAAAAAAAGTAGTTTCCCGGGCAGTAAATCAGCAAAATAGAATGATTTCTGAAGGATCATGTGACATTGAAGTAACACTGAATTGCTGCTAAAAATTAATCTCGTCCATCACAGGAATAAATTGCATTTTAAAATAAATTTAAAGTTTTAATTGATCAGGTATTAGCTAAATAATAGCTCCCACAGCTCCCACACACTTATCTCTCACTGAAATTGCCACCATGTACAAACTGTAGATAAGCCCCTATTCAGGTTCTGGTTGACCTGATTTATGCTGCGTTTCTGTTTCTCCTTCATCCTGCATCCGCTGGGGACCCTCAGAGGCCTCCTTGCTTTTCAATTATTGCAGGAATGACTTTGGCAGCTGTAATTGCAAAGATAAATCTCCTCCGGGCTCTTGCTGCGTCTACCCCAGGAGCCAGCGCTTTACCACGACTACCAACCCGGCAATATTGACCAGATTTTGGAGCTAAATGCCAGTTAGGATATTTGTTGCGTGACATGATTGGAGGCTTTTGCTGATTTCCTGCGAGGAACGAAGGTGTTTCCTGGAACACCACACATGTAATGGCGTGCACCTGAGGGATTCTGGGAATGATTTCTCTCCTTGTCCAATTAGCCCTGGTCACTCATCCCTGAGTCTTTGGAATCTTCTATTAAAACCTGATTAAGCTCCCAGGGACCATCTAGAACAGTGAAGTGGGGGTGGGGTGGGTATTGTGCACACACCTGCACGTGTTCAAAGGAAACCTGGCTTTGGATGTTGTAATGAAACCCGTGTCTACCCTTGTGTCATAGGCTTTTGTTGACCGCGCTTGCAAAAACATGAGCTCTCTTTCAAAACCTAGTGATCTGTCTCTACAGGCAGTGTGTTAACTGAAACCTCATACTGTAAGTGATTGATTTGGAATGCTCTGTTACACACACAACTCTTCTCATGAAGCGCAACTGCGACTCACTGCTGATTCCAGTGGAGTTTGATTTTAGCATGTTGCAAAGCTAATGCTCCAGTACTCAAAGCATAGAAATAAACTGTATGTGAACGTACAGTACATGCCTGTCTATCTATCGTTCTATCCTTCTGTCTGTTGTTCGATCGTTCTATCTATCATTCTCTCCGTCATCGCTTTCTGTCTGTCTGGCGATCTTTCTTGTATGTCTGTCTGTCTGCTCTTTCTGTCTGTTTCTCTTTCTTTGTCTGTCTGTTGCTCTGTCAGTCTGTTGCTTTGTTTGTCTGTTGCTCTTTCTTGTCTGTCACTTTTTCTTGTATGTCTGTCTTTCGCTTTTTCTGTCTGTTGCTCTTTCTGTCTGTCGTTCTTTCTTTGTCTGTCAGTCGCTCTGTCAGTCTGTTGCTTTGTCTGTCCATCGCTGTCTGTCTGTCGCTCTTTCTTGTATGTTCACTCTTTCTTTGTCTGTCACTCTTTCTTTTTCTGTCTGTTGCTCTCAGTCTGTTGCTTTGTTTGTCTGTCGCTCTTTATCTGTCCGTCGCTCTTTCTGTCTGTCTGACTATCTTTCTTGTCTGTCGCTCATTGGTTGTCCATCGCTCTTTGTCTGTCTGTCACTCTTTGTCTGTCGCTCTTTGGTTGTCCATCACTCTTTGTCTGTCACTCTTTGTCTGTCTGTTGCTCTTTGCTCTTTCTTTTTTACTCAATTGCCTTCGTGTTTTGCCTTTCTTTTACACTTTTCACTCTTTGTCCATCTTTTTCACTTTTTCTTGTACTCTTTTTAGACCTCTCCCTTTCTTTCACTCTTCATTTTCTTGTAATTTTTTGCCATTTTGCTTGCTTTGTCACTTTCACTTTATTTTTGCACTCTCCCTCTATCTGTTATTTTATCTTTCTTTTTGCTCTTTCTTGCTCTTTTTCTTCTGCTATTTCTTTGTCTTTCTATTTTTTTCACTCCTTTGTTCAATTGCATTCACTATCGTTGTCAATATCTTTAATAATACTTTTGATTTTGTGTTATTGTAAAGGTTTTAAAATGTTAATCAACTCAACCACACATCCTGAATGACTGTTTTCATTTAGCTCACCCCAAAGCATTCCGAGTTTGCCATATCAGTGTAGGGGATGTGTTGAATAGGTTCCAGAGTTTGACGTTACAGATTTGTCATTTTGCTGACTACCACTACATTTTGGAGCAGCCTTTGTACCTAAGACCTTCTCTTGGTTTTTTGAAGATAACATCTATTCTTTGCCACATGGAGAGTTTGCCAAAAACCCTTTTTAGATAGGAAAACACAAAACGTGGTTCTGCCATACAGTTGAATCCATCCATGAGCAGCAACTTCTCATAGTAGTTCTGCTAAACACATTTTGATTTTGTTTCGTGTGTGTGTGTGTTCCAGGGAGAAGGCATTCCGCACCCTTCAGGAAGCGCTCAAGTGTAATTATGAGCGATGGCAGATCTGGGAGAATTTCATTGCCGTGTGTATAGACCTGGGCGAGTTCAGTGAGGCTATCAGAGCCTACCATCGGCTCATGGACCTCAAGGACAAATACAAGGACGTGGAGGTGAGTCAACGTCACGCTTTTTCTCAGGTTAACCCAAAACTCTGGCTGCCCCGACCAAAGTAAAACATAGATGAAGCTCTTAAGCCCATGCATAAAGGAAACAGCAAGGAGAATGTCTCAACATTAAAAACAAATTTGATGATTAAACCATTGAATTTTTGGCCAACATAATTACCACATGGCCCATCCGTGTTAATGACCTGTTCCGTTATGGGCTGCGTAACTTCACCACTTCCTGTGGAGTTTCTTTTTTTTTTGTGACCATTTCAAATTTGGTCATCCAAACCTCTTTTCATCGACTAACATTTGGTTTACTGTTAGGGAGGAACCCTACACAACTACTGTTGTCTAACAACAACAACATAAAAGTGAACTTTTTTTGGCTTGTGTAACCAGTGTAAAGCAGATGATGTCTGCTGTCATGTTTTCGACCACACTAACAGCTGCCCGACTGCATGCGCAGAAGAAATGGTCATGTGAGAGTTTTGATGAGTGAATGTTTGTGTGAGAGAAGAGAGATGATTTCAGCCTAATCTGCCAATGTAGCACACACAAAGTCAATTCTTACCCCAGATGGGCTCCTGTCTTCTCACATTCATCCAAACAGCTCTGTTTTAAACATGCCACCGTGGCCCCATCACACCTCTCCTCCGTCAGCTGTGTGAATCTAATGGCGCTGCTGTCATAACACGCGTCTTAAAGCTCTACACCATTAGACACGTTTGCACTGCGGCTGGTTGATGTACCAGCTGCTACATCCTATTAAATGCGTCGTTTGTTTTATCATTTGGTAGTCAAATTGCCCAGTAGTTGTTTATCTCCTTCACTTTATGCCGACTCCAGGGTCACCATGTGGCAGTAAATTATCTTTTTATTTTCATAGAAATTATGGCCTCATCTTAAAAAAGAAGCTGTTTCATGCATCTCTAATTTTTAAACACCCACCCTTCTACTCCTGTGAATGATGTAAATATCTGAAAACTCTGGCACTGTATGAGCGAGTAAATCAGTCCCAGAATACACACATCTTTTTCAAGGAAGTTTTGTCTTAATTCAGAGCAATTATGTTGAAAAGAGATATTCAATCGAAACCGATATATCTATCTATGTAACTAATCTATATCATTTATTTTAATTATGGAGATTTGTTTTCAGTATATAAAAAATTAAAAGTAGTTTATATATATATATATACTGTATATATAACTACAGTTCAAAAATTTATGGCCAGGAAGATTTTTTTTGTTTGTGAAAATCTCTAACAAAAAAAAAACAGTATTACATTTCAAAATAGTTCTTTTATTTTTTTAAATATTTATTCTTGAATTTTCAGTGTCAGATGATCATTCAGAAATCATTCTAATATGCTGATTTGCTGTTTGCTGTCTCTGTTTTCACTCTAAACTTTTTATTATCAATTTTTATTTTCTTGCAGTGTGACTTGATTTATTGTCATTGGAACAAATTCTAACAATTGTCTTTATACCCTAAACTGTGAATACAGTATATCTTGCAGTACATCTTTATTTCTTATTTTAAAACAATGAACCGATATCACACACTTTCCCAGCTGATTACATGAAGTTTTACATATTACATAGTTTCTTGAAATGTTATTGAAAAGTTTTGATTTCTTTCCAAATACGGTTTAAATTAGAAGACTCTAGGCATATAAACGCTTCCGCTCCTTATGTTGTCGCATCTAATTTCATTTCCCGTTTTTCCCTCCATTTTCAATTCTTCTGATTACTCGTTTACATCTGGTAAGCAGCTAGTAGCTCATCAATTAAAAGTTGTGATGTGAAAGCACAGAAGTTGAAAAGGTCACCGCTAGTGCTCGCCTCCAGCCCCTGTGAGAGTTTCAGATGGTAATTGGGATCTCGGCGCTTGGCTGGACTCAATCACTCACTTCTCTCTACTGTTCATTTTACTCCCTTCATCATCTTTCTCTTCATACAGAAATCCTTCAGATGTGTGTTATTGGGAAATTAGATGAGAACATCCGTTAATAAGGGGAAATGCTGTGCGTGTGTGCGAATATCAGTCTACAGTCATAAGACTCATCTCTGTCATTGATCCCACCCATTAATTCACATTCCACAGAGACAGAGAAAAGAGCGACCCATCCTCCCTCATCCTGGGCTAAAAAAAGAATTCAGATGGATCAAGTATCCTCTTCTCTCTGTCCCTCTCTCTCTCCCTCATGTGTTGCATGCTGGGGAGCGAGAGTGTGGCGTGGGGTGTGAGAGAGGTGTGCTTGAATTCATTTGAATTTGAATTTTTTTCTTTTTTATGGTGTGGATTTTTTTTTTCTCATCACTTTTTATACCTTTAAAAACATTTTTTTATATATAAATCCGCTTGTTGATTTAGAAAATTATGCCGTCTCCCTTGGGTGAGGGAACACCTGGTTTCTCAATCAAGAATGGATGTAAAGTTGATTCAGATCAAGCGTTTACGGTAGAAGTTGTTCTACTAGCAATAGGAGAAATTGTAGGACATGGAAAAATAGTCTCAGCCTCTAGAATGAACAAGGCCGTTGTGTTTTTTCTGAAAGAAGAAAACCTAGTGAACAGGCTTGTTGAAAACGGAGTTGTTGTTTTGGTGCTGGTAATTCGCGCGTACCTGCTACTAAAGTGACGATATTAAACGTTCCTCCTTTCGTTTCTGATGAAGGGATTATTGATGAAATTAGTCAATTTAGTAAGTTTGCTAGTTCCATCAAAGTAGTTCAGGAGTGGCAGGAGTTTGAAGGAAGTCTGCTCTCTTTTGTGATGCCTGAACTTTTTGATAGTACTTCTAAGAAACCTCTTTATTGTGTTTGTGTACAATATCTCTCAATTAGAACTTCCAGAAACTAAGTGGACTGAATTTGTTGAGTCTGATATTTCTCCAAAGGGTAGTTGGGAAGTCTTTTTATAAGAAACCAATCGGAATGGAGATTTGCAATGGTGAATTTCACATTGGATAGTAGCAAAAAATCAATATACTGCACGGTTGAATCCTTTGCAAGAGGAAGAGTGTTCTTTTTGTGGAATATCAGAAACTGTTTTTTGCATTTTTATTGGTTGTTCAAGGCTGAAAGACTTGTTTGGTGTATTTTGGAGAATTGCGTTATAGATTTGGTTTGGTCTTTTTGTTTTTGGACCAAAATATAGTGTCTCAAACAGGACACAGTTTTAATTCATTCCTTTTTTGGTAAGGCTTAAATGGCAATTTGGCTGACAAGGTATTTTATGTCAACCAAGTGAAGAGAGAGGTTATGATATAATGTTATGACTTATAATTAATTTTAATTATATTATATGTAGGTAGGACCTTTTTTTATGCTTGTGTAATGTAATATTTATTGTTTTTTTATAACAAGTGTCTGTAAATAAAATTAGCTTAAAAGTCAATTTTCTCTCTCTCTCTCTCAGTACCATTCTTCATTCCTTCGTTCCTCCCAGGAAAATATTGCCTCTCTCCTTAATTTCATGCTGTAAGGGGATCGTGCAGAAATTACATCTAGACACCAATTCAATTTCCCCTTAACGTATCCCTTCCCCATCATCTATAGTCTTATCCAGTAAGCCAATTTAAGCAAGTCATTTCACGTGTTCCATGATACCAGCGGACAGTCACAGGTACCATACTGATTCACATTTATTTGATATTTTGTTACATTTAATGTGTTTGTATAGATTAATTTTAAGATGGATTGAATAGTGGGTGCAAAATGAAACTGTGTAACTGTCGGAACTGTTTCTTTCAAAAATACAGAAAAAACAACAATATTTTAAAATATTGCAATTCTATCACGATCCTTCAGAAATCATCCTAATATTCATGTTTAGTGCTCACGAAACATTATTATTATTAATAATAATGTTGAAAACAATTGTGCTGCTTAGTATTTTGTTTGTGTGTGTGTGTGAAATCAAATTATTTCTTAAAAGATAATAAACTTATAAATTTTTTCTATTCAAAATTGCCCATTAAAGTAAATTCTTCATTATATAAGGCTGTTTTTCCAGATGATGTACGAACAAATAGTTAGTGAGGTAGAACTGTGCTTGTGAGAGTCTCTGGGGTGAAAAATTCGATTTCAGAGGAAATGTCTGAGGAGACTTTCCAGATATTACACCACTGACTTGAGTGACAAAGATCTCAGCACATCTGCTGAGAAGCCTGAACGGGTCCAGAGGTGAATGAAAGAATCAAGAGAGATGGTATTGTCAAGATGAAAAAGTGATAGCTGTAAAGAGAGGTAATGAAGAGAGCGGCAATGAAGGATGAACTTTTACTTCAGTAATGTGGACTGTATATTTTCATGCTTTTGTGAACAGTGTGTCCATACAGACGCACTGTCATGAGGAACATGTGGTCAACATATAAAACACTGATCTCTTTGGAGGCCGTTTGCTGATGAAGTTGGTCTCTATCAGTCTGTTTGCAGTTAAAGTCTGAACATTAGACCCTGTCCACTAATACGTTTTCGTTTCGTTCTTTTTCTCTCAGTTTTGGGATTCTGTCCACACTGAGACAGCGTTTTTAACAATGAAAACGAAGCTTTTTGAAAACGTGCCTGTTATGTGCTATTCACTTTCACAAAGTTGCTAAAATGATAATGGTGATTGAGTGAGTTGGATCAGTGAATGGTGAGATTTTTCTAAATATGATCTTGCCCAAAGAATTGGATAACTTTTTCAATGAGCTTTAATGAGGGTTTACACATATGCTATAGACCATTTTGCAAGATGTAAACAACACTGGTCCAGAAACACTTCCTGTTTCAGTTTGTAACTGTTTTCTTTCTTTCTTTTCTTTAAGGTGTTTAACTTTTTGATTCACTTTTATATATTCTGTTGGTTGTATTTTATCCCAGCTTTTATGTAGTGTTAAAACTGAAACAGGAAGTGCTTCTGGACCAGTTTTGTTTACTTCTTGCAAAATGGTCTATAATGTGAATTCAGGGTTCTCCAAAGTTTCAGTGTGGATTTTTGAAAATGCTAGTGTGAACGGAGAGCGTTTTGAAATGAAAGCTTCGTTTTCAAATATATCTGAATTAATGTAGACATACATCATGTAAACTTTCACATTGTCTTTTTAAGAGCCGTCCTTGTCTCTGCTACACACAAGCACACACACATGTGAACATGTAAAGTTAATTGGGGTCAGTTTTCCATGTTTCATCTTGTAACTAACAAAGGATACTAATGAAGTAAGCTGAAGTGCTCTAGAATGCTTGGAATGTGACATCATTAGTCATTTTTGGTGGAGCTGTCAATCCTAACACACCATCATATTTGTATTACTTTTATGGTCTTAGCAATCACTTCACGATCAAGCTTATCACACTAATAGCAGTCACCAGGTTTGTAAATTATATGCTTAGGCATCAAAAACTTTGCTTACCATCCTAATTAAAAAGTAAAAAAAAAAATATACAATAATTTTGATTAATATGCGTTACCAATTAAAAGTTGGAGAACGGTAATATTGTTTTTATTTATCAGAAGGTCAAAGTCTTCCTGAAGGATCATGTGACTGAAGACTGGAGTAATGATGCTGTAAATTCAGCTCTTCCATCACAAGAATAAATTACATTTTAATATATTTTAAAGTAGAAATTATCTAGTTAATTCTCTACGTGTAATTGTGATATTTTCTTCATAAATGTTTATTATAATATAAAATATAATATTTTTACTAAATGTTCAAATCAATACAGCATTGGTAGCAAAAACCTTTTTTAAATGACCAACCCTAAACTATTGAAGTAGTGTGTATATAAATCATATGCCACTCTTTAGGGAAAAAAAAATTGTAGTCATTTTTATAAAAAATTTTGTACTACTTAATAATAGAACTAGGCAAAAGCAAATACATCCCTGTCCTTCTCACACAC
This sequence comes from Pimephales promelas, assembly GCF_016745375.1. Next base: position 19,950,700 of record NW_024121099.1, on the reverse strand, counting down.
ACAGTTAATGACCACCAACTCTGGTTCTGCTCCAGCAATTACAGTGCAGTTTGAAGCTTGTTAGTTACATAGCATACAGACATACAAACACATGTGGAACTTTGTGTGAAGGCTGTGATTAATAGCACTTACACACACACACATAGAGAGAGAGAGAGTGTGAGGAATGTGGAGCCCAGCATTCAGGTCAAGTATTCTGGTAGTTTAGTGAAGTTTAAGGGTGTGGTGTGCTTAGTTTAGATTTTAGAGTTTGAGGAGAAAGCCTTCTCTGTCTCTGTGGCACGCACACATTACTCTCTCTTAACAGATTCCCTCAAGGGAATCAGACCCTTCTGACTAGTCACACCTCACTGAAGCCTCCATAGACCCTAGTGTTGAAATCCATGTGATCTGAATTAGACGGCGCTAAATGCAAGTGTAGACAGAGTCCAAACCACTGATCTATATAGAATGACTGGATAGCTCATGACGTCATAAGCAGTGAAGCCTCTGCGCCGCAATAGATGCGTTCTATTGAATCAATAGGACATTTTATACGTAATTTGACTAAGAACACATTGCATAACGAGGCACCGTTTTTAAATCTAAAGTCTCCCTGAACAGTCTTACAACGAAAATATCCTAAGCATTTAAATGGGTATTTGTTTAAAGTCGGAAATTATTCCTGCTTATTAAAAATTGCTTTGATACTGGGGAGAGTGTCTCTGTGTAAATAAAACACTGAAAGATTTGTCACTGAAGAAAAATTGTCTCTGTGTACTTATAATATACCCCTTATTTTACACTGCACACGTCTGCGACAAGGCTACCGGAGCTGATCGTGCTCACTCACGTCACGGTACTAGATCTAGTCGATGCTTGCGTTTAAACCAGCCGCCAACATGGTGCGTTTCAGAAGCGTCCCAGAATCAGCTCTCCTCGCCGCTTTGCTAATTTCACCGCTTTTGAGATGAACACCCGAGGTTGATATTAATACCAAGTTTAAACAGTCTCATAGTTTTTCAGACACACACTACGTTTCTGTGGACTCGGGTTTGCTAATTTGATTTACAAAAATGCTGTCTCCATTCAGTTAGCCATTCTGTGAATGTGTGAGAGAGGGAGATTTATAAATGCACCTCCTCAGACAGATAGGATGAACTCTTTGGCTTTTTTCTGTTTTCCCTGGCATATGTACAGACTCTAGAGAGTCTGCTTTTGCTTGTGTGGGAGGACACTGAACAGTGAGAACAGCGTCTCTAATCTCCCAGCTCGTGTGTGTGTGGCAAAAAGTTTGTTTTTTATTGTTTTTATTAAGTGGTTTTTTTATTGTTCATCCGTTGAAAAAAAAAAAAAAACGTTCTAAAAGGGATTTCAATTATATCGTTCTCTGTACCATTATCATTATAGTTGTGGTGTGGACTCTAATTTTCTTTTAAATTTAGAATATTTTTTAGAACTGTATCATTATAGTTATCGTCCTTGGTGTGAACGGGCCTTAGTTTGTAAACGTTTAGAAGGGATTTGCTGTTTTTGATGTTATTGCAAATGTTAAGTCAGGTGCTGGGAGCATGATGAGGTTTCAGAGTGGTTATTCATGATTGGCTCTTGAGTTTAAACGGCGGTTAGTTTGACCTTACTGAAAGGTATCTCTTTTGGCTTTTTATACATTTCTCTTTTTTTTTTCTCATCAGGTTCTGCAAATTCTGGTGCGTGCAGTAGTGGACAACCTGACAGATCACCGCGGTGAACAGGCCTCCAATCTTAAAGCAAAACTGAAGGAACTCTTTGGGCGAGTCTCCGCCCGCTACAGCACAGACGCACAAATATGGAAACAGTACGCTCGACTCTACGGCGATGGTCATAGCAACAATGTAGAAGACAATGAAAAGGTCCATTTTGAATGTATTTCAAGAAGTGCCAAACTTAAACAAAGAGCACCTGTGATTTTCTACATTACCATAAAACTTCAAATTATAGCCGAGTCCCAAATAGACGCCTGTCTCTTTTAAACGACTGTTGTGCCTGCAGGTTTGTGGAAAATAAAAGCCGGTCTCAAATCTTCTAAAACCGTCAGATCATCCGCTTTTTGGTGGCCACCAAAGCAATTTTTTGTCCCGCCAGGCGCCAAAGCCTATTTTGATCGGTGAGTGACAGGGCGTATAACGAGCAGTGAGAGAGAGTGAGCGCGCACACGCACTCACGTCTTCAAACAACATGAGCACTGTCTTGTTCTCTCTCCCTCGCGCATATCAATCAAATCAATTTAGACGATAGTAAAAGTTTGGAAGATCACAGTTTCACGTGGAGTATTTGAAGATTTTTAGAGATTAGAGACTCGCATCTCAACACTAAATTATAAAGACTGGTCTCATATAGACGCCTGTTTCAAATACAAGCCAGTGCAGTTCGACGATTTGGGAAAATAAAAGCCCGGGCTATTTGAAGTTTTACAGTGTATATAGACGTTTTTCCAAAAAAATATTGCTCCGTAAACTTTTTTTTTTTCTTTAAATATATTAAAAGTTTAATACCGTTTTTGTCAGTTCATGTAGAGTTGGAGCACTCATGGTTTAATCTCCAGGATTGAGTGGTAAAATATATACCTTGAATTCTCTGCAAGTCACTTTGAATAAAATGCATGAAGTAAATCTAGTTATGAAGAACGGGAAGTTGCACCATTGAAATTTCAAACTCAGTTTTACATGGAAGAGAGCTTGTTGCTTTATTACTTTACATCTGGTTTAGTCATGTTGTCTAACTGCATTTTGATGTTTTTAGGCACTACAGTTTCTGAGTAAAGCCCATCGGTGTGAGACACAGACAGCTGGCTGGGAGAAAGACATGGGCAGCTTCAGATCTGTGGTGAAAGGTGCCAGAGATATGGCTAATGGTGAGACTTAACACACACACAGTGTCATGCTTTGCCTTTCTCTTTTACAAGGCCATTTGAGAGACGCACAGAATCGTGGTCCTGCACTCATTCAGAGAGTCACTCTATCATGGCTAATGTGGCAGCGCATGAACGTCTGAAAGGGCTGATGGATTGAGAACACGGAGCTGGAGCATGAGCGACAAACAAGCCTTTTACTCCTCTGACCTCCACCAGAGACAGACTTCTGTTTGTGTTTGTGTGTGTGCGCCTGTGTGCACTTTCCAGATGGGTTTGCTTTTGTCTGTGTGTGTCTCATTAAGAAGGATGTTGAGGGTTTGGTCAGGGAGTGTGTGTTGAATTAACCATCAGATGAGACTGAGCACGGGTTTTGGTTTGAATAGCAATGCAACTTCTATCTGACTTTCTGTGTTTACAAATCAAAATGTCGCATAATTTTATTCTCAGCTGGCATTGAACATGGACAGGTTAGTCTAAGCTATCGTGATCATCTTTTTAGAGTCTCTTATTCCATCAGCATGCTGTCCTTGAGTGTATAGGCTATTTGTTGTTGATCTTAATGATTTATAAAGGGAGCGCCTCAGCAAATGTAGCAGAACCATTTGCACACCTCCATCCCTTCCCACTTGCTCTGGCCCTCTGTGTGTTTGGGGAGGATCAATCGATATAAGGGTAAGGAAAGTGTGTGTGTGCATATGTAAGAGACCATTCCTCACTGGTTTGTGTGTTACCTTGTGCATTTGTGTACATCTGTTTTTATTTGTGTGTGGCATTATTGAGCTCTGCACTTAGTAATCACAACTAGGATGGATGGATGGCTTTAAATGAACATTTATTTAGCAAGAAAAATAATTAAGAAATTAAAAATGTATAGAAGGTGATGGCAATATTTTTAGAAAGAATTTTATAAATTTGAAAAAAAAAATAGAAAGAGAAAGAGAATTTAGAAAGAGAATTTAGAATAAAATTAAAAATAAATTATAGGGGAGTTTAGAAAGAAATAATTTAGAAAGAATGAATTTAGAAAAAGAAAGAGGAAGAGGGTAAATTTTGAAAGAAAGAAAGTTTAGAAAGAAAAATAATTTTGAAAGAAACTTAATTTAGAAAGGCATAGATGAATAATTTGAAAAGAGATAGAGGTAGATAATTTGAAAATAAAGGAAAGAATTGAGAAAAGACAGAAAGAGTTTAGAAAGAGAGAATTTAGAAAGATTGATTAAAAAAGGGGTAGAGAATAAGAATGAATTTAAGAATGAATTTAGTAATTTTGGACTAGAAAGAAAAAAAATAGGGAAGGAAGGGAAATAAGGATCAAATGGGGAAGAAGGAAAGAAAAGTAAGGGGAAAACAAGAAAATAGGGGTAAAAGCAGGATGGAATGAATGATAGAATGAAAGACAAAGAAAGACGGGTATGCACAGGTGAGAGAGTGAGAAAAACAGACTAGAGAGAGGTATTCCCTCCATCTGTTTGGGGAAGATAAACAGAGCAGGTAAACGGCACACGCAATACATGTTTTACTGACAGAGTTTCTTATATCCGAGTTTGATTACCATATTCTGCTAAAGACGCTGCTAATTATGAGTTTTATTGTGAAGAAAATGTGTAGAACAGGAGACAGGTGTTGTGCTCCAGACTCTGTGTGTGTTAAATGACAATTTTAATGCTGTTAGATGCTGCACTAATAGCTGTAGTGATTAAACATGAGCCGTTCAGAGGTTGGGATCCATCACTTAATGTGAACAATACAGAAAATAATGACCAGCTCTTTCAACTAGGCCACAGACCTTGATTTTGCAGGTGACGTTTGACATCCCGACACACTCCCTCTCCCCCCTCATGTTGATGCTCTCTGAAGCGCGTGACTCTGCTGGAGATGAAACTCCTCTGTAATTCCTCGCTCTCTCTCTCGCTCTCTCAGTGTCCATCAGCTGTAGCAGGTCTAAGAACAATCCTCAAGAGGCGTTACAGTTGCTGACTTCAGCTCGACTCAGTTTGAAGAGCCTGGTCTCCAAAGCCAAAGTGAGTTACACACACACAGACACACTCAGCTATAATGGTTTAAGACGTTGCCAATTTTTGGCTATTTAATGCAATTACACATGCAAGTTAGTTTAAACCCATTTCATTTTCATAATGCAACTACCAAACAGGATATTTAACAATACAATGTAGAATAAGACTTAATTTTAGACGATGGCGTTCAAAAGTTTGGGGTCAGTAGGATTATTATTTATTTTTATTATTTATTTGCAAAGGAAGTTAATACTTGTAGCCAAAACAGATGGATTAAATTAATCAAAATAAGAAATTTTCTTAAGCACCAAAGCATATTAGAATGAATTCTGAAAATTTGCCATCACATGAATAAATTACATATAAAATAGCAAATCACAATGTATTTTGGTCAAATCAATGTAGACGACTTTCAGAAACATTTAAAAAAAAAAAAAATCTTACCAACACCAAACTGAACGATAGTCTATGTATTAGAGCTGCACAATTTGTGGGAAAATTGAGAATCACTTCTTTTTTTTTTTTTTTTTTTTTTTTTTTCAAATGGAGATGCTCCTATGATTCTGAAAAGACTACCGTAGACTACTATATGTATAGACAGCTGCAATGAACCTTTTGTCAGAACCTGTACATTAGGCTACATGTTATTTTATTCAGTAGTCTGTTCAGAATCATGGGAGAATCATGATCTCCATCTGAAAAAAAAGTGATTGCCGTTGTATATATATATGTGTGTGTGTGTGTGTGTGTGTGTGTATATGTGTATGTATGTTAATTTATTTTAATTAGATTTTTTTATCTGTTTGAACTCACTCATAAATATTTGATTTGTTACTGGATGAATCAGCATTTCTGAACGAGTCTCTTGAATGAATGATTCAATGACAAATAAAATTTTTTGCCTCATTTGTCGCCACCTAATGGCATGATGTACTAATGATAATATTGCTCCAAGTTACTTTCTATTTCTACTTTCTCTTTTAATCTCTGTTTAAATATTAGTAAATAATATTCACACAGAAATAATGCTACTGTATGGTTGGAACCACAGATCTGAATGTTCCGCTGTGATTTAGGTTTAATAGACAAGGGCATATCGTTGTCATTAACATTGTGTGGATGTTTGAATCGAGATTGCACTTTGTTTTGTTTTTTTGTTTTGTTTTTTATGATTAATCATGCAGTCTAGTACACACTTTATATCAGGAATAGGTTGAATTTTAAAAATTGGGCTATATATAAAAGATGGGCTTGATGTCAGCTCAAATGAAAAGTCAGAATGAAATAGAAGTTTTGATGAAATGTTACAGACTTTTTTTATATAAAAAAATACCTTTGTAATGATGAATCTTTCACAATAAGACCAATAACATGTACTGTATTATGACAATTTTGGTTTCACGTTATCAATACATTTTATAGATCTCACATTTGTTTTTTCTTCTTCACAGCAAATGTTCACTGATGATGTCACGGGCGAGCTCCATGATGAAATCCGAGGTGATGTCACAGAGCTTGAGCAGCTTGTCACAGAGTTACAGGACCTGTGTGGCCAGCTACGCAGCCAATGAAAAGCCACATCACTGCTGTCCCTCCTTTTCTTCCTCCCTTTGATTAGTTTAAACAGTGCATTTTTAACATGTTTTAGAACATCCCATATGGAGATTCTGGAGGCCTCAGGACTTCGGTCACTTGTTCAATCAACAGAGAAATCCTAATTGAAATACAAAGGGACTGAGTTAAAGATGTTTGTCCTCATGACCTGGTCCAGGGTCAGTTGTCTTTGCGCTAAAGCTCCTGCGATTACACAGTGTGTGATTCGTAAGGACCTTGAGGCTGTCCTTTGTGTACTTCTTTTGTACAACATTGCCTTATTCCAAATAATAAATAGTACACATCTTTTCTTTTACATATTTAATCTTTGTGCTTGTTTTTTGAGCATGTTAATATTGAAGGATTTGCACAACTGATATCTAGGTCACACAAAATCAGATATATTGTTTCAGTGTTGTAGCTTATTCGGTCAATACTGAAATAACAGTAGATTGAATCCGGGTCAAGACAAAATACTGCATAAAATATCTGACAATGTTTGCTATTCTTTTTTTCCCCACACTAAACTTATCCCTGGGTTAATTATTTAAAGCAACTTTTAACCCTGGGCTTACCAGAATTTTGCATTTGTTCATTTAATATGAGAGTTATGACTGTGGGTTTCAAGTTAGATTGAAGAATAAAGTTTAGGGTTTGTAGGGTTTTTTATTATTTTTTTTATATTTATTAAGAAATCTCTTTAGCTCACCAAGGCTACATTTATTTTATTAACATAACTGTTTAAAATATGTATAATTTTCTATTTAATTATTTTATTCCTGTGATGGCAAAGCTGAATTTTCAGCATCATTACTCCAGTCTTCAGAGTCACATAATCCTTCAGAAATTATTCTAATATGCTGATTTGGTGTCATGGAATGTTTTGTATAATCAATGTTGAAAACAGTTGTGCTGTTTAATATTTTTGTGGAAACTGATATTTTTTTTCTAGATTCTTTGACGAATAGAAAGTTCACAAGAGCATCATTAGAAAAGTTTTTTTTCGTAACAATATAAATATCTTTACTGACTGACCACAAACTTTTGATCGATATTAAACGTGTAGGAAATTAGCTCATTATCGAGAGTTTGCAGAGCCTTTCTGTTGTAAGATTACTCGTATATTTAAAGTTGATTTACTGGCTAAAACAAATCTTTATTCCAATGAAAATTGAGATTTCTCACACATTTAGTCTCTTTTCCTGTCTGGCGTCTGTCTGCGCCTGTCCTGAAATGACATCATGTCAGTGATTTTTCTGCCTGGTATTAGAAAAATATCTGTAAGTAATTAGCTTTCTTTGTGTTTGACCGCTAAGAGAAGCAAGGAAATTGGCAGTGTTTGGTTATTCGTCATATTCGGCTATTTATGTACAATTATTGCCTGGTAAATTGCCTTAAAGAACCTACAGGAAGGCTAAAACATGAAGATGACTTAAAGCAAACATCCTGTGCCTGTTCTGGGAACAACCTAGTGAACTTCCAGAAAAGAGATTACGCAATGTGAACACACTGTAGCAGAGCTTTTTGATCACAATGCCACATATGTGTTTAGCGTATACGTCATCCAAAAAGTGCTCATCTGTTCTTCAAGAACTTTCTGAATGGAACACTATAGAACACTTTTTAGGTCAACCCGGAAGATATGCCGCATCAACGTGTTATGGTAATTATGGTAAATACCAAAATCCGACGTGGAAAATGCACATGAGCACCCCCTCATGTGGTATTTTCCACTGGGCAACTCGTATAATATTTTGATGCACGGGTTGATGAGATAACCTTTGACCTTTTCAAAATGGCGGAGAATGCTAAAAATATGTACTATTCATGATCTAGAAAATATTCAGAATATTATTTACTGTTTGAGTTTTGATAAATCCTCTTCTTGCTGTAGCAGAAGACTTAAGCAATCTAAAATAGTTTTAGCTAAATAACAGGTCTGGATCTCCATCTTTTTACCACATTACGACAATTAAAGCACTTGAACACAACACACTCGTAAATACAAGTTCACAAAACATCCTATTTTCCATAGCACGTGTCGTGAATGCACCAATAGTATCACCCTTGTTCCCTCAACAAAACCCCAATAGGATTCTTCCATTTGCTTGCAGAAAATAAGCCCCGTCACCAACAAAAGTGTATGATTAATGTTACTTTTTTGATCTTCATGATAATCTTCACAAAGGAACACAGCTTTTATGAATCCTTTAAGCCCGAACAAAAATCAGCTGAAGTAAAATGCTAAACTTAGAAAATTACCCACATTCAAGTGTTGATAAAAATAAAAAACAATTGAATAACCCTGAATTAACCATGTTTTTTTCTGCAATTAAAACCACTAACATCTCCATGTTCAGATATATTGATACATTTGTGTAAAAATGATCAAAAATGCTGGCGGTGGACGGTGCAAAAAACGAAGGTGGGGAAATGTAGTTCTGGACAACCTCTGTAGTCCCACTGAGTCACGTATTAGCAGTCACATACTTATTTATTACTGATGCATTTAATCCTCTGGTCTGTTGCGTGTCATAAATTACAGAATCGTTTTTTTTAATTCAATAAAATGATTCTGCAATATTTTTATTAAATATAATATTTTGTAATTTTAGGGTATTTTATGGTAATACATTATATTAATGCAATAGTTCTCCATTTATTCACTTTTTGAGCATGGTCCTGAAAATTACATTTCCAACTTAGTCATAAACCCTGGACCTGGAACATAGACTTTTGTATAGTTTGTATAGCAGTTTGCCACATTTTAAAGACTACACTTCTGAAAAAAATAAAATAAATAAATAAATAATACAAGTGTAAATATTTTTTAGGAATATTTAACCTTTTTCTTTGTGTGTGTTTCTGTTTTCATGCAACAACCTTTTCTGAGTTCCGTACCATTCCTATGAAGTGTAAAAAAAACAAAAAAAACCCCCCGAAAAATTACCCAACAGCACCAGAGAGTTGATGTCGTAAAATAAAACATGAAAACTTGTAAACCACAGACAGTATTTCTGGCATTTAATGAAAAAACAACAACATTGATTTCAGAGTGATGAAACAGGGAAGTGCTACAGTAAAACGCTGGCTCGCTTCTGGGTTTTGGCCTACAAAAATACCTCATCCAGGCAGTACTCTATGCTTTTGGAAGCTAAAAAGATGTGCCTAAAATAAATATCAAGCTCTCCTAACTTTTTCTAAAGGATGGAGTTGTCTAAATGGCAAATTTGTAGCTCAGGTAGCATCTAAAGCCAAAACATTGTTTGAAACCCCCATATTTCAGTAGAGAGTTGCTGACATCTGCTTCCCTCCCACCGGGGCTGCCCTGCTGGCTCTGACAACAATCACAAAGCACATTTTTAGCTACATAAACTGTTAATTCCCCAGCACAGCTCTCCTTCCTCCCACAGGGCTGTTGTGTTATCACTGATACAGTGAGAAGTTCCTGTCCTCCCTTTGTGGGCCGCATGTGTGATTGTTTAATTGTGTCCCTGTCGTCTCGTGCACAAATTAGCAACTTAAGAGCCCAATGGCCCTGCATTATGTTCTCTGTCAGTTTATATAGTTGTTTGAGTTGATCTTGTTTGACACAAATGATCTTTTGCATTCCCCGATGCTATAGTATACAGATGAAGCAGCAGAGAATTGGATATTCCCAAGAGGTGAGATCAGAAATTAAGGATTTGAACACAGCCTTAAAGGGGTTGTTCAACCAAAAATGATAATGCAGAGAAATAATTATACACGTTGTTCCAAACCTGTTTTGAATAACATCTCAGTGTTTTTTGTCCATACACTGAAAGTCAATGGGGTTCAGTGTTGTTTAGACGTCACCTCAGTGAATTCCAAAATATCTTTTTGTTTGTAATCAGTCACATGGGGAAAAAGACGTTTCACAAACATTTCGGCTCTCAGGCCATCTTGAATGGTGTCTGTGTATTGAGTGCGATTCACCATTGACGTTTTGATGCAAGTCATACGGATTTGCAAACCAAAATAAGATATGACATAAGACTCGATATAAGAGGGCCTGTAAACTACTTTGTTGAAGCATGTCCTGCCATTTATTCATTCTCTCTCTCTCTCTCTCTCTCTCTCTCTCTCTCTCTCTCTCTCTCTCTCTCTCTCTCTCTCTCTCTTCTCTTTTAGTTATGATGGTCATTATTTTTAAACTATAAATAGCTGTGACCCAAGAATAGCTTCATGACAGCACTGTCTCTCTCTGTTCCTTTACTGAATCCCCTTTTCGTCTCTAGCCATTAGACCTGGCAGGAACTGTCTTTTTATTCAATTAGCGATCATCAGTTGATTCACAGAAGAGTGTGTTTGTGCATGTACATCATAAAAATGGACTGTGTGACAGAACAACTTCTACCAAGACATTCGATTTTCCTCAAAGATGATCTCATGCAATCTATAAATCAGTCTGCGATCTCGTTCCAAATCCAGCAAAGCTTATGAGGAATGGTATTCCTTGTCTGTCTATCTGTCTCTGGCTGTCTCACCCACGCACATCCTAAAGTGGGGTGAGCTTGCTCTAGGCCTAAAATGGTCTTGATCTAAGGATGTTTCTGAGTCACCTTTCAGTAATGCAGTAAAGACGTTCTGGTAATCCAGATAACAAGCGTATGTAGGAGGACAGCGACTTTTGGCTAAGTTTAGGGAATTGTGAGCGTGTGAAAGAATGGAGGTATGTTTGTCTATTTATGTGTCGAAACAGGAGGGTGTGTAGATGATGAATGTATTAATAGGATCCGTTTTTTTGTTTTGTTTTTTTTTTACGTGTAGGGAGGGCTATAGGGTCCCCGTTCATGGGCAGAAGGCTCTCAAAGTCAGATTTAGAGCTGGTAAGCAGTCAGGCATGCTGTAGGGAGAAAGTCATTTGGATCACATAACTGCATAGAACAACACAAACTGCTTTGATTCAGTGTTTCTGACGCTTGACTAAATCAGAAGTATAAATAAATGGTTCGAAAGCATTTCCTCCAAACCATCTAAGACCAGTTTAAGCTGCTTAATAAGTAAGAATATATTTGCTTACATATTTTCAGTTATGATTGCAATATGCAGCTTAACCAGAAGATGGTCTTGGCTGCTGGTCTCCCAGCTTCAGCTGGTGTTCAGCTCGGTTAGCTGGGCAGTCAAATGATGTCCCAAACTGGCCCAATACCTCTCTAAATCCAGCCAACAGACCAGGGCTAGGAGACAATTTTTATTCTGTCGATAGTGTCGATTATTCAATCGAATCCTGCGGTATTTTTTTTCTCAAGTTGTAGAAGTAAGCCAAATTGAACAGATGGCAATATGGGCAGGGTGTGTGGTGTGCCTTTATCCTCAAAACACACTAATAGGCTATTTCAATAGCTATTTGTAAAATAATAGTCTGATTGACAATAATCAGTGTATGGAATTAGATTAATTAGCTACATTACATAGACAAACCTGTTTAAACTTGTTTAAATGCTAGGGTAGTTACCAATGCCATGTGTGTTTTTACTGCCATTTGTTGATATTCACCCACAAAGTTTTTTTTGTTGTTGTTGTCATTTTCAAATATGAAATGTTGGCCTTTTTTTTTTCATGATTCCATTCCAGTGTTTTTGACAATCAATACCGCTTTGTCAAGTAAAGCGGCCACCATATAGAAGTGCCAGGATAAGATCTGAGCCAAATAATCTGAAATGTAACACTTTACATTAGGTCTCAGTCAATGTTATTATTTTTCTAAATGTAGCCGTATTAACCCTTTTTCCAGAGCTCCCTCGTAGTGTAGTTTCTTCTCTTCCACCCATGCACACTTTGGTCAGAACAGGAGAAATGTGGTTAAAATCGATACTGTCATTATGGTTACTCTATTTATGCGCATAATTGTTCTGTTTACATGAGCGTCAGCTTAATCGCAGCACTATAGTGTGCATGTCACAGCCATTTTGATTCTAATAGCATTTTTTGTTTGCTTGTGTATATTTTTATCAGTCCCCATTTGATGTCCAGTGTTCTGGAATCATTTATTTTTTCATAAAGAGATATGTGGAACAGACCTTTGGAACTGATGCCTGCACTATGACAGACTTTGACTTAAGATGGTTGCACTTCTGACATTTTTACAAACAATCTCTTCTTCAACATCTTCAAATTCATAAGTCTGCAGAGTTCTTCAGTTTTTTCCCCTTTGGTTTAAGGGTTCAGCCCCACATGTGTGTTCCAATAAGAGCTCCATCCCTGACGTCATGTCTGCAGGAGATTGGCTATATGGAGCTCGAGCACAAACTCCTGCCCTTGCACACACGCGCGCTCAAACTTTTCTAAGAGTTTTCAAACTTCTGCTCGGGCTCAAGTCGCGCGCACGCGAACTCTCCCCTCCTTGACTCCCGATTTCCGTTTCGTGCTTTGAAACTTTCTTTCACTTGAAGCATTTTCCACACTCTTAAGTTATGTGGATTGCGAATAGATGACAGCGCGCGAGGGTTTACAACTGCTTCACACGGGACTGAGTGTAGTTGATACTATAGTTTTTTTTTGTGGACTATCTTTCTTTCTATAGTGTGTGTATATATAGTACATAGTGTTTCTTTCAAACGTCCCCAACACTTTCACTTCTACTGGATATGGCTGTGCTCATGTGGGACATCATTGTTTCTCTAGCGTTATTTATTTCTCCGGCTTTGATTTCGGCGGATCAAAGCGGCTTCAGGAAACTGTACGTACTGCAGCCGGGACCGAGCGGTACGGACGGGGTTCACTTAAGCTCAATTTCATCGCTCTCGGGAGCTTCGGGACAGCCACACTCCTACAATGTGGAGCTCAAAGCCAGTTTCAGCGGCCAGGTCCGAAACCGAAGAATGGGTCACCAACCGAACCCGAGCATTCCAATCCGCCAGGACGCGCAGCCTGGCCGACACACAACCAGCCATCATATGCAAGTGTCAGGGTAAGAGCAGAGCCAACTATATTCAAATAGGCTACAACACTTTACAATGAATGTCGATCAATATCACCTACCTTTTATTAGAATGATAATAATGATGTAGGCTACGAAACGATACTTGGCCTATTACAACAGCATTATGAATAGGCTATTCATAATGACATATTTTGATTAGGCTATTGGATATTTTAATGTTAGCCTATTTAAAAAATATGTTTTATGCAATGTTGTTTTGCATATGGTCACAAAATTGAACATTAAAAGTTACTTCACCCGTGAATACAAATACTGAGAGCTTTTCTTTAGAGACCTACCAAATGGTGCGGATTAAGTTGAAAATAATATTGTTTTTTTTTTAAAAAAGTGATTATTGACCTGTCAGTAATTTAACAGTTTGTTTGTTAAATAAATTTTAAAATTATCCATAAGAAGAAAAGGTAAAATGAAAGCAACATTCTAAACACTGTAAGTGTCCATTGTAATGAGGAGGAACTTCAAGAATATGTGTTGAAGTTCCATTACAGTTTTGAATCTGCTTTTGATCGCCTTTAACAACCAGATGTCATTAAGCATCAATAAATTCAACAAGTCTACACTGATCATAACATTCTGAACAGTAGCCTACAGTAACATCTATTGTTTCAGGAAGCCACAAGAGCCAGTTTAATTGTAGGCTACCGGCTCCCATAGCAGTGAACCTGATGCCCCTTAAAAAGTTTCAGCAGGCCATTCACAAAGATTTTTCCACATTTCCTACAATCACAAAGAGTATTGAGTGTTCATATTTTCTGGGCTTTGGATCAGTTTCTCTTACTTTTCTAAGTGCAGCATGAAATAGCACAGTGGGAATAATAGGACTGATTATATTGGAGCCTCAACCAGCTTTGGCCCCGGGCCCTCACATCACTTCAGTGAGAGCAGACGTACATCAGAAACCGCTCTGGGTGGGCGAGGAGATTGACCGGGGGGGGTTGAGAGGGGGGAGGGGGTTACAGTAAGGTTAGTATGTTCATTCGGTTTGTGTGTGAGTGTGACTGACTGTTGATGTCATTGCAGAGTGAACGTCTGTGGGGGGCAGTGCTGTGTTGGTTGGAGCAAGACCCCAGGATCTCAGCGCTGCACTAAACGTGAGTTAAGATAATTCTTTTGTATCATGAATGTGCTTGGGTTCTCTCAGGTCTTTCTTCATCATCACTACACCATTCTTGATCTTCACTTTAAAAGCTTGCTTGGACATGTGAATCCTTTAATCACCCTGGAAGTCAAGTTCAGAATGGTATTTGTTTTAGTTTTGCTACAGATGGCAGGTCTCACATGAAACTAGTTAAAATAAATAAATAAATAAAAAGTTTACCAGTCTGGAAGACAGGGTTGAGTGTGCCTGATTAGGAAGGGTTTAGACTTTTAACACAAAAGTTGCAGGTTCCCTTGTATTTAGTGTTCATCTAGGGTTTACCAATCCTGGACATCATCAGTTACTGATCACATACTAAGGGTTCAGATTTACACTTATACCCATTTGGCTCCAAACCCACGCCATGAGCTTTTGAGCAAGACATACAATTGTCTTGCTCCATAGTCTCACTGCAATGCATTATCCAGTGCCCTCTGGATACAGTACTAAACATAAGAAAAAGAATTAAGTTCAAATATTAAACTAA
Organism: Pimephales promelas; assembly: GCF_016745375.1. Next base: position 19,935,628 of record NW_024121099.1, on the reverse strand, counting down.
CGGTTTAAAGCTCTATGTGTCAGAAATGTCTTAAAGGGATGGTTGTAAATTCTGTCATCACAAAAGTATTAAAGTCATACACTTTAATTCACTGTGTGACTTTAATTCTTCAGTGGAATACACACAAAAAACAGATACTAAATGTTTTTTTTTTGTCGATTCAATGAAAGTCAGTGGGATCAAGTGTTGTTTTGGACTCCACTGACTTTTATTGAATGGACAAAAACTTCAAAATATATTATTTTGTGTGTTTCACAGAAGAGTTAAAGTCATACAGTTTTGGAACAACAAGAGGGTACGTAAATGACAGAATTTTCATTTTTGCCTGAACTATCTCTTTAATGCCAGGAACTGTTGCTGTGGTTAAATTGTGACATATGCTGAGACATTATATGGTGTCCTTCATAAACAACCAGACAGACAGCTGCAGTGCCCACCTGTGAGTGGAGTCAAAACGCTCCCGTCAGATCTTAAGTGGAGGGATGGGGGGTGCTTGAAAAGAGGGTGTGTACTGTTATCATAGGTGTAGATTTTGAGTGGTTGGCTGCAGATGTGATGGCGTATATCAGCAAACACTCAGCACAACATGATCAGGTTACAAGCGAATATTAACATTAATCCGCAAGTTACTGCACACAAAATCCACATGTGAACTTGTGAAGTAAAACTATGGGGTTTGTAAAATAAATGCAGGAAATGCACGACATGACAGAAAGCATTTTGAATAATGTACATCAGCGTTTTAAAATTTACTAAATGACATAAATGTTTCAGTTAACGCAATAGACAGAAGGTACACAGGCACAAAACTTGAATTATAATAATAGAAAACAAAGATCGAAGTACACAGTGGGGCAAAAGATGCAGAATTTTGAGGCTATAGAGAGAGTATCATAACATAGTGGAAGGGCTGGATCAGTTTATCCTTAGCCTGTGTGTTTCTGCCAGCAAGTTATATAAGAACCGTCCACTGTATTTGTGGAAGTACGTGCAGGCCACCGGGGAAAAGCAGGAGTTGCACCCCTACCCACTGTCTGAGTCTTGCCTCCAACACACATTCCTCTTACCCACCTTTTACACATATCCTAGACAATCAATATTGTGTCTACAGTACATCCCCTGTCTCCAGTGACATTCCTCCTTCCTTCTCCTTGTTTTTTAGGAAAGATAAATTGACTCTTTTGTGTGTATGGTCTATGGCACCTCCAAGATTGTGTCTTGGATGTGTGCTGCATTTTGACAAAGTGTTTTGTCTTGGAGCCTTGCATCAAACATCAGGTGTACATTTTACTAGTGTAGTGTACAATGATTATGCAGCCAATTGCATGTCAGTGATCTTTCTCGTACATTAAAGCCAGTCTTGGTTCTTTTGATGTCTATACAGTAGTTTTGTTTCTAATTGGCTTGTCTGCAAACTACTAAGGCATAGACTACAGTAGAGAAATATGGGTTTTTGCAGGTAATTAGTAATCTTTCAGTGGCAGATACCTTATCCTATCACATGTTGAGGCTACTACACTAGTAAGACTTGCTTTATTGATTTTAGCTTGACACTGCAATATTGGTCTAACTAATGATGTGAGTTTTTTTCTTCAAATCAGTATTTTCTAACTAATTAGTAGTGCTGTCAAACGATTAAAATATTTAATAGTGATTAATCGCATTAATGTCATAGTTAACACAATTAATCTGACATTTTTATCTATTCTAAATGTCTCTTGATTTCTTTTGGTCACATTATTTTTTCCCATTTTTTTCTCCCACTTGGAGCAAATACTCTAACACAATGTAACACTGTCCATCAATAAAAGGGTGAACGAAATACTGACGAGGTCCTGATATTGATGGAGCGGAGAATTCGCATCAGCTGTGTGTGTGTGTGTGCTTGGCCATCATCAAGTGGTGTTTTCGACTGGACGTGCTCCGATGATGATAGCTCAGATCACTTTGGTCTCATCAATGGAACCATTTGGCAACTTTTTTTAAAGTAAACTTTCAATTCAGAATCTTATTGGCGTCCATTTCAGCATCTCGCGATCGTCATTCACTCAAAACATAACGTTAACCTACTATTTGGCCGGCTCACAAGCCCAAACGAGTTTGTGTGGCGTGCCTGTTGTTTTGTTTCCGGTCTAGCCAGATTCGTTTTGGTCAACGAAGCAACAAAATGTCCTCGCGCATCACAAGCCATTGAAATGAATGGGCAGCGCAGTGTCCTGTTCCAAAAGCATGTGAAAAAAATGACAAAGTTTGCTAGGCCAAAAAGACTGTTAATCTCGCGATTAAAAAAAGTAACGCCGTTAAAATGGTTTTGTGTTAATGCCGTTAATAATGTGTTTAACTGACAGCACTACTAATTAGTGAAAATGAAAAGTACATAAGTGCTAAAAAGTGATTTGGTCATTTGTTTCACAACTGAACAAATAGTTTTTTTAAGGAATTAGTTGAGTGAATTATTCAGTGATTCATTCATAAAGACAATTACTTGTTGCCACCTACTGGTAGAATGATATAAGCTGCATTAGAGTCACTAGCACAGTAAAGTCTGTCTGAACTAAAGGTATCATAGATATGTAAGTTTGTAATTAATATTATATATTAGTAATATAATTATAATGTTAATAATTATTGTCAGTGTATATATATATCATAATTATAGAGAGAGAAAGAAGGAGAAAAGGAGAACCCCCTGTTTACAGAAAGAGGCCCTGTTTACACGGGCAGAGGAATCACTTTGTAGGCCATATGGAGCGAACCCAGAGCACATTCCTGCTTCAGCCATCCCTTTTATTTTCTATGGAGGCGTCTATAGTTTAATGTCAGCCGCACAGTGAGTGGCCTGAGAGCCCTTAAATTTGAGCTGAAATGTTACAGAACGTTTTTAATGGAAGACCTTGCAGGAAAATTGAGTGTGGAGAAGGGAAGCCTCTTTAACACCTCAGAGAATGTCTCTATAACTGTTTTTCTGCTGACTCAGGAAATCTTTTTGTTATACCAGTATATTGTCACTAAACCATTTGTTTTTATGTTTGACCAACCTTTTGTGAAAGGTTATTCTCATAAACGTACCGAATCCAGTATTTCTGCCAAATCTCTGGTGTCAACCCATAAACGTGTCTTATGATAGGGTCACCATTATGTGTGCTTTCAAGTAAATTAAGAATAAGATATGACCTTTTTCGTTCATCTGACAGCAGCATTAGATTGTTGTAATTCATGGTGACTGGGACATCGCAGCGAGAATTAATCATGGGTCTACCATTTTTCATTGCTCATATATTTTTCTATATAGGGGGGAAATGAAAAAGTCCAGGTTTTTGTCAGTACCTCCTCCCCTTGCCTCAATATATCTTCCTTTCCATTTGTGTTTTAGAATTACTGTGTCTCCTCTCCACCTCTCCTGTCTCAAAAGATCTGATCATAAATTTTCCTGCTAAATGTTTAAAGGTGTTTGATTTTTCAGGCTTAAATGCTCACCTCACTCAGAAAGTGCTAACAAAGATAATTGTCTGAATAGAAGCTGCCTTTGTCTTGCCTGGCTGGTTCTTCCGAGCTTCGTAGGTGTTTAACTCGGAGCTGTCAGTCTTCCAGGTTTTGTCGCTGACATCGAGACCTATTATTGTACAGTGCAGAGGGGCACTGGGATATTGGCCTTCTTATTTTACCACCAGGATATTGCACTCCAGTTCTTTATCTCTAACGGAACAGGAAGAGTGTTAATCCTGATTCATTTTTGGCCCATCATGTGCTATAAATAAATGGAAATGTAGAACGGGGGCCAACTTACATGCGCTGCTAAATATTTGAGGATTGCACCATTAAACTTTGATGAAACATAAAAATACATATAAAATAAATATTTGCGAAAGACTTCAACCAGGAATAATAGTTGGAATAAACTAGCAGGCCGATTGGATTGCGTCAATGAGCTCATGTTTTAACTGACAGATAAATGATGTTGACATTTACACTCGTTTATATTTTTAGAGAGGGAACTTTGTGAATAAATGAGTTCTTAGCAGCTCTCCAGCATGAAACCAATCTTAAAGGTGAACTTTACAGTGTGCCTCACCCTGTCATTTGTGCATTGCAGTGAGGTTTCAACACACAAAAAATATAAATTCAAATAAATAAATAAATAAATAACAGTAACATATTAGTATTTATTTAAAAAAACGCCCCTTTAGAGACAGTTCCTGAATATTTATTTATGTTGTTGAATTATTTTTACTAATCATTTATGATTATATGTGAAATGTCAAATTGTCAATGGGGAATTGTTACTTATTTAATTTACATTTATTTTTTAACACTATTTCTTCTTACGAATTTGAAGGCAGCTTTTTGGATCTATAATAGCAAATGTCTTATTATGCTTATTTTTTATCCGTTCAACTGCACATTGCTTTACAGAGAGCTTACAAATTAGCCTTGCCTTACGAACAAATGCAACCAAGTACAGACTAATAGTAGTGACTAAGCCCTTAGTGAACTTTATGTCTTACAGACAGTAATTCAAATAAGACCAGCTGGTGCAA
>NW_024121099.1:18380169-18552669 GCF_016745375.1 Pimephales promelas | reverse complement strand
AAGAAGCTGGATTAAAGGCTGATTTCTAGTAAAATCTGGATTTAATGTCTCCTGCAACACAGTAATCTAAACATCGAGCAAGTAAATGTCAAAGAGCAGAAAGGAAAACTATAGGAACAAAATTGGCCCCTACATAATCAGACTAGGGCTGGAATGACGCATCGATGTAATCGATTATGCACTGTTTATGTTAATAATCTCTAATACCCTGACATGTTTCAAACAAAACAAAACTCTAGAGCGGATGCTTATGGCTAGCCTTGTCTCAGCCTGCACATTTTCAAATGGAGATGTTCATAACATCGGTAAATTTTAACACAATTGACGGCATGTTATTTACCCGGAAGGGTAAAATTGACTGTTATTTTCATCAGCTAACTTACGGCTCATTAGATCTATATCTAGCTATTTTATTACTAAAAGTAGCGTTGATAACAAGTTTCTATGTGTGCGAGTGACGTATGTGTCTGTGTGTGTTTGCGCACTTCAATAAAAACAGCGCATTGATACAGAACCGTGATTAAACTGACTTGGAACCAAGCGGCAACATTCTAATCTGAAAAATGAAGCCCATCCGGAAGTGCGAAAAACTGCAATACATCTCAAATCCGCTAGAGGGAGGTTCCAAAAGGGAACAAATATCCATAGAATTCATGTTAAAATATGCGTTTTCACAGCATAAATTCATATGTTTACAGTTTGGTCCCATGGACTTTTATTGTATTTTTCGATAGGTTCTGTGAGGGGGGTGAATTTTTTTCTAACTCATTAGTTTAGATCATAATTAGATATAAAATGTACGACAAATAAGGGTTAACTTTGATAGACAGCTGATAACCGCCCGGCTGCGCCATACCACCACCAACACATCATACCACCTCTGTATCCTTTCTGAACATTTGTATTTTGTATTTCCCAAGATTTTCCAGAATGGCGCCGCCCATACCCCCCATAAACAGCCTCAAACCCGTTCTTCAGAGAGTCTATGGATGACGTCACAGACGTTTGTCCATATTTTTTACAGTCTATGCTTGGAACTAAACAGTTTTATAGCACACCTTCCAGCCAATCAGAACCGAGTATTCAGACAGACCACGGTATAAATGTCTTTATTGTAAAAAAAAATCTTGCTCTCCAAACTTTTGATCTGTTAGAGCAGAGCACGTCACGTCAGTAAAAAAAAAAAAAAAAAAATCAAAAGTCACACTCACAAACTATTAACAACAATCATGAGAACACACATATTCTCTGCAGTGAAAGCAATCCCAGAATGCATTGTACCAAGCTTAGTGAAAAAATAAGATGAGGAGAGCAAAATCTGGATAGCCATTCTACTCTTACTAAAGCCAAGCAACTAGTGCCAGAATTTATGCTAATGCCAATATGGTATGTTTTGTAAATATGATCTGTTTTTCACAATATGAATTTTTAAAACATGAATAAATAAAAAACATTATAATAATACGCTTTCTATAAAACTGCTGGCATGATACAATTAGATGACAACAACAACAAAAACTGTGAATCTAATTTATTCAGTGGAATATGCTAAATAATGGCATTGGCCATTTGTCCACACACACCACAAATACAAATGTGTCAGCTCCTAAAGCACATCACTGAACTTCAATGTCAAATTTACCCTCCCCCTCCAAAATCCACATCCATAGACTGTATAAAGATCCGTACACACACACACACGCTCCAATAAAGCTACAATGATAGGAAACAGTGCTGATGGCCTAATGGTCTTATTTTTGCTTCTGAATGAATGTGCTTAAGTGCTCAGCTAAATGTTTCAGACAGGGCTACTAGGTTTATAATGCTAGATGTGTCCTGAACGTGGACTGTGGCATCATCCGTCCTTCTCTAAGCTGCACGCTTTCAAAAAAGCTTATGTTTCAAAAAAGCTAAGATTACATTAAAATCTTGCTAATTTCACATATGGCTTTTGAAGGGAAAATTAAAACTAAAAATGTCATATGAGTTTTTGACAGAGAGGAAGATCATATCTGAAGATAATATCTTGATTTCTCAATAAAGCTGAATAAGGCTAGACTGAGAGCTAGTGCATGTCTTGTGTTTTACTGCAGGAGGTACTAGAGAAACACTCATCCTTTCAAAAGAGTCACTGAACCGAAAGTGAACATCTCCCCTAAAGCAACTCTTTCTTTAATAACAGCATAAATTAAACATAGGCCCTCACAGAACATCTTCACAGAGAGTTTCCACGTGAGCATCACTTCTGCAGTCGCTCAAAACAGTTCACACTGGTTCTCAACTGGTAGCTAGCGACAAATTGGGTTGAAATTTTGTTCTAAAAAACTTCTAAATATATAATAATAATAATATCATAAATAAATAAACAATGGATATATAGACAGTACATACACACACAACATCAAATGATCCACCTCCAATCAAACACTACAGTAGTTTGTGAATTTATTTGTTATTTAAATGAAGTTAGTAAAATTAGACAGTTGCAGCATAGATAGGTTGCATGCAGTGTGACATCCTTGAAAAACAAACAAAACCACATGTGATAAAAGAAAATTTGAAACAAATTGGGCTACATTATGTGTTCACTTGGAACAAGGACATACAGGATGTGTGAAGACCACAATAATTGAAGAGTTTGGTTCCAAAACGCGATAAACGCCATTTTTAAAAAAAATGAGTTACTGCAAAAATCTGACTTTTCAATACTGACCAGATACAAAACAATGTTTAATTTTACGTAAAATGGGATATCCGCCGTGTTATTATGTAATGTTTTCTCCCTTTCTTTCCAAACCGCGACAAACGCCAGTCTCCCTTTTCTGCAAAATGCCACATATCCGCTAAACCAATCACAACGCACCATTCCACGCAATGTAAACAGTAACGGCAGCGCTTTAACTAACCCGGCTTCCTAGGTTTTCTCTATTTTGTCCTTTCGATCAACAAACAAACAAAAAAATGAATAATTTTGACAGCATTGGTGAACCTGCGGAGGGTAAGGCATCCTGCATGGGTAAACGTGACATCGAAATCGAATCATTTAGCTACGTGAGGAAGAAGATGGACTCGGGAGGAGGAAATGCCGGCTGTTGTTGCTTGTTCTCACACGACAGCATCAAACTTCTGTCACGCCGACACACTGACCCCAGAGGATCTTTTGGAAAACTTTCAGTTGTTTTATTCAAAGTCAACGAAAACCGAGCAGGACCAAGCCAGTTTACAGCTGATCGCCGTCAAAAAAGTTCAGCGGCGACGTCCCAAGGTTGACAACAGCGATATGCATAACGTTAGATCATGCTTAATAAATCATAATTCATGATGATGTGCTCGTCTTAGTTAATGTTTTAATTAAGGTTTTGTTCATCCATAAATTCATGAATGAAAAACGTTGAACTGTTAAAAAAAACGTTGTTAGTTCCTGATGATATTAATATGAATTAATGCATAATTCATTTATCCATGAATTCATGATAATTCATGACATGAACCCTTAAAATGTTACCGAATATTGTTATATTAAAGCAATGGATTTATAGTATGCACAAGAAATTCAATGTGTATAACATTTTATTTTGATTAATTGCATTTTGAAAAAAAAAAATTATTGGATTTATTGCATTTTGGGGGAAAAAACGATCTGTTTTTATAATAAATCTTTGGAAATCAAAACCTGGATTTCATTTTTTATTGTTATTATAACCTACAAATGCTATGTGAAAATTTGAAACCGAAAATAGTGGTTTTCATCTTCCCATTTTCTTGCTAAAGAAAACACAGTTTTACTCAAATTCATCAAAATGGATTTATAGCGTTTTGGAACCAAACTCTTCAATTATTTATCAAATTATTAGTCCACTTGTATATTTTAATATTATATTAGCTTATATTATATTTATTTAATGCTTGATCATAAGGACTTATTTGTGTACAAAGTTGTGTACAATATTGCTAATTTATCCGATTAATCAAAAAAATGTATCGATTATCAAAATAATTGTTAGTTGCAGCCCTAACTGATATACTGTATTGGCTTGCCACTTGATCTAAGGCACTCCAGGATCTAAACACATTCATGCTAGGATCAAACAAAAACAATCATTATCCAAATGCTCCTTTCTATTTCCTTGTGCCAAAAGATATGTGATCAGACATGTTCTGCAAACATTTTAAAATGTTTTAAAACCTCATATTAGGTTTCTGATGTGAACAGGAAATCACACTGACCTTATATTGCAGCCATTCATATGAAGAGCAGAGTCACTGTGGCTCTGTGGTAGGCAGAACTGGACAGAATGAGCATCCATCCCTCAAATACATACACAAAAAAGATCTTTACTGCCCAACAGTTGATGTGAACCCTTAACCAAAGCTCTCAAACGCATACGTAAAAAATAAACCTGTAGTACAGCACAACAGATGCGTACTTCAAACCAAACGAGCTTTAAATCAACTAGGGAGCCGTTCCAAGATTAAATAAGCATTTTCAAACGTCATAATCCCATATCCTCAAAAGAAAACAGGCAAATGACAATCCGTAAGGTTGTATGATCTCAGATGATGTGACAAAGTGAACAGAAAGTAAAAGAGAGCAGGGTCAACAACAGTGGTCAACAGTAGGGTCCCATATCTAGGCAGGGTGACACAGGATCAAATTTTCCCCAGTAAGGGGACGGCCCGACAGTGGATGTGTGTTGTTTTGTCTAACCCTGAGGGGGATTACCTCATGACGCCCAACCCCCCATCCAGCTGTGACAGAGGAATTGAAAACGAGACTGGGGACAGTGCTACTGCTGCCAGCACATTACACAGTACTTTGATTCTCTAATAGTGGTAGGGTTGTCACAATACCAAAAACTTTGTACCAAGCAGTGGCGTAGGTTTGACTTTGAAATTGGTGGGGACGGGGACATATAAATATATTTTAAGTTTTGATCGAAATTATTGCTAGGGATATATCATTGTCACTGGATATTGGCAGGGACACGTCCCTAGCATCCCTACGCCCTTGTTCTATGCCCCTGGTAGCAAGTGAAACTGTTGAATTTAGCATTTCAAAAGATATCCCATTTTGTATTGTCCGTTTATCACTGTCAACCATCACAGTTTCCGATTCAGTCACGCATTTAAATACAGTTGTCAATCCAGAGACTTTGAAGTGCACTTAGCAGCATGAACAACTAAACGTTTTATTCATATGGTGAATGGGTAAAAAACAGAAAGCGGGAGAAGAGCCTTTTTTTAATAATCACTAAGGCTGTCAATCTCGAAAAGAACGAAATGCTTCTCCAGTGACACATCTTGACTGTATCAGTGTCTATTTTACCATGTTGACAAGTTAACATGTTAGCTGCGACAAAGCTAGGGCTTGGTTGACAGTAGTTTTTTCACCATCCAGGAATCACAATAAACTTTGTGCTCTGTTACTTATGATATCAAACAATTATGATTCTGCCAATTATATGACAAAATTCAAACAATAAATGTTATTTTGGCCTTATTTAATGTGGCATGACAGATCGCTATAAATCATGTGTACTGATCATCTCTTCCTCTTTACAACAAATTAACATGAATGAACATAGGAAAAAATTTGAAAGACACATACATTACGACTTACTTAAATGATCATGTCTCCTGTTATTCCGTATAGTGTTTCAGAAACACTAACAAAGAAAGCTTGTAGACAATGTCACCCAATGTTACATTTACCTCAGGAAATGTAACATTGGTATCTTTGCCTAACTGAAAACTAATTTGTTTTAGAGTTTCACAAAAAAAAAAAAATGTATGACTGTACGATTTCATTTTGAAAATATGTTTTGCACAGACCTATTGCATTTTTACAATATGCCTGGCAGAGTGCTATCAGAACAGATAGCAACTGCTTAGTGAACAAGATGCATGTTTATACATTCAAATTTGAGCTAAAGTGATGATACTCTTTTTGAAAATGTTTTGCTCAGGAAGTTCACGCACAACAAATGAATGAACAGAGGCAGGACAGCTTTACAGCACATTTATGACTTACTAGAAAGCTCTGTGACATGTCACAAAGAGTCAGCCAGACTATCACTGACATTTAAAGTGAAACCAGAGGATAACCAGCATGCATAGGTCAGCATTTCATCACATTTCATTGTCATTTCTTTGTGACAGAACTGACAAATCAGAGGGTTCAGCACTGGAAACATGTTGTCCATTTCAAATCATGACAAACGTGCTCCCATTTTACATTGATCTTAAAGTTTAACTAAGGCTGGCCAGCATTAATTCCAGTATGTTAAGGCTATTTGAAATATGGAAATATATATAGATATATGATGTAGGGGAAAGTGCTATTTTGTATTAACCCAGAAGAAAAATTGGGCCATAATGGAAAGACAACACACCAGAACTCTGGTGGATTTCTATCTTTTATATCTAAAATTTAAGGAACATAAAACAGATATACACACCTTATTTTACACTCTATCAATTATGCTTTAAGAGTTTATTTTATGCAAATCACTTTAATCTTCACAAATTTAAGTACATTTTTTTTCATAGTTGTGATTATGTACTGGTGGTATTTATTTAGACTTTTAGTATTAAATATAACTATTTATTAGTTAAGAGATATAAGAGAGCACTGCAAAAAAAACTAAAATAAAATCTGCTATAGGTGTTGTGCAGTAATTTGGGAAACAAACAGATGTTTTGTGTCATATTATATACACTAGATTATGGATTTTAGCAAGACAGGAATACAGTATTATTGACCAATCAGAAGTCCATCCATCCACAGCCCCCTAAAACCCCACGTGTCCCTCCCTCGGACGCTAACGTATCTGAGGCGAATTAATGCTAACTGTTGCAGTGCCACTGCCCACAAACATTGATGCTAAATAGTGCTAACTACGTGAAATAGTAGTGGAATGTCACTTACGGGGAAAAAAAAAAAAAAAAGTCCTAGTTTCGATTTAGTGCAGTTTATAGTAGAGCAACCCATTTGATGTACGATATTTCAATACAAATGTTCAGAAGGATACAGGTGTTAAGATGTTTTGTGTCAGATCATGGCCGAGATGTCAAATTTCTGGAATACCACTCGACGGAGCCCGTTATCAGCTGTCAATCAAAGTTAACCACGCCCTTATTTATCGTACATTTTACAAACATGATCTAAACTAACGAGTTAGAAAAAAATTCACCACCCTCACAGTTGTCAGGCACTCGGAGCCTATAAATAACAGTCCATGGGACCAACCTGTAAAAATATGAATGAATTTATGCTGTGAAAACTGACATTTTAAAATGGGATCTATGGATATTTGCTCCCTTTTGGGACCTCCCTCTAGCGGATTTTCGATCTATTGCAGTTTTTCGTACTTCCGGGTGGGCTTCATTTTTCAGATGTGTTCCAGCTGAAACTGGCCAATTGTAAATGTATCTGGTTGTTAGTACATGCAAAATGAACAAAAAAATTAAATAAATGTGTGAGTGTGTTATACCGGCTCCTGTTAGACTGATATGACAAGCTTCTGCAACACGCATCGCCACAGATATGGCCCACCAGAGATAAACTGACGCAAATGAAATTCAAAGTTCGGCGTCAGATTCTGAAATCGCTTTAAGTGGCGAGTGTAAATAGGCCCTTAAAAGGCAGTAAATACAGATTTAACTGTCAAAACAACTTCTATGAGCAGTGAACCATCTTATGTATTAGAGAAACACATGCAATTGACTAGTATAAACCTAGACATCAGACCTTGATATTGAGTTAGGAAGCAGTTTCCTTGGTGATGAGAAAAGTGGACAAACGGCCCGCACCCTTCCCCCACCTTCTGGTCATAGCCTATACCAGGTGCTGGACACTAACTAATCCTTATCCTTAAAGGCAATTCATTCTAGCAATCAGAAGTGAAAATAGGCTTGTATTAGGTTACACTGTTTTTTAGAAGACAAATATAAAAAGAAAACAGTCAGCGGCAGACAGAAGGAAAGAGGAAGGAGCTGTGTAGTCAGTCTAGTTTCAACAAATCTTCAAGGATTGTTTTGCCTTCACTGGTTATTAATAGGTTACCATGTGTACGTCCTGTAATACCATGAGTTTAACTAAAAGATTGTCTCGTCACGGTCGGTACATTCTAACCTGGTGTCTCATATTTGAAACAAAATAAAGAGCTTTAATGTAAGAGTTGCTTGACAAGTCTGGCTCTGCTTTGGATCAAATGCAAGAGATCCCAAATTCAGGCTCAACCACACTGTTGTCCCTACATAGCACGCGGCTTCTCTGTCTGGAGTTTTTCCCAGTTTTGGGACATCACATTTTTATTTCCTGTAAACCAAATGCTTAACTCAGTGCTTTTACAGTTTTACATCTCCATTAAGCCAAAATAAAATAAAATAAATCTCAAGTCTCACATTTCAAAGAACATTTTTTTCCACATGCACATTAACAACATTCATATTTATTACAAAAAAGGTGTACTGTACACTGTAAAAAGATCATCTAGTACTAAAACGTTGCAAGACAAAACTCACGATAAAATACAGACTGAAAATTCCAATCCAGTGTCCTGGTTTCTTATTTAAACCCATGGTTTTCCAAAATGCTAAATGACTCAACAGTAAAACACGGAGTGGGTTTGGGAGTCCTGCACTGTAGCTATTGAACCCAAGCTTGTTTTTGTAGATTAATTGGCTCGTTCCACAGAGGGAACAGCTGGTGGGGGAAAAAAATCACTAAGTTAACACACTAAAAGTCACTTGAACCATTTGAAAACATAATGAAGTCAACACATTTTTAAGCGAAACGTCCGGTAATCCTCAGAACTTGAAAAAAACAGGGTAATAACAAAAACCACTGAGGAAAGATTCTTACCCGTAGTCATCAAATGAATACATATTGGGATGATGAAGCTCTGAAGAAACCAAGGAGAAAGAAAATTCCTTACAGCTGGGTGAAATAAAACCAAAACAGGGAAAAGGAGGGGGGATCAGAGAGAGAAAAGTCTGTGCCTATTTCATCCCTCATCCTCTCAGCTAGGTAAAACATGAAGAGCACTCATTTCTAAGATTCAATAATGCAAAAACAGGGAGTGTGTGAAAGAAAAAGGAGGTGAGGGAGGGTAGGAGGAAAAAACGAGTGAACAAGAGAGAGAGAGAGAGAGAGAGAGAGACATGTGACAGATATGGACCAGTCACCTTGTCCTGCTCGCCTCACATCCATTCTTATCCACTCAAAGGATTGGAACACAGCCTGTGCCTTAAAGAAGTCTCTTTCCACAACGGAAATACAACCGAGAAAATGCCACATGATCCTTGAGACACACACATACACTCGTTAGAAGAAACGAGAAGGCTGCTGGTATTCATTGGAAGAAAAGATATTTATCTTGACAAGTACAAAAGTCTTTCTGAATGTGTTAGGAATGACATGCTTTGCTATATGTTATTCATATGTTAAACACCCAGTTAGTTCAGTTAATTTCTTAATGTGGTACAAATTAAGTGCATATAAATAGTACATATACAGTGGCAGTTCTTGGATCATTTTGATTGAATCATGACATGAATAAAAGTTATGGTGACATACGGTTCATTAATGAGTCAAATTGAGTCAGAACTACTTCGGCAGATTCAGTGAATCATTCATTAGAATAATTAGAGTCTATTTGACCAATACATCTGTGTACAATATGTATTATAGTTATGAATGAAGAATTCGTTTCTATGACATATTCATTTGTGGTCATGTTTTATAAACTCGTTCCTTCATTTTTGTTAAACAGTGGCAAAATTTGATTAATACTTTTCCTAGTTTTAGGCAACGTTGTAATAATTTGTTCCATGGTGTTCAAATTGTGGCAATGATTCAACTAAAAAGAGGGAACTAAGCAATAAGCTGAGAGAACTGGGAACAAATTCTTAAATCATGTATCATGACCATAATATCTTCTTTTTTTTTTTTTTTGTTCATGTGCATTATATTAAATTTGTTAGAGAATCTGACAACAATGGTTGCAACATAACAAAACCCCCACAAGGAGCGAGGGACTGATTGTACTTCCCCTCTAGAGGCCATGCTTGTACTCATTGGGTGCCATGGACAAATATATATATACTGTATATACTGTATATATATATATATATACATATATATTTGTAGTAACCACTATTTCAAAACCTGATAATTAAACTTAAGAACTGCACTATATAAAATATAGTGCCACACATAGTAAAAATTGTTTGTGCTGGAAGATGAGTTCCGGTTCTTGGAAAATAACAGAATGAATCATGACAGCTGGATCTGATACGTCTTTAAGGTCTCAGATAAATTATGCAAAAGGAAACACTACCAGGAAACATTTGCTTAAGCTCATCAAGTCAAAATAACAAAAAAAAATTTTGTCGGCATTTGTATCATTCCAATGTTTAACCGAAAACAGGATCTTCTACATACTACTGAACTCGTACACAAAAACGAACAATCCATGTGTCTGTACAATTCACCTCATCAACAGATCTCGTAGCCAGAGCTCATTTCATACACTCGTTACTTCCTGCCGACAAATCACGACCCCCTCCCCCACACCACAGGATTTTTTTGGGGGGGATTGTTACATGCACAAATTACTAGGGACTTTGTATGCTTGTATGCGCTGTATTTCTCTAGGCGTGTACTCTTAGTAGCTTTCCTTTACAAACACGCTCAGCACTTTCTTGCATTCCTGAATTGAATCAAGACTGTGAAGTGAATGGACTGTGAAACTTCCTCATGATGGAGCACTAGTGCTAAAAATAGCCTATATTGTGAAGTAAAGACTTTTGCTCAGAGAGTCAAGGGTTGAATAAATCATTCCACTGAACCAGTTCCTCAGTTTCCTGTTGGCAAGAACGCAACTCGGTCCAGCACAATTTAAGACTTCCTTCTAGTCCAGACGGAGAGAGAAGAAAGAAAAAGAAAAGCGGACATATGCAGAAGACTAAAATGAGGTTGAAATAAATGCACTTATACAGTATGAAGATAATTACAAACTTTTGTAGGATTTCATCATTCGCACTTTATTTTAAATTCCTGTTCCGCATGTACATATGTTCTTATTATAGCAATTACTCTAACTTGGCCTACTAACCCTGAGTCTGCCCCTAAACCCTATATAGCTACTTACCTTACATTAGCAGTACTCTAGTAAGTACATGTACTGTAAAATAAAGTGTAATCTGATACTCTTTATGTATTTACATGTAGCTCAAAATGTTTACTGGCCTACATTTACAAGATAGTGATATCACAATAGCTTACTAAGGGACTAAAATCAACTGTAGAATACACATTTTTATTTAAAAAATAATGAAATTTCTTTAATAACTAAATTAAAAACGAAAAGTATTGAATTCATTTTTAGAATTATAATTGCGAAGTGATAAATACCGTGCTCACTGTTGTGATTTGATTACAGATGCATTTTTTCCAAAACACAACTAAGCATGAACACAAGAATCGTCATTTCCAGATTGAATCTGAACAGTGAATATCCACTGCACACCCGTAACGTTACTGCTCCATTCGCTTTATGAATGAAAGACAAATAGGTAGGCTACTGTCTGTGTGGTCATAATTACTGACAGTTCAATTACAATCATCACGTCCATCTGCATCAATAGCCTACTCTGCATCTCGATACACTTAAGCGTTACAAACCCCAAACACTGTCACTATCCGCTGATGTCAGCAGAACAGAAAACAGGTGAAGGATCTGCTCACTCATAAACGGCCTCAGTTCGAGCTTTCAGTGGCTGTGTTCCAAATCCTGTGAGCTGACTAGGCTACTCATATATAGAGAGTAAAAGCTCAAAGCATTTCTGTGGATCGACATCTGGGCGTGTCCTATTGATCGCTAGTGGTGTTTGATTTTGTGAACGAATCAATGATTCGATTAAGTTACCGAGTCGCTCCTTGAACTGATTCATATCAAATGCTTTCAGAAGGAATAGAGTCGCTTGTATGGAGCGAAGTATGTGCCTAAACCTCACACACAAACAAAACGTGTTTTACTCACACCCAATGATTCACAAACAAACTCAGTGTGGTTTGTAAATACAAAACATCACTCACAAACTAATGCATATTGTTCTGCAAATAAAAAACGTACCTATCAAACAAATACAGTATGTTTTACATATACATAGAAACGTATTTCTTCAATGACCAAAATATCCTGCAAGTACAAACTAAAATCTTTGAAAGTACAAAACAAAATTCTACACGTACAAAGCAAAATTCTACAAGTACAAAGCAAAATTCTACAAGTACAAAGCAAAATTCTACAAGTACAAAGCAAAATTCTACAAGTACAAAACAGAATTCTACAACTACAAAACAGAATTCTACAACTACAAAACAGAATTCTACAACTACAAAACAGAATTCTACAACTACAAAACAGAATTCTACAAGTACGAAAAACTGTCACGTGACTTTTGGCACTATTTTTCCGCGTCCAGGCAGAATCAGATTTTCTCACAAATACAGTGGAACAACTTCCTCTTCTAGAACAGTAGATGGCGCTAAGATAAGGGATCAATTTGCTCGCCTTTGCCCATGGGAAAATGAGCGGTGAACAGGTGTGTTTCTGTCCAACTTTATCTATAATTAACCTTATTGAGGTTTTGGAAAATGTTTATTATATAGACAGAAATCCACATTAGCACTTAGTAGTAACGTACTCCACTCTAGGATAAGGGAATCTATAAACTGAAAGCTGCCATCATGTTGCTTTTACTTTTTGTAAAAATGTTTCATTTACTGAATGACTCTATTTCTTTCGTTCTCCGTAAATTAATGAGAACATTTCATTTAATTGAAAGGGTCCCACTTATTCATTAATTTTGTTGGAATTCAGTCAGCGTCACTGTTAATGTAATAAAATAATGAATGAACAAATCAAACAATATACAGTTGTTTCTTCCCTGTGATGTATTGTCCAAATTATTATTTTGGACAGACAAATGAAACCCTCCTTTCAATTAAATTAAATGTTTTCATTATTAAGAACGAAACGAAAGTAATAGATTCGTTCAGTGTATACATAATCACTACTTTAGTCATTTCACACGCGTCTTGTAGGCTAGATTATTAATCCTGGCGCGTTCACGGCGAAGATCGCGAGTCAGCATTGTCAACTTCATGTTTTCAGCCGACACACTGACAAAGATACACTTGTTTATTAATAAACAATTAAAATATCTTCTTGCTATATTTTACATAGCCTATTCATAATCTTTTGCCGGTTCTTTGTGACAGCTTTAAGGTGCTTTATTGGCAGTGCCACCCTACATGTTACACGCGTCACCACCGCATCACCGCACCCACCAGAATAGCCCAGTTTAGTAAACAGAATTAGATGGCCACAATTCTTACACTTCTAAAAGGCAATTCAATGCGGATGTAATCCCTCAGATTGAGTAGCTAATGTAATGGAATACGCTACAAATGACATTTTGGGGCATTTATTCTGTAACGAAATACGTTTTCCCAACACTGCCTACTACAGCTGAGGAAAGTGAGCGGTGAACGGTGTGTTTCTGTATTACTTTATATAATTAACCTTATTGAGGTTTTCTTTTGCAAAATGTTAATTATTTCTTGACAAAAATCCATATTACCGCTATTAGCACTTCACTCTCTCTAGTGGAATCTAGGCTGAAATCTATGTCATATGTTGCTTTAAAAAATAATATTAGGCTAATAAGCCTACATAAGACGCGTGTGAAATGACTAAATTAGTGATTATGTTCACTGAACGAATCTATTACTTTCGTTCTCCATACATTAATGAGACCATTTAATTTAATTGAAAGGAGGGTTTCATTTGTCTGTCCAAAATAAAAATTTGGACAATACATCACAAGGAAGAAACAACTGTAGGCCTATATTGTTTTGTTCATTCATTATTTTATTACATTAACAGTTACGCTGACTGAATTCCAACTAAATTAATGAATAAGTGGGACCCTTTCAATTAAATGAAATTAATTCTCATTAATTTACGGAGAACGAAAGAAATAGAGTCATTCAGTAAATGAAACATTTTTACAAAAAGTAAAAGCAACATGATGGCAGCTTTCAGCTTATAGATTCCCTTATCCTAGAGTGGAGTACGTTACTACTAAGTGCTAATGTGGATTTCTGTCTATATAATAAACATTTTCCAAAACCTCAATAAGGTTAATTATAGATAAAGTTGGACAGAAACACACCTGTTCACCGCTCATTTTCCCATGGGCAAAGGCGAGCAAATTGATCCCTTATCTTAGCGCCATCTACTGTTCTAGAAGAGGAAGTTGTTCCACTGTATTTGTGAGAAAATCTGATTCTGCCTGGACGCGGAAAAATAGTGCCAAAAGTCACGTGACAGTTTTTCGTACTTGTAGAATTCTGTTTTGTAGTTGTAGAATTCTGTTTTGTAGTTGTAGAATTCTGTTTTGTAGTTGTAGAATTCTGTTTTGTAGTTGTAGAATTCTGTTTTGTAGTTGTAGAATTTTGTTTTGTACTTGTAGAATTTTGCTTTGTACTTGTAGAATTTTGCTTTGTACTTGTAGAATTTTGTTTTGTACGTGTAGAATTTTGTTTTGTACTTTCAAAGATTTTAGTTTGTACTTGCAGGATATTTTGGTCATTGAAGAAATACGTTTCTATGTATATGTAAAACATACTGTATTTGTTTGATAGGTACGTTTTTTATTTACAGAACAATATGCATTAGTTTGTGAGTGATGTTTTGTATTTACAAACCACACTGAGTTTGTTTGTGAATCATTGGGTGTGAGTAAAACACGTTTTGTTTGTGTGTGAGGTTTAGGCACATACTTCGCTCCATACGCTTGGTCCATTCGAAACCGCATATGCTAATCTTACTACTACTAGTTTTTAAAATACAATTATTCAAATTAATTAGTCTGCTCTTTTTAAATGCAATAGTATTTTAAAGGACAAAATAACAACTTGAACGTCTATGTTAGGTCTAAACCAACAAATAAATAACTCTAGATATCTTTATCGTTCTTGGTAAAAATGGGACTTAATAATTAATATATTGACAACCAATCAAAATCCACATACTTTAAAGAGCTTGCAGCATACAGTTATAATGAACATGTTAACGTGTGGTCGGAAAAAAGTATATATATATATATATATATATATATATAGTTCTTGATGTGAATGGGATTTTAAACACACTTTATTTCGATAGACAATTCAGCGTTCAGAGGAACCAGTTGAGTGAATGATTCATGATTCAAATCACACGGCTTTTGCTTGTCACCACCTACTGGTGAAACTTCCATAAAGAGTCACTGACACTGAACGAATACGTGAAAAATATTATTAGTGAACGGATTCAATAGATTCAAGTCACTGGGATGAATCAAAACCCCCACTAGGCCAACCACCAAATTACTGTCAAGGTAGGGAACTCACAAGATTTGAAACACACCCATAGGCTAGTGATTCAGTGTCAACTGCTATAATACAAAAAATATCATTTGCAATACATTTATTTGTATACACCAATGCATTTTAATGTATAAATGAATATATGCCCGCTGTGTCAACACATTGGGCAGCTTACCTCATTTTCTGATGATATCCGCACGAATATGGATGTAATAAATTGTTTTAAAAAGCTGAAGGGGGAAAAAACTTAAAAGCCACCGAGGCGAGCCGCTCGGTATAAAGATATCAGCGCATAAATATGTATTTTGGTGAGTATTTACACAACACGTGTACTATTCCATAAAACAATGGTCAGCTTGAATGTTCAATGCTCATCCAGCGATGCACAGCCGGTCCTCGGATCAGAAACAATGCAGATGTCTCGAAAGATCTACAGCATCTCGCTTTATGTCACCACAGCTGAATAAAACATATCCCATGTTTAGCTCATGGTCGCGCCTACAACATCGATCTGAATTGCGGACTGCAAACGCGCACAGGAGTTGCCATTTTCCTCCTCCGTGTTATGACAATGAGAAAGAGGCTTATCGGGATAGTGTAAAAACAAACACGCAGAATAGCGACCACTCGTGGCCAACATGCCGCACTGCAACTTCCTCTGAGCCCTGCCTCATTGGGTTACTGTTATTCATTCTCTTCCATCCTGTTATTCATGCACATTTGGTTTTGTTGTATAAACAGGCATAAACCAATTACTTATGTTGATAAATTATGTTTATGAATGCGTGTGCTGCAGGTCAGGGCTTCACCGTTTACAGTGCAAAGGTTTTAACACCACTATGTGTTTTATTTGACCCTCTGGTTCTACTTGGGTGGATGCTTTTATTCAAGGAGAAACGACAGATTTTTCCTATGTTTCCTGTATAACTAAACATTCATATAGAAGGATATTGTCATGTGGTTGTACATTTAAAATGTAGCAAAATCGTCCATTCTCCTTCACTCCAACACGCCTATTTGGTCAAAAAGAAGCTTTCTCATATTTCAAATAAGAACTAACATTCTTCCCCACTATTTTCATATATCTGACAATTAATATGGACAAAAATAGGTTAGAGAGTTACAAACAAGCTTGTGCATGCTTAGTTTTATTAATAATACTACAATCATTTGACTGTAACTGTTCTTGTTTTCTCAAGCGGAGGTTATGAAAATGGAGCTTAACTCTAATGTAAATGGGCACTACATTATGACGATCAGTTAAGCTAGTTGATGCACAAAACAGATTGATGTCAGACAGAGGATTAAACATAATCAGAGATTGATGGCTGTGGGAGTGATTTAACAAGTGAAAGTCATTGAAGGCTTTAATCATTTTGACTCTGCAGTACAGTCACTATGTTTCCCAATCTCATGCTTTTTTTTCCTTGAGAAGATTTTAATGGCTGATTAAGTTTCTGTAAACTTAAATTCATAGAACACCATAAATATTTGAACACAAAGCAGATAGAATGAAATGAAATCAACCGTGGGAAAGTGGTTGCAGTACCTCAACATACCAGACAGTGGCAGCAAAGGTTAAAAATGTGTGATTATGGAGGCAGATTTTTTTTTTAGTACAAAATTATGGTTACGTGCAATTTATCAAAAGAGTCTGATAGAGTATAATTGATGGTATTTTTAAGACTCTAAATGATACATCTGAAGTAACTTACCATGTTACAGTGTTAGTGCTTTGATCACAAATATTGGTCTTATATACTGGACTGGACTATTCATTAATTCCCAATATATTCCTCCATGTGCTTTGGCATCACATTTAACTTTGACCTATAAAGCAGATTCTTTAGTTTTTTTACTCAAAGACATCTCTTTCATAGCCAAGGGAGTGCGCGAGACAGTCAAAACAGAGTCATTTCAAATATTGGTGTCCTGAGATAACAATTAAAGGCAAATAAATTTGAGACTCCACTTCAGTCTGTAGTCGATGGACCCACTTATGCTTTCCCAAGCCACTTGATCCCAGAAAAAAGAAAGTTCAGTGTGACAGTGGGAGTTTTACACCACCCGCCACTGCATTACGCTCATGTCCTTCCCTCCTGTAGAGACTAAGTGGCTGTCGTCAAACAAGAAGTTAACGTTGGTGACGTGGCTGCTGTGTCCACTGTAGATGTGACTAGGAGCCTGTAGAGGCAGATAGGGAGAAATAAGACCACATATAAACATCACATGCTGCTAAAATGAATAATATATCTACCCAGGGCTGCTGCTAATAGGGCAAAAGGTGGTGATGATTCTAGGGGGCCCTGCGAGGGAGACCCCCCACCCCCGGATACCCCAGCTACGACCCGAGATTTAGTGCTGTTTCTTACCCGGGACTGAGAGCAGGGGAATGAGAAAAGGTGAACTTTGCCAAAGTCGTCTCCGGTGACGAGCAGTCTCTTTGCATATGAACTGCACACAGCATTGATGTCAGTCCCATCTGAGCCATCCGGCCACAGTCCTAACACAAACAGAATATACATGTCTTTTTCTTATAGATTCATGGCTGTATGCTAACATTTATAAAAGAAAAAGCTACAAAAATAACTCTTTTGTGCAGTTATGGGCATATGAGGATGGCTGTGATATGTTTAGCTATCACTATCACTTCAAATTCAACTGTTTTAAAGAAATGTAATTTTTTTTTATTTATTTTTTTTATTTCACACTGCCATGCATGACATAAAACACAAACCTTACCAAAAACATGGAAGCCCAGAGTACAGGTGAAAGTAGCCCATTCGATATCCCGGGTGGTCTCTACACTCACAACTTGCTTGCACACAGAGGGAATCCCTGGAAGACAACAATGAATTTATAGTATAAATGGATGGATTTAACAACCAGGAGGCCGAGGTCCACCAGGGGCCCTCAAGATGACTTAAGACAGTGTTTTTCAACTGGTGGGTCGCGGAGTGAGCAGTCAAAGAAACAACAGCAGCAAAATATGGAAAATAAGTGTTTTTCTTTATCTTGAAAGACAACTATGCAACTATGCAGAATGGCTAATATTTGTAATCACTAACATCTAGAAAAGATGCGAAAAACAAACAAACTCTGAAGTAGAAATAAAGTATCAGTCCTCAAAGTAAAAATACTTACAGTAAAGGATCTCATAGTCTCCTGAGTTGGATACCAAGTACTGAGAATCCACAGACCAATCCAGATGGGTGATGAAACTAGAATGACCCTGTGAGCAATAACAGACAGTGGAGTGGGTACAAACATTAAAAACAACCTGAATTTGAGGAGACCAATTTGTGTTCGTGTGCATACAAAATAATAATAATAATAATAATGTGGCAGTGTTTTTGTTAAAAACTAAGTTAAAACTTTTCATTATAAAATGAAGCTGGAATAAAATGTTAATATTAGAAAAACATTTTGGGAAAAACAATGAAAAATTGAAATTAAATGAAATAAAAGTAAATTTTAGCTGAAGTACTAAAATTACTTAAACTAAAACTTAAATAAAATTAAATTATAAATTAAAATTAAATTCTATTTTTATGTTTAAATAGAAACATAAAAAAGGGCAAAAACAACCAAATGAAAATGTAACTGAAAATATAAAAATAAAAGCTAATTCAAAATAATAAATACT
This sequence comes from Pimephales promelas, assembly GCF_016745375.1. The sequence goes on along the minus strand of NW_024121099.1, from coordinate 18,533,578 downwards.
ATAATATTATAGAACTAATACTAACACTGTAATATGATCTAATCTATGGTCTATAATAATCTATTCCACTCATATTTTGCATAAACATACTTACTGAGCACTTTCCAACTCTACTGTATTTCTTGCCATTTTCTGCCACAGCATAAATGTAGATGTAGTTGTCATGTGACCCGACTGCAAGGAAATTACCATCTGGAAGGAATAACCGAATCAATTGCAGAGACTTTAATGAGCACTAGTTACTGGCTAACTTCCTAATGTTTTCCCAGCCAAGAGTGAAAAAGCTGCAAAGAGAATTAACTCTAACCTGGAGAAAAGCGCATAACCGAAAGCTGTTCGTTCCCATCCGTGTGCACCGTGACGAGATCCTTCGATTCAGTGTCGAGAACAAGCCACCTGCGCAGATTGATGAGTAAAAGATCAATATTAAACACGCAGGTCTAAAGAACCTAAAACATAATAAAAGGTTAGACTCTGAAATGAGGTCTTCATCAAAAGCCTTTATTAGGGAAAAAAAAGGAATCAAAGACGGCTGAAGAATGCCGCTGGGATGGTATTGTGTTCCTGTGTGGCATTAGCATAATAATAAGTGTTTGGGTCTTTCATGTAACACTCTATTAGACCACTTTCCTAAATTGTAATGATGTGTCAGGGACCCCATTGATGAAAAGAAATGGCTCGCCTCACCTGCCCATCTGTGTTCCTATAGCAACCGTTGCCCCTGAAGGGTGGAAGCCGGCCGATTGAGCGGCGTCCTGTCCATGAGGGAAACACACATACATGCTCAATCAAACATCCTGTCAAACAACCGCAAATGCGGTTACATCTCAGCCTGAGGAACACCAGAGCTCTTTCATTATAGTCGCAGTAGTGACAAGGTTTTCAACAACAAGAGACTGATGTGCAATCTGTGAGATGACTCTACAGAGTAATGTAAGTGAAGGTTGCTCACCTCCAATGTTTTGGACCAGATGGGTTGATGGGAGGCAGAATCCCACAGGCAGACATGCTTGTCATAGCCACAGGTGAGGAACTGATGCTTCAGGGGGTGTACAGTCAGGCCCCATAGCTCATCTGTGTGGCCCTTACAATAAAACAGATGCAAACATTTGGTTTGAATTTCAAAGAAAGTTTCAAACATCAACCCTCTTCTGTTTTAGATTCACCAAACCGAGATAGTCTTTTACACTGAAAAGATTCATTTTCAAAAAGATTCACATAAGGGAATAAAGCTGTAGTCAAACTCATTAACTAAAATTAGTACTGGTAGTGATGCACCAATATTAATATTCTGTCTGATTCTGATAGGCCAATAATTATTTCATGCTATTTTATATTAAGGCCAAAATACAGACTGAATACAGAAGTGGTATATGCCTAAACCGTTTTACAATAAAACATCAAAAACTAAAGTAGATCGTTTTAAATGCTGAATGTGAATGTAGGCATATTACAGATATTATAATGTACAGCATGAAAATTGATATTCATTTTGAGATTTGCTAAAGATTACATTTAACATTGTTATTAAATTATACAATTATATATTTAATAATTTAAATGTATTATATTTTTAAATATTTAAAGGTCTCATTTAAATATAAAAATAGGGAGATATATATTGGAAAACAGGATCCAAAATATAACAAATGTCGACTAAATAATTGAGTCTAAATAATTATTTTTATTTTGTCTAAATAATTTAATTTAAAATAATTTTTAAAATAATGCATCAAAAACAAAAATCAAAACTGAATTTAGGCATCACAACATGATAATGCACAGTATGAAAAAATTATATTAACTTTGAGATTTCTTAAAAATATTTTAAATAATTAAAATATTATACATTATACTTTGAATATGTGATATTATATATTTAAATTATTATAGTTTTATATTTTAAATTTAGTTAAAATTATATTACTGTAAAGACAAACTTTTAGTGAGTTTTTGATGACAGCAAAGGTCTGAGAACTTTACATGCCCAATCTCCAAAATAAATCCAATATTGACCAGTATAGACACATTCTCTAAAAAGTATTTTAGCAAATAATTAGATAGAACTTAGAAATCAGTAAATAACTATTTATTAAATGAAATACAAGTTTCTTCTCAACAAACCCCCTGGAGACCTTCAAAGACCCCATCGGACATTGGAAAACCTTGCTTCTTTTCTCTGTTTTATTCTATATCCATAACTATTCATTTACTCTTCGGTATTGAACATATACTGGTAAACGTACCTGGGTGATGGGTATAAACTCTCCATCCAGACTCCCTTGTAGGACATAGTTTTTGGTGGTGCCAATAAGAACTGTCTCTCCCCGTCCTTCAGCCACAGTTCGAATAGGGCCATATAACTCGGGCACCTGAAAGATACATATAAAATTGGTGGCAAATTATGGCTACCTGCTTGAATCTGGTACTACTATTCGAGCATATAAATGCATACTGCATCAAAATGATATCTAAGTATACCTTACCTCCACTGTTTGAATCTTTTGATAATTTGCATCCCATGAGATGAGTTTACGGTCCTTCCCACCTGAGACCAGCGTCCCATTTCTCAACATGCAAAGTGCAAAGATGCTTGCCTCATGTGCTCCCTGAACGGCCAAGCTAATACGATTAGATCCTGTGAACCATGACGTAAACCAGCATCAGTATAACAATCAAAGGTGTTCACAGATTTGATTTGTGTAAAAATGAGCACATTCTCTCTTTTATTATCACTAAATAAAGAATGTTTTGTTGGTAGCAGGAGGCTCACCCTTAGATAACACACAGCTGTTATTCTGCATAAACAACATTCATAATTGAATTTCATAAAATAGATATTTTACAAAGTTTAATGGAAGTAGGCTCATACAAAACCTTCAAATAAATCACTAAAATAACTCACTAATAATAAGAAACCTTGTATTGTTCTACCTTTGCCCCACACAAGTATATTTCCACTCGAGTCTCCAGTGATGGCGTCGCCATTTTCTGAAAAAGTCACACACAATACAAACTTGGGCTTCTCTTGTTTCTGCAAGAAACATAAATATTACTTTATTTTTAAAGCAGAAATGCAATATATGTATCACACACACACACAAATAATGATAATACATGTGTTTTATATATTCTACAACTACACAGTTAAATGTTTGGACACATTTGACTGAATTTATGTTTCTCGTGATCTTAAGAGCCTTTAAATCTAAATTGAGGCTTATACTTGAATGCTGGAAACTAGTTTTGGAGACAAATAAAACATTTTTGAAAGAATTTAATACTTTTATTCGCCAAGGCCAAAGACACATTAAATTGATCAAAGGTAAATATTTCTATTTCAAATAAATTCTTCTGGAGAACATTTTTATACATCAAAGAATCCTGAAAAAAAGAACGGTTTCCACAAAAATATCAAAAAATCAGCTTTCAGCATTGATGATAATAATAAATGTTTCTTGAGCAGCAAATCAGCATATTAGAATGATTTCTGAAGGATCATGTGACACTGAAGACTGCTATTGACTGCTGAATATTCAGCTTTGCCATTACAGGAATAAAATTACATTTTAAAATATATTTAAAAATATTTAAATTGCAATAATTTTTGATAATTTTAATGTGACTTGCTGTAGTTTTGATCAAATAAATGCAGCCTTGGTGAATATAAGAGACCTGAAAAAATCTTATCAACCCCAGACTTTTGAACGGCAGTGTATACATTTCTTAACTAAAGTAAAATGTTAGATTTTTTTTATAGTAAATCCCATTATGCACCAGATGAAGCTAAAAACATCACTACATAATATAATCTACTGTATATACAGTACTTCCATTTGTGTCCTTTTATAGTTTTGATGTATCAAAACATTTGACTGCTGGGTGCAAGATGCATCATGCTATCAATCATCAAAAAATGAAATTTGAATAAAATGGAAAAGTTTCATTGAATCTAACCACAAAGTCTAATAGGAGATTACCTCAAAAAGACCCTGTTTTTTCACAAGAGACCCTTTTTCTAACGACCAGAAGTAAAGATGCGACTTTCCACACGTGACGATTATATTAGCATCTGTCGGGTGGAAATCAGCAGCAAAGACTGACTCATTTGAGCACTGTGAGGGCAGACAAAGAGAAGTTGTAAAGATGTGCATTAAACAAAAACAACCAAATTTACTTGTGAACGGCCCTTGTTGACACACAAGGTACACTAACACAAAAGTAGACACTGCTATCTATTATGAAGCACTCACCTTGACTTCAGCTAGTCTTTCTTCCCTCTGCCAGTCCCACACAGAGAGAATGTGGTCATTGGAGTCATCCACAACACACAACCAGCTTCCTCCATTCTGAATGTTTTAAAAGACATTTTTATCACTCTAAAGCTCTTATGACAGGCACCCACTTTTAATCATTGAAACTTCTGTTTTTATGCTAAAAGTTCTAAATAAAACATTTAATCTAGTATTTTTCAATAAAAAAAAATATAATATAATATTATCCTCTAAAAATTATAATATATATATATATATATATATTATCCTCTAAAATATAATATAATTTTTTTATCGCCTTTTTTATTATATCACATATATTAGTAGTTATCATAAATTAGGTATCATTTGAAAGCTTATAAACTTGGGTATATATTCCAAAGCATTCTTGAATTACAACCATTTAAGTGTGAATAGTGCATTTTAACCCCCATTCTCAAAAAGGGGGGTGACAGTTAAGGGGTTAAAGAAAAGGAAATACATTATCACCCACAAACACCAACAAGTACTTTATATTTCATAATAAAGAAACAGGCTGTATTTTGCTGTGGCACATGACAAGTTTATTTGGTAACATATTATAGAGTGGCTGTCTCTTACCGACTTGGAGAAGGAGAGGCAGACCAGAGCTCGGTCAAAGAAACCGGTTCCAAGGATGTGCAACGTGTTCAAACTCACAGAGTCCCAAACTCGCACGTGAGGAGCCAACTGCTGCCAGACACAGACAGACCAATTCAACTTCTATCTGAAGCATGTGGCTTTGAGATTGTGATCATGCACCTTTGTCATGACAGATCAAGCTACTAATGGTTACGAATAACACTGGTTTAAAATATCTGAGCTGAATAACCAATCTTACTTTTCCATCTGAGGATGTGCCAGCCACTTGTCCTGTTGCTATGGTGATTTTATCGGGATGGACAGCGAGGCTGTAGGGAAAGAGAAAGGAGGTTAAAGATATAGACAGCTGGGACTGTTGAGGCATGAGGCGATGACACAGCAGTGAGAGGACACATTTATGTCTCCGAGTCAATGCCATCACAACACAATGCCTTTGGCAATTATGACTCACAGGACCGATCATAAACACAGGAAACAGATCTTCTACATTTTAATCACAGGTCTTTGGTTTCTGTTGATGCTTTTCTTGCTCAAGGCCTTTGACTTAGACATTCTGTAAATTCCTCTACAGATGAAAAAGTATGAGGTTTTCCATGTTTAGCTGTGTTAATGTCTTGTCTCTCAGCTAGAGGTCAAGTGGGAAAGTACTCAGTCATATTTTACTGTGTTTTGTCTGTTTTTTAAGTTTGGTCCCAGAGTCATCATTGATATACACTACCATTCAAAAGTTTGTGGTCAGAAAGAAGTCTCTTACTAAGGTTGATTTTTTTTTAATCAAAAATACAATGAGACAGTTATATTGTGAAAAATAAAAATTCAAAAGAACAATTTAATGTAATGATGACAAAGCTGAATCTTCGTCACATGATCCTTCAGAAATCATTCTAATATGCGGATTTGCTGCTCAAGAAAAATGTATTATTATGATCAATGCATGCGTGCGTGATACAAAAACTATGTTTATTGGATATAGAAATCTTTTGTAACGTCTTTACTCTAACTTTTTATCAAATTCATGCATCCCTGCTGAATAAAAGTATTAATTTCGGAAACACTTTATTTAAAGGTGAAGTAGTTGCATGTAACTATGTAATTACTATAGTAAGAACAGTAAATTATGCATTATTACAAGTAAATAATTCTAAACCAAACCCTAACTCTAACAGTAACTCTATAATAAGTACATAGTACTCAGTTGTTATGTACTTATTTGACTAAGTAGAATGTAACTAAGTCACCCTAAAATAAAATGTAACTTTAATTAATATTTTTTTTTGTTTAAATCTTACTGACCTCTCAATGAGGTTGAATAGTTTTATTAAGAGAAAGTTAAGTGGAAAATTGGATGTTCAAATAGGGAAAGTCATCAATATTAACACTTCAATGTTAAATATAGCTTAAGTAATTTAATTACATTTTGGCCTGGGTTAACAGACAGGGCTTAAATTAAGCCAGGATTAGGGCTTAGTTTAATTAGGACATTTAAGTAGCTTTTATAAACGTGCCCTAAAAAAAACATTACCTGTGTGCATCTTGAGACAAAACAATGGTACTGACAAATTTTAAGATATGTCAGTGCACGTTGCGTTCAATTCAAACAGCTCAAACATGCACTGTAGTCTAGGATTAGGCTTCAGCCTAGTTTGTGATACCGGAGGTTTATGTATAAATTGAGCTTTTAAAATGGCCCATATCATATACTCTCACGCCCCAAACAGAACTAATAGGGTGAGAGGCAAAATACAGACTCTGGAAATGAATGATAACCTTCAATGACACAACTAATGATAAATGTTCAGTCGAATTGCACATCAAAATTAAACAACATTGCTCTGAAATCCTTTATTCAGCATAGGTTTAAAAAATAGGCTTCAGAATATTTGAATAGGCTAATAATTTAAGAAGTAGCATGTTCTTTCCACATGGGAGTTAATTAAAATTCATCTGAGGTGATGAAATGGTACTGAATGTAAAAGTCTAATGATCTTACAGAGTGTGGCATCAGCGTATGCTATGATGACGACACGGACAATGACATCATACTAACAAAAATGTAAGTCTTACCACTTGATATCATCAGTATGTCCAGTGTAGTGTCTTTGCAGTTGCTCGTCCACATTATATAGCACGACAACAGAGGCGATGAAGTAAACCGTTTCCCCCGTCGGGAGCAAATACAGGTTGGATCGACAGTCGCGGCCCCGGTAACCGTAACTGGCTCAATAGTTAAAGTCACCATGAAATCAAAATGGATTTTTTTTATGGAATATTTAAGTATACATCATTTTAAATTTCTGTTAACTTCCCTTCCCTCTTGAAGCATCATCTCTTTGATGGTGTGTTCACTGGCAGGAAAACTTGACACTCACATGATATCACGGCAATAGCAAACCACAACCATGCAATCAATTCCTGATGGATAAAATCAAGTCCCACTCCTTAGTTTTTTTCTTGTTTTCATTTTTTCACTCGGTAATGGTAACTTCTGCTTCATGGCAATTTTCAGAGCAAAAACTACTCTAGATGAGCTTAACAGTGGACAAACCGAAACAATGAAGGTCTGAATGTCTAACAAAGTCCTTTTCAGGGAATATACCAAATGCATTATGGGTAAGGAGTGCAGAAAATATCCTACTCCAACAGGCTGCAGTGCTCAGCTGAGCCAGAGAGAAACATGGTAAATAATAAGACATCCTTCATGCTTCAAAATTCAGCAACTTGGAATGAGAAAATGGAATTAGTACAACACAGTGAATAATACTTTCTTTTGAGGTCCACGTTTAAGAAGCTTTACATTATGCACAATCATTTTAACATGGCTTTGACCTGGAAACCACATCCATCATTTAGCTCATGACATTTGTAAAAAGCTCATTCTCTGTGCAGTTATAAATCAATGGGTAATTCAATCTTACGGCAATGAGCGTTCAATACAAGAATCATTCTAAATGAGGCTCCATTTCTATTTCACATGCAGCAATAAAAGGATACACCCAGTCTAGTTTCAGTTTTTTAGGAGGCAAGTCAGCCTTTGTTTCCAGGCAGTATGTGTCCACCAGGTCTTTGGGCATGTACATGGTGATGGGTCGTCCCTTCAAATACATTTTGACATACCCTTCATCTAGAAAAAGCAACACAGATTTTTAGAGCAAGAAAATGCATGGGTCACCAAAGGATCGCTGTGACATCTGTTGTGGTTAATGTCACCAGATTTTGACTAAGATAGAATAATGAAGACATATACTGTACTACATTTCAAAAGTTTGGGGCCATTTAAAAAAATAATACTTTTATTAAGCAAGGATTCATTTTAAAGCTTTTTAGCATTATTTTGAACTGAAAATAATTCTGGTTTACACAGTAATATTGAGTTACACAACTGTTTTCAGCATTGATAATAAGAAATGTTTCTTGAGCAGCCAATCAGAATATTAGAATGATTTCTGAAGGATCATGTGACACTGAATGCAATTTTAAATTGTAATACTGATCCACACTATAACTGTTCTTGCTGTATTTGTGGTCGAATAAATGCAGCATTAGTGAGCATTGGAGACTTCTTTCAAAAACATGAAAAAATCTTACTGACCCCAACATTTGAATGGTAGTGTATTTTAAGAGGAGATTAAATGTAAATCCAAGACAAAATAAAAGGATTTTATCCAAAAAGGAGGATTAGATGGAATTGAAACATAGTTTAGAATGATATATATATTATGTGATGAAAATAATTAAATAGGTCAGTGAGATTTAAAAGGGAATGATTTGATATTTATTATGTACAGTATTTGAGATACAGTCCAAGACAAATGTGAAATCAAATGCAGAAGCATGTGAATACAGCAATTTCATGGTTTGGTAAATTAGTAAATAAAGTCACAGTTATGCATGCATGCATGCAAACACAATGGAAAAGGAAATGTACAGTTAATAAAATGCACACTTGAACAAAAATAAATCTATTTGAAAGCAAAAAGACAGAAGTGTGAACATGCAACTTAACATACATGGACAGAAACAACATGAAACTAAACCAAATCAAAGTGTGACAATCAAAACAAAAAGAACGAAACAGAACAAAAGACTCATTAACACCTGACTAAGGCTAATAATACAGCTGTTTTGCTTAGTAACAGATTTGAAAATACTGGCTGGGAGATTTGATCGGACTCCTGTAAGTGGGCATATCTGAGGGCGAGTGGACTGACTGCGAAGTGCATTTCCTCAGAGGAAGGGTAAACGGAGGGATCTTTTGGCTCCTGAGCCGGGCCGGTCTGTCAGACGCAATCTTGGCCTCTGGCGGGGTGTTCGCAGACTGCGAGGGCACGGTTGACGTGGATTTGGGGGGTTCGGCGGATCCGGTCCTTTTTGACGGTCGGTGCAGATAGATCTGCACGGTTACTAGGTGAAGTGGTCAAATTGGACAGGGCGGGTGCAGGAGAGGGTGGAGAGGTGGGATGAAGTATAATCATGATCAGACATGGCCCAACAGCTTTAGATTCCACCATACTAACAAGACTTCCACAATACTAAGAAACCGCACTGCAAAACAATATTTTTCGCATTCAGTATTTTTTAAGATAATTTTCAAACAATATATCTTGAATTAAGAAGTTTATATATCGTACTATTCTGGCAACAATCTTTTTTTATATTTTAAACGAGCAAGATTAGAGATATTTATGCTAAAAAGAGCCAATGAGATAAGAAAAATAAACGTTTATATACTAAAAATAAATACATTCAAAATATCTCTTTCCAAAAAAAAAAAAAAAAAAATATTTTTATTTATTTTTCTTACAAATGTTGGTCTGGTTTTTAATATATTTACTTTTTTCTGGAAAGCAAGCCAAAAATGCAGATTGCGAAAATTATTTTTTTTGCAGTGGTTACAGTGGGTAGGCTATATACAAAGGATATATTATCATAGAGGAAAGCCAAGAATACTGGAAATAAACTGAAAAATGTCTCTGTATATTACTCTAACTTTCCAAATCATATTTGGTACTTTAATTTACTTGCCTTATGATATTTTTTGGGGATTTTGTATTCAACACAAAAGACTATAGTTTGGGGAAATAATTTCCACTTAGTAACACACTGCACATAGATTTAACACATTTAGATTTAAGATAAACACCCAACTTCAGTTTCAGTGGGGAAAAATAAAATCAGAAGAGCTAGTTGACGCAGGATTATAAATGCCCTTTACGGGACTCAAAGAACAAATATGTGTGCGTGGAGCAAAAGTGGCATTAAACTATTGGACTAAAAACCATCAAGTGAGCTTCTGTGTGACTGCAGGAAACTGTTCTGTTCCCATGGTGCAAGTGGAAAAACAAGTGCCATGAGCAGTGAGCAGCAAAACACCCAGGAGCTGTCAGAGCAGCATCACTCAAGAGTTACCAGCTTGTGTTTTAGCTCCACAGCAATCAACCACAGGTTGGCATCACTCAGAAGGGTGTTACAGAGTGCGCATTAGTTTTTTGGGAAGGGTGGCATGTCTGGAGGAAGGTGGGAGCTTCTATCACACACACATTTGTCTAATCAACCCAGACCTTAACGCAAGACAGCTCTGTGGGAGCCGATTCTGTCATAATATGAAGCCAGAGGTGTCAAAGTCAGCCAGATTACCATATACTTTCTAGATAGAATACCAATTTAAACAGTATAAATCATTATATGATTCTTACAGCCGAAATGTAAATGTCAGAAACCTCGTTAAGACCCCTTAAAATCACAGGTTTGTGGCAAAAATATACTCTTTAAATTCAAGTTGTATTCATATGGTTTAAAAAAAAAACATAACTCTAAAATAAATATTTTCCTTACAACTTACATACATGTGAGTGTACACATCTTAATTGAGTGTGCGCATTAAACTACTTTTTAAAATAGTTTTTAAATATATTTTCAAGGTAAAAGTATTTTGTTTACAAATGACATTCATTTTTAATTCATAAATATCATAATTTCTTTAAATGTACAACATGACATTTTATCTCCCGCATAACCTTGCTTTGTTCAAATTATCAGATATTTTGAGTGATTTATTCCACTGTAAATTTTTTCTTCTGTCAAATCAACTTACATAATTTATGTGGTTGAGTTTCTGCCTTTAAAATCAATCTCCTTCATTGTATCAACTCAATTTTTCAATTTCAATTAACTTAAAATTTGAAGGCAACCAGTTTACTTCATTTTTTAAGTTAAACCAACAATTTCTTTTACAGTGTGGTCTTGACACAGTCACGAGTCTGCAGGGGCCTCTATGATGTCATTTCCTGTAAACACTAATTGTTCATGTGGTCTTTATTAAAAATCATTTTACAGTATCTGGCACTTCATAAATAATGATTCTCAACTCTACCAGCTGACATTGCATGTGCAAGCAGAGTTGTAATTGCCTTCTTTAATTCTTGAAGTGATTTAAATAACTTCCCTCTGGCTTCGAGAATCAACTTGTATCCACAGAGCTGCTCGCACAAGGGGCAGTTGACAAACAGTGCCTACCTTTGCAGTGTGTAACACGTCGCATCCCTTTGTGAACGTACAGAGACACAGACAAACATATAAGATGGCAGAAGATGGCTCATGGAAAGGCAGATCCCTGCTCATAAGATCCCAGGTTTCCATGTGTGGGTAATTACTCTACAAGCTCCTCCGGGAAAGTCGTTTCATTTGTCAAGCGCTCTATTTAACAAATCTCCACTGGTGTTTGATTAATTTGGTGTACAGTATATTTAACATCTGCAATTGCTGTCTTGATGACTTCAATTAATCACAGTTTTTGGCATGGTTAAATACAGCAACTGGGTCAAATATACAGTAAGGAACATGCAAATTATGCCTTCAGGTAGAACAGACTTTTATTCTGCCTCATAAGGCTGCGCACACTGGGCGCTCTGCTTGTGCTTTTACACTGACACCAAATCCAATTTGCTCTGAAATTCCCAAGAATTCCTTTGTATTCTTTAAAAAATGAAGATTGCACAGCTTCAGACCAAAACTGATGTATAATAGATAAACACAATGACTATAAACGCCTATCGGACCTTGAAAATGCCAAGCTTTTTATATTTGAAAAAGACCCTGTACTCAACAGAGTTATGTAAATTACTCTCTCAGTGCAGAATTTATATTATATTATATTTCTAATTTTGTTACGAAAGGCATACAAAATATAAATTCGACAAAAATAAAATTGAATAAATATAAAAGCATAAAATATAAGTATACAAACACAAAAATGAGAAACAGTGGAAATGTTTTTTGGTAAGAGATGATGTTACTGATAAAAGAATAGCAGGTAATTGAACTGTAAAATGAACTAAAAAAAAAAAAAAGGACTGTACAGCACAATATATAGACAGTGAGCTTCATGAGCCATGACTGGAGAGCACACAGGGAATACAAATTCTTGCATTTCCCACCTACTAAATGAGCTGCATTGCTGCTAAACAAAAGAAATTCTGGTTGGTCAGCCATTCATTTAGAGTGCTTGACAAGAGTTATCAAAGCCTGTACTTTTTGGAAAGTCCACTCAAAAATAGAAATGACAGCATAAACATTGCTACTTTGTGACTGATCCAGTCCTGGTTCATACTCTATCACATGGGAACAGGGCACCTGACTCTTACCTGCACTGAAAACAGGCTCCCTCTGTTTGCTGCAAGGGGTGAGAAAGGAAACAAGTCACCCAAATGTGCTTGTCTATGTGTGTGTGTGCAATGTTTGATTGTATGAGTCATCTTTTTCAGTTACCCATATTAGGTAAACATCATTTTTTGAATCACATGGGCACAAATATAAATTAATTTGCATACTTTTCTGTGGTTTTCTTGCCACTGGAGTTGCTCCCTGTGGAACCAGTGCGTGTTCGATTGCTTTTGGAGTCCGCACCACTGTCTTTCCTGTTGTTGGGGCCGACATGCTCTGATGAACTCGTTCTCTTCACAGTGCTATGAATGATAGAAGACAAGATATTAACACCATTTACCTAAGAAAAGGCACAACAAAACACCAACACTTGATAATACTAAAATATTCAATGAAACATACTAATGAATGGGTAAATATGGTATTTGCTTTTTTAATATGACACAAAATGTTAGATTTGCTAGATTTGAAGAAGGATTTATTTTATAATTATTGATGTCGTCTTGCGTTCGGATGCTGGTGTTTGGGAACACGATCATGTAAGACAATTCTTACAGGTTATGTGCGGTATTTCAAATATTTTTCTCATATTTTGATGGTGTAATCGAATTTGTAGGGGTCATAAAAAACAAATCCCCAAACCAATTTGCTCCAGAATATATATAAATTTGAATTGAGTAACAATACGTTTATGTATTTGTGTTTAGCTTGCAATATTTCACCTGTCTCTAAATTTCTTTCATGAAGCCTGATTTTCCTACAATACCCTATACCTCAAACAGAAACATTTACACAGACAAAAAGGAAATGGCAGTGTAGAGATAATACTGGCCACATCCCAGCCAGTTATAACAGACACATAGGCCTGGCCATCCACAAAGAGGCAGAGCAAACACATAAGAAATTGATTTTATTTGTTTAGTTTTTTCTTTTCTGTGACATGTTCATGCCCTGATTTGCTGTCTCTGTGCATTAGAAAGGAGTGAACTGAGCCTGGGGTTCCCTTTAAAACTTGTCAACAAAAGAAAAGACCCCATCAGCAGTCCACTGGTTGCCAGGCTCAAGTCTAATCCAGACTGCAGGGCTAAAGTTCATTTGGCCCAGCCATTGGCGGATGGTGTTATCCCATGTTAAATAAGCTGCAGGATCTTCATGCTTTGTGAGCCTTTTTTGTCAATAATGGCACTTCAGGCATACAAGCAAGTGGGTATAGAGTTAGTCTATAGACTGCACAGGTCTCTCGCTTCAAGGCATGATGGAAAAAGAAGCTTTACAGGCTGCATTGAAAGAGTGCTTGAAGAGAAGCTAAGAAAAAAAACAACACATGTCCAAGCCAAATAGTGCCCAGTTTCACAAGTATCTCCCAGTGCAGTGGTACTTCCTGTGGGATAGACTCTGTTCATAGACTCTGTTGCTAGGGTTTTAAACTATTCTTGAATAATGTTTTTTTTATTATAAAAATATCAGAAGTCCACAGCACTTTTGAGAAGATTCCGGATCCTTTTGCCAAAAAAAAAACTCTCACCTGTAGGGTGGCCTTAGAAGAAACCTGGGCAGATGGGACAGACTAGAACATGCAACAGATAGGAAGAAGGGGAGGGACAGAAAGGTCGCACAGGATGACAAAAACATGTGACAGACACTACAGTTCACATTCACAAACAAAGACAAGCAGGGGGTTGTATCTCATAATAACAAACGTCTGTTTATTCATTAATTTGTCTGCATGATGTTTACTTATTAAACAAAGAAACACTGGTGCTGCACAGCTGGAAAGTTCACGAGAGTGACTATTTCGTGAATATCACCCTTATTGTAATTTAGATTTTTATAGTGAGTGAAGTATTTTTAACCTAGTGAATATCATTAAATCCGAATTGGCTAATGGATTTAAGAAATACAAATTATCTAATTATTATTCATGGCTTCCTGATGTCATTCTAAAAATATTACACTTAATTAAAACCATGTTATTTGCTATTTCATTTCACATTGTGAAATATATTACCATTCAAAAGTTTGGGGCCAGATTTCTTTTTAAAATAAATTAATACTTTTATTCAGCAAGAAAGCATTAATATAATCAAAAGTGACAGTATAGTTTTACAAAGGATTCATATTTCAAATAAATGCTCTTCTTTTTCACTTCCTATTCAAAGAATCGTGAAAAAACAACAAGTTTTTTTATGTGCTAATTTGAACTTGTTCTCCGTCATCTGAAACCTGGTTGCACTGCATTGCTTCCTACATCACAATGACTCCCTTGAGAACAGGTTCTTTCAGGTTTTGCGTTTCTGATAAAGACGTGAGCTGACCTTTATAAGACAAAACCATGCACTGATATCTTTGTATTTGAATGTCTATTATAATACTGAAAGCTGATACAGCTCTGAAACAGCAAAGCAATGTCGGCAAATTTCATCTCCACTGTAGAATGAAAAGACTGCAAATGATTTTAACAATCTTATCTTTATTTCTAAATTAAAAAGGAGATTAAGCCTTCAGTCATTTATGGTTCAACCAGGCAAAGAAAACACAGATATTTGTAGTCTGACCAATGATGAATTGACTATATGAATCTGAAACATACACACAGACATACAGAGGGGTCTGACAAGGAACACACCAATAGGAACATTTTGGCCGATACCGATAACCGATACTTCTTCATATTTGAAATCCGATAACCGATATATTATATTATTATATACCGATATGTAGTCCCAAGCACACAGTTATGATTTACTCATTATAATTTTATGTAGCCTATATGACAGACTTGTGCTTCATATGTTGCACTTAACTGTATTTTCCTTTTTTGAAGTGATTCCAATCATATTTCAAGCAACTGAAAACCATTGTGGTGAACAGTGTACACCTGAAGAGTCTCAGCTGAATAATATAATCAATTATTTATCAGCAAAATGTTCTTATCAGACCGATAACTAACATAAAAAAATGGACATATATCGCCCGATACCGATATGCTGGCCGATATATCATTTATTCCTAAAAATATGAACTGATTTCAAAACATTAAGCATCATACACTTGCTGACTTTATACAACAGAGAAAAGCTAGGCATCATACAGTTCACAACAGAGGGTCACACACTACCAGATTTTCAAGTCGTAAACACAACAAACTCATCCTCACTTCTAGGAGACTTCTGACAATTGAAAACTATGTTCTAAATATGGCTCAAAATATCAAACAAAAAGTCTGAAGCTAAAAAAAAAGATTCTGTGCCCATCATAAGGGATTTTCTGTGGAATCTGTCAACTGATCTCCACAGGTCAAAGTAAATCTGGCTTTACTTTTAATCAGGTCAAAACCTCACCAACTCAGAAGGTGCATGAAATAAATCACCTGAACAACAATGAAGAGGAAAACAGCAGAACTTGTGGTGCACTCCAATCTGCAGACTCCCTGCCTCTAACTTTCATCTACACTGCAAATTTGGACAAAAATCTGGACAAAATGTATTCCAGCCTTTAGACTCTCACCTTTTGGTTGCTGGTGAGTTATTGTCCTTCTTGGAGCTCGAGGGTGATGGCAGTGTGCCGCCCTTCTTCGACAGACCAGTACCATTATTGATTGTGGGTCTCAGGGGCAGGGCTGCAATCATTGGTCTAGCTGAAAGATGAAAAGACACATGGATAGAATTACACATAGCACTGCAGTCAGATGTTCACTGTCTGTTGTTTCTGTTCTTTTTGTAAACTAGCTCCAGTTTATGTCAAGCTTTTAATAGCTAACTTTACACTCACACCGTCCTGTGTGAGAAATACTTCCTATTGAAAGTGAGTGGGACATATAGAGGGACTTGTCCCTTTTGTTTTAAGTGACTAATATGTTTAATCACGTCATAGTCATGAACAATCATTTGACACTTTATAGTTACTTGAATGTGGTATTAGGGAAGGGACACTCTCATTCTAGAGAGCATCTGATTGGACAAAAATCTGTGAAGTGCAGGATGAGTCATCATTCTTGCTCTGTTGTCCCAAAAGAGATATACAATGTATTTCAAAATAATTTTGAGGGAAAATCTTTTATTTTGAGTATAGTAGCATATAGATTTGTATTTAAAGAGTTTTCATTAGGTTATTTTATATATACACACATAACCATTCGAATGTTTGGGGTCAGCAAGATTTTTTTTTTAATGTGTTTTTGAGTATGATGATTCAACGCATTCTCATCTTTTAACGTCATATAGAACGCTATTTGACAAAACGGCGCTATACTATGCACATGGCACCCGTTATCGTTAATATAACACGTGCTGTGAGGGCTAAGTTTGGGTGTGGGGTAGGGTGTGCGTGTCATATTCATGCTAAAGGATTTATAACGTCTTGGGTTCGCGTGTTATATTAACGATAAAGGGTGCCATGTGCGTAGTATAGCGCCGTTTTTGCATATAGCGTTCTATATGACGTTAAAGGATGAGAACGGGCTGGATAATTTGGTACTAAAGAAACATTTCTTATCATCAATGTTGAAAAAAGTTGTGATGCTTAATATTTTTGTAGAAACTAAGATTCTTTGATGAATAGAAAGTTCAAAAGAACATCATTTATTTAAAATAGACATCTTTTGTAACATTATAAATGTGTTTACTGACGATTTAATGCATGTTTTGATCAATTTAATGCATAACCTAAAAAAACGTTAATTAACTATTAATTTCTTTAAAAAAAAAATAATACTGACTCCAAACTTATGAATGGTAGTGTATATATGAAACATTAATGGACTTCACAGTAAACATTTCCAGATGTAAATTCAGTCAATTTAGGATAGGAAGAAGCAGAATTCCCGAGTAGGTTTTTTCTTGCTTCCTCGTACTGTCCTGCAAGAGGTTGAGTCATGAATAGACCCCATTAAAATGCAGTTGTGGTTTGCAAAAGTCTTAATTAATAGTACATCCACACCTGCAGTCTACCTCCGGATGGCATAGATTTTATTTAGCCTTTATTTACTCAATTCCATGAGTCTGCATTATTAAATATTCATCACATCAGAGCTGCTTGAATGTGTGCTGAATGTGTAGGCAGCGACACAACGATAGTTGAAAACTGAAAAGAAAGAATGAGGCAAAAGTGCAAGTGAGAAATAGAGGAGAATATTTTGTTTCAAAGACATCAGCCTGCATGGTGCATGAAGGATTTTGCAGAAGCAAAGCATGACTCATCTTGCACACACTTCAAACGGGCAGAGGAACGGATAAACTGAACATGAGCTGGGCAAAGTAGAGCTAATCTAAGCGTTTCTTTAACGGTTTAATGGAGGAGACTTGGACACCAGGTTGACATTTGGTAGCACAAACACAGTCTGGCTAATTAGTGTCTGACACCAAAGCAGAAGTGTGTTTCAAATCTTTGAGGCGGTAAAGACATGTGACAAGTATCTAGTTTATCCTACAGTTCAAAGGATTATGTGGATGTAGGAAAGCCTTGAAAGAAATCACCAAACAATCATTTTTTTTAGAGAGAGATATTAAAATGGATGTGGTAGATTGTCAATCGAGCATTAAAGGGTTAGTTCACCCTAAAATGAAAATTCTGTCAGTATTTACTCACCCTCATGTTAAATCTGAGAGCTCGATCACTCCTCCATAGGCTTCTTAAGGGATCAAAACTGGCCGGCACTACATGAAATCTCACAGCCCACAGAGAAGGAAATGAATAGTTAAATAAAGTCGTTATTTTTGTTTGTTTTTCGCACCCAAAAAGTATTCTCGTAGCTTGATAAACTTAAGATTGAGCCACTGTAGTCACTCAGACTATTTTAACTATTGTCTTTCATAATTTTTGGGCCAGCCAGTTTCGATCCCTTAAGAAGCCTATAGAGGAGTGATCCAGCTCTCAGATTTAATCAAAAATATCTCAATTTCTGTTCCGAAGATGAACGAGAGCCTTACGGGGTTGGAACAACATGAGGGTGAGTAATTACTGACAGAATTTTCATTTTTGGGTGAACTATCCCTTTAAATGTAATCAGAACTGCAGTGTTTGTTAAGCACACTATCAAGCATCTTAAAGTGTTAATCTCACTTAACACACACAGTATGTGAGGCAGGACTTTGTCACACATGCTGTGAAATACATGTGACATTAGAGATGCACAATATATCAATGATCTTAAAAGTATCCGCCCATATTTGTGTTTTTAAATACTGTATCTTCTGAATAGGTTGACATTGAAAGAAATATTGGAATTTTTAAAAGGATTTTTTTTTTCATTTATTTTATTTTCCTACTGTACATTATGATGATTTTTGATGATTCAATTATGTGAAAATACATTCACTTAAAGGGTTAGTCCACGAAAATATGAAAACTTTTTTATTATTTAATCACCCCCATGTCGTTCCAAATCTGAGTGACTTCTGTGAAACACAAAAGAAGATATTTTGAAGAATGCTGGAAACTAAACAGTGATGGTTCCTATTGACTGTTTGATTGCATTTTTTGTCCATAAATAGAAGTCAATGGAAACAAAAAACAACGTTCTTGCTAAAATACCAATATTTTTTTAAATATCTTCTTTTACGTTCCACAGAAGAAAAGGAAGTCATTCAAGTCATTTTGAGCGGACTATCCCTTTTGTTGTAATTTAGTGAATGCTGTATTTGTTTAATTAAGAACTGTGTTTTTTATATATATATTTAAAAGTAAGCCATTCAGGGTTCTTTTTTGTTTTAATCTTTACATAGTTTGGAATCGTATTCTTTGCACATTATTTTTAATGTCCTTTTAGGTCAGATTGGTACCATAAAATATATGGGTAACAGTGTATTATTAAATTAACAATAATCTAGATTAATAAATGCTTTAAAATTGTTTATTGTTTTCTTTATACCTAATGCATTAAATTATGTAAAAAAAAATCGAATCTTGTTTAAATTGTTACCAGCATTTGATTAATAACAATTTACACTAAATTACTGCTTTGCATATTAATAAACACTCAGTAAACCAACATGCCTTAATTACAAATTAATACCAAAATGAATGTGATTTAGATTTAAAATAAAAGATTATGGACTATCAATATTAGCCAAAATGGCTATATCAGTGCATCCTTAAGTGAAATAAAACTCAGTCCTCAGTGTTCATGCATTTTGAAGCATGGTGAAGAACAGTTCCAGTGTCGTAACTGAAACACAAGCCCCACTCCCTACCTGGCTTCCCAACACTCCTGTCAGAGGAGGGAGAGTCTCTCCTCACTGCTGCTTCTAAACACGTTCAGAGTCACAGTATGAGAGAACAGTTGAAGGCAGGGAACAGGAGGATAGGAAAGTAGAGAAGATAGGAAAACGAAGAGCAACATGAGAGAAAACTGCAGCCGGAGCACGGATGGGATGGAGATGAAAACAAGAAATGGCACACAGGTGGTTTCCAGTGAGGCTTACAGCAAACACTGAACACTTTCTAGCAAATCGGGTGAGATAAAATGCAAAGCCAAAATAAACAAACAGCACAATCTGGAATCTCTCGGACTTTCCACCAGATGAGGTGACAAAGGGTCCAGTCTTATGTGGTACCTTTGGTTGGTCCTTTCCTGCTGAGCATGGCCTGCTGCTCCTCTGATATGTTCAGTCTCCTCACCACATCAGCCAACGCCGACTTGAGCAGCTGAATCTCATCCTCCTGCATCTGAACCCGCTGCTCCAGAGAGGCGATCCGGTCCGTCACCTCCATACTGCTCGCTGCCGAGGCACTGTCATCTATAACATACAAAAAAACTCTAAAATTAACTAAATTAAAAAATGAAGGTGTGTTGCTTTGAGGCACCACAGGATCATAATGAATAATAAACAAATGAATTAATAAATGAATAATGGTTAATAAAATATAATGTCCCCAGAGCCCAGTACATAGTATTAATGGTAACACTTTACAATGAGGTTTCATTAGTTAACTACTTTAGTTAACATGAACTAAGAATGAACATTACTTCTACAGCATTTATTAATCTTAGTTAAGGCTAATTTCAACATGCTCTGATATATTATTCAAATCAAAGTTGTATTTGTTAATGTTAGTTAATGCACTGTGAACTAACATGAACAAACAATAAACTGTATTTTGATTAACTAGCATTAACAAAGATGAATAAATACTGTAGTAATGGTTTAAAAGGTTCCCTTTCGATGCGGTTCACTCGTACTGTGTTGATAGATGCAATGGAAACCCAGTCCAATCGTGCCATGCTTAGAACTGAGAAACAACAACTGATCTGGGCCCTGGCCCATGGGCGTTCGAGTAAGGGCCCAAGGCTCTCGCACGCACTCATTCTCTCTCTCTCTTTAGATAACTGTTTGCTAAGTGATTAGACAGCTTTGTAAAATCAGCGGTATTAAACGTTAATGAAAACTAGTGCTTTCAACCCTTCCCTGTGAATGACATCTTCATTAATTATACACAGAGAGGAAGCAGCTGGCAATTAAAACAATAAAAAAGTTGTAAAACTGAACTGTGTTGTTTTTTTATATATATATTTAAAAGCAAGCCATTCAGGGTGCTTTTAGAAAAATCTATATTTTTACATCAGTTGGAATCTTCTTTGCACATTAATTTTAATGTCCTTTTAGGTCAGATTGGTACCATGAAATATGTGGGTAACAGCGTATTATTACGTTAACAATAATCTAGATTTGAACAATAATCTAGAACAATAATTTAGATTGCTTAAAAATTCTTGTTTCCTTAATACCTTATGCATTAAATAATGTTAACAAATTGAACAAAGTTGTAAAGTGTTACCAGCAATTGATTAATAACAATGTACACTAAAATGTCTTGACTTTGAAATAACATTTAGAAATAGTGTTTAAATTATATGAACTGATTCATAGAGAGTGTGACCTGAATTATAAAAATGCAAACTATGAGTCAAATTAGTAATTGGCAGATGGCAAGCTTCAGGCAAAAAAAAAAAAAAAGATAGTTTTGAAACTCAAATTTAGATAAGAACCTTCCACTGCAAACATTAAATCACTCAATGTTTCCTTACCCCAACTGAGCTAATTATACACTAACACACACACACACACACACACACACACATCAGCTCAGTGCATTTAATGGCCTCCAGCATTTCACTTAAAATTCAGTTGCTCGCCCTGCAAAAATGATCATAGTCATTAATGTTCAGCGGTGATTAATCGCCTCCTGAATATAAGCCTATTTATGCAACACTGTTTCACCAAGTCAGGATATTCAGATAACCCTTAGATTTATACTTACCTGCACAAATCTGCAGACCTTACCCCTGTGTATTTGGAAAACTTTCTCAATTTCCCAAATCCCAACATTCAAAAGGCTTCTATTGGCGAATCACTGTGACCTTTGTTTTTTAAAACTGCACTAAAGCTTTTTATGAGTGCATTATGAACAAAGGAACATACAATGTGGATTCGTATACACACACACACATCAGCCGCAAGACAGAACCTAATAAAAAATGACTACAAATAATTAGAGCTGCAAATCATGCTGTTTGCATAGAAATTGCCTCTTTGATGGATGAAATTAATCACTGATTGAAGCCTTTACACGGCTTCGTCTTTTCAAAAGCTCAGTGGGGAGTTATTCTGTTTTTTCTTCAAGCACAAACCCAGTTTGCAATTGTTCTGAAGCCACTGGTGGCATAAGCTAATAACCAGCACAATAAATGACGGTCACATCTGCTCAAAGCCTAAAAGAGCTTCCAGTTCATTTGATAATTGCACAAAATAATACTGCACTTTACAAAAGCGCGCCAGTACGGTCAGTGATAGAGCATGTAAACACACACTTATATTTAATTATATTGCTTGTAAACACTAATGCTCTGCAGTGAACTTCTCAGCGCATGACTGCAGGTGAGCATCAGGGAGCGTGCACTTCGACCACATTAAAAAGCATTAGCGCCGGGAATATATCAGTGCAGCATGAATGGACACAAATTGCAATTCTTGTTGCTGTTCTTTCTGTAAAAACAGCAGGATTGGCAGGCATCCGTATCTCCTAATGCGTTTCAGAAATCAAATTAACTGCTAAGATTGAGGATGCACTTCCCTTGCCATTGTCTCTCTATCTCGGTCTTTCTCCCACTTCCTCTGAATTCAATCTTGTTTTGTTTCATTGTGATTGGATTGGACAACAGCCCATCTCTAGCTTGATGTTCCACTGGATGTTAGATATCGCATCACTATCCTAGCTAGATCTCCTCCAAACTTTTGTTAGTTAAACTCCCAACACTGAACAGCTTATCTAAAACTATTATCTGGTGATTATAGAAGAACCCACCAAAAAACTAAAAAGTTCAAAAAGAAGAGTTTATGCACTAAAAATGTTGACATATGCCCTAGCTGAGAAAAACAGCAAATTATAGTAAGATTATTTTTAGTCAGATCTTTTGTAGGTATGTAACTGTGGAGGATATGGTGCGCAACAGATACTGAAAAATGTCCTATGTTGTAAAATGTAGTACCGCCGCTTTTTATGCACAGAGTGCGCGTGATTGCAAATTCGAAATTGATTTCAATACCTCGTATTTACAGCGGTTCACTGATGCCCGCAAATTTTAGGCCTCTATATTGAGTATGTGTGACCGCAAATTCAAAAGCAAAGGTGAAAAATTGTGCATTCAAATTCCTTAGACATCATGGTAATAGGCGTTTTGTTTCTGACGTCCTTTAAAATGAGAAAAGAGTGAAGAATTTTCAGATTCTTTGAGAAATGAGTTGATGAGCAGTGTATATTATGAGAAAATGGCTTTTGACATTGAATGCATGCAAATCTATTGTAGGAGACCTCTAAACAAAATTAGTAACCTTTAAAATGGCATTGTAGGGGCATTTTAATTAATCAGAGGATCTCACAAAATTAGTATGAATGATTTGTTTCATTTGAAAAATATTAGAGAGACTTATCAGAGACTTTATTTGGGCTTAATTGTGTTAACGTCAACATAAGATTGTGTAGTCAGAGATGGTCTATTGTCAGATCGGTCACTAGGAAAGGCTCAATCCTATTTCACTTCAGACAGTTTGGTGCAATTGAAGTCAAATGCAATATCTGTACCTTCTATTTTCTATCGTCCTAAGAAAGGGAGACAGAACTGATCTTATACAGATAGACATTGCCAAAAGATTGATTGTGATCTTACTGCACACAAAATGAGATGGAAACTGAAGTGCAATTCGTGACCCACTGCCCTAGGCACAGACATTCCTTCAGTCTTTTAAAACCACTGCAAAGAATTGAAATGTAAATTGAATCCACACTGCTAGGAGAAAGTCCAGGAAGCTGCAAGATATGTAGCTAAATCTGCTATAAAGTAACAACCAATGGACACAAACTTTAAAAGCTGCGCTTTAAATTCTGATGAATACATGGTTCAGGTTTATCAGAAAATTAAATGTAAACACTAAACTAAAATAGATTGTCATTGCTCAAAAACGAACTAAAATTAAGTAAAATAAAATGTAAATATTATGTTTAGTTTTAATTTTTGGTACAACACAAAAAAAGAGAATGTTATACCTTTAAAGTCAGCTTTGAAAGAAATAAAACCTGAAGGAATGAAACTGCTGTATTAAATAATTATTAAATGATTAGCTTCTAAATACATTTCTAATTTTAATTAATGTAAGATAACAAATCTTTGAAAAAAAAACATACCTGTCACAATCTGACATTCAAAAAATAATGCCAATAAAGCTGATTTGAATCTGTGAATAATATAGCATTTAAAAAAAACGACATAAAAGGCAGGGCAAAAAGTGTTTGTGGATTATCAAAGCAAAGCGGACTCCCTTTAATGTCTCCCTCAAAGTGCTTTGGCTGATTAATAATGCATATCTCTGGTCTCTCTTTGAGTCTGAACCAACCAGCTGACTCACTTAAACCCTGTGTCTGCCCATAAATGAGTCTCAACAGAAGCAGGGAGCAAATATTTATAAGAATTATCATTACTGACAGTGAATCTGATCAGGTTTCTTCTCGTTAGAGGCTTGTCTATCCATAAAACAAAGGCAAATCTACTCTAATACAATGCATGTTACATTATATATATTTCAAGTTGTGGTCACATTAACCATTGCTCTGGAAATTTTCACAGGCAAAATTCTCTATTTTTAATAGGAATCCATCCAATCTGAAATTTCACATTAGGGTGAAAGATTTCCCCTCACTGATTTCACAACAGGTTCAAGTTCACCAACAGAAAGCTGATTGGTTTGTCGGATTTCTGTGTCAGCGGTGCTTCATACATCGCTACACTATTGACAATACAATGGACCTTTTTTGCTCGCTAATGTGACCACACCTTAACGCACAATCCAGGAAAAAGACACCACCTTTTTTAGGCTACTTCACATATCGCTCGGACATATGTGCTCTGTTTCAGAGCCTAGGTAGCTTATTTATCCTGCCTTCTATAATACGATATTTTAACCAAATTCCAATCCCAGAATGCATTGTGATAAGCTCATTGAGAAATAAGTACAAGATAGGAAACAAGGCATGTTAATGTGGATTATAAACATATTTCATTCAATACTACTAACAACATTTAGCAAAATACTTTTCCTTATTCTAAATATACATTCTAAACTTTGAAATACATTGTAAGAATTATAGAGAAAAATACGAGATAAATAAATTAAACATGTTGAGCTGAAAATATTTATGTACAAATACTGTATATAGTGGCTATTTCTGTCTATATATATATATATATAATGCATAAAAAGATATGTTTTGTCTTATGGGGCACCTAACTAGGTTTTGTACAGCCTTTGTGTAAGCAAAATACATCTGGTCTCAGTGAGTATCAAAGTGAATCCTCTCAGAGCTTTCACAAACAATTCTCATCAACGATTTGGCCTTTGAGATTTGCCTCTTACATAAAGAGTTCATGCTGAGAGACACAGGGAGAGTCTATGAGAGAAAGTGAGTAAAAGGTTTATGTGTGCTTTAAGAGGATTACAACCGCCTGCTTTCCCCAACCGCTTTGTTTTTGCAACCTTAGGTCATAGATCCACGGTCAATTCATTGAGGACCCATCTGGACCTGGTAATAGTAAAACAGTGCATTGTCTCGAGGTGTCAGTGATTCAGAGATGATGACTGGACTGTTATATAACCCAGCACAGACACAAACGAAGCGAGAGCGTTTGCTGCCAAACTATTTCCCAGATTACAGGTACATAATGAGGACAAAAGATAATAAATAGGCCTTTGAGATAAAAATAGACACATGAGATGATGCCAGAGACCTCACTCGTGACCTCCGGCTTGGAAAGAATAGGAGAAAGCAGTGGAGAGGTGATGAGCAGAGACAAATTGTCCCCATGAGACAGCCAGACTTTCAATCCATCTGACATCAGCAAAATCTTCCTTCAGGTCAAGCTGTAATCAACCTATTAAAGCCGACAGCTTCTCCGTTCAATTTTCAAATCCCTCGTTTAGGTTTTTATCGTGTTGCTATATGGTTGTGATATTTTGAGTTGTTTTAGTCTGATGCTATGTAGTTGCTAGAGACCTTAGCATGTTGCAAAGCTGTTGCTGGAGGGGATTTCAGACTGGGTCACAATTTTTGGCTTATTTAGCATGTTGCTATGAGGTTGATAGGCCATTCTGGGTGGTCCCTGCGTTCAAAAACAGCAAGATGCAGCACAGCAAAACACACTGATTTTTTAAAAGTCAAACTCCTTTTAACTTGACACAACATCTTAAAAAGGTGTCAAAAAAACGGAGAATCTTCACAGTGGTGACTTTCGTGCATATTAAAGTCAACATAAAAATGAAAATTCAATTCTAAATGCATGTTATTGCATAAAGCATATGTTTAAAACAGTCTTCTCTTCTCTCGGGTGACGTGTGCCAGACTTCTCAAATTGTTTAAATTGCAAGCTCGCATTCAGATCTGCATCCATCCAGTCCCGCCCTACATTTTTTTTTCAATCTGTTTCACTTGGATGTACATGACAACACGGAAGAAAAGGTCTGTTGCTCCTTCCATCACATTGTGATTTTTAAACAGAAGAACAATTTGAAAAACAGTGCAGGTAGACTCGAAAACATGTCCAGTGTGGATGGCCCCTGAGCAAGCACCACTCATGAGAGTATATTGGGAATTATGAAAAGAGGACAAAGAGTAGATGGCTTGCCAAATAGCTCTATCTTTCTCCCTCTCTTTCATGCACTGCTTACTAAAAATGCCTACAGAAGCTGTTAGCCTGCTGCCAGAACCTCGCCAGCATGTGTAAGACAGGCGGCAGAAGCTATATGTGTTTACGTGTGTGTTCATTAATCACACTCCATCCCCACAGAGAGACTCCAGACAGGACCGAGTCAGTGACAAGTGATGCGGAGATGCCCGCAGTCTTGTTCCCAGTTAATCTCCTCCAGGCAGCCGGGGAAGCAGAGAAAACAACTTTGTGTGAACCGCAGAGGCAGGGTGATACCACTGGCTTGAAACCAAAGAGGGGGGTGTTCTAGAGACGACGACGCTCGAGCCCCAAGCCTCGCTGTTGGGATGCAGGAAGCGTTTGGGCTAAGAGAGGATTAAAGGGATACTGAGCCGATCCTGATCAGTGGTTATCCCTGTGTCCCGGGAGAAAGTGCGCAGGCTTAACACGCTCTGATGTATGGGTGCATGAGACTATGAACAGAGCTTGTGTGTTGTTTTGGGATCAAACCAGCTAAATGTTGGTGTCCTACAAATGAGTTGCTGGCCAGAGATGAGACGTAGCTCAGCAGTTTAATGTGAACATGGCCAAATATTAGATGAAAAATTATTTTGGCATGGGCTGCATTTTCCCAAAAGCATCGTGCCACCAATATGGCTCTTTGATCTACTTTTTATCTACAAAGACAGGATGCTTTTGGGAAACACTGATATATCTGGCCGATATATCGGTCTATCACTCATAAAACTCAATGTACAAACTACTTAGAAATTTCTATTAATGTTTAACAAATGAAGCCCATTGATTATTTTCACAGTCTAACACTGTTGTTCAAAAGTGTGGGTTCGTATTTTATGCTCAAGACATTTGATCAGAATGAATTATTAGAACATAGTTATGTCCATTATTATTTAAAGGGATAGTTAATTTTTGATATGTTTTAGCTTACATCTTGGACGTGACTGTGATTACAAGAGGTAAAAACGATATAATACTGTTCGTTTTCTCACACAAACTGCTCGTTTCGTGTCTTAGGCCATCAATGTGAACTTACATTTACGAGTCATTGAATCATGTTTAATTTGAACTTCTCTGTGCATGCTCTTTGAGGTGGACCCCATAGACCTCCATTATATGACTGATAGACACAAACGGTTTGACCTAAAAATATTAAAATTGAAAATACTGTGGAAACAAAGACACATCTTGGATGCACTTCAGGGTAAGCTAAAACATATCAAAAATTAATTTCAAAGTGAATTATCCTTTTTAAGTCGATGTTTTAGTTACAGTTAATAGTACAACTGACAGTTGGAAGTTTCTGACAGATGTGAAAATGTGTAAAAGGTAATTTATAAATGATTTGTGGGTAATTATACAACATGCTGGAAACATTCAAAATGCTTTTTGCATATTCATTATACTAATTTTACAGAATGAAGTTTATTTTACTGAAAGACGGACATATTTGTCTTGTCAAAAATGTTACATTCGGCTGTCAGAAAATCAAATACATTTTTTGCCATGAAAGGAGTGGTTTTGATGCACAAACTTGTTTTTATTATCTCTTATAACAAAAATATTTTATTTAAACCCATGAAAATGCAGATCCTGATTTAAATAGTGAAAAATCACCATTTAAACCTGTGATTTATGAGCCACGGTGTCTTCACTGATTGCTGCAACTCATTTTTATTTTAAATCTTTTTGTGAAAATTGCCCAAGAAGTTACGATTTTGTTCTCTTGAACACATGGCATGGAAACGATGCTTTAATCGCAAATGTTTTAAGCGATATTGCACTTTAGCACATAAGTTAAATACACAACTTTGGATAGCTAGTAAAATGTTATAGTTAAACTTAAAGCCAACATAAAGAAAGCTCCAAATGACTCCCTAACCACATGCTCCTTGAACATTTCGACATACTAATTAATGATGAAAGCCCACTCGCTCAGTCACAGGTGACCTTACTGTCAAACACAGTAAGGAACGACACACACAACCCTCCGAACAACAAAACACTTATCTGACTCCATGTTTAATCAAGCCAAGGCCTCTGTTTATGGGACCCACCCTGTGGCAGACCCTCTCAGTCCAGCACAGTCACCATAGAGATGAAAACACAAAAACCGACCTGGAAAAGGCACGCTGGAGTAGAGCAGAAACCGCTGGTTGTGCTGACTCATGCTCTCCTGAGAAATGGCACAAACGGCGGGGAGCTCTGGTGGCAAACGAGGCAGGGAAGAAGGGAAGGATAATTTAGAAGGAGTCGCAGAGAGTCTGACTGAGAAAAGTAGGGCAGCATTAACTCATGGCTGGCTCTGCTTTCCCGCTTCTGACACAATGCTCTTTTCAGTGTGCTTGAAAGCCAGGGCTTTCTTCTCCTGCAGAACCCAGAGCATTGTGCACACATAACAAACAGCCCAAAACAGTGGGTGGTGGGGGTGGTTTAAATAAACTAAAGTGTTGTTCTTAGGGTGGGATGCGGATGTCGTGTGGTAATGACACTGGATGTTACATGCGGAAATCATATGTCAAGCCCCTGCTCAGCACAACTGAGCTGATGGAAAACAGAAAGTGTGTCAGTGTAGTACAAATCTATTTCCTTAATTGAAATAAACCTGAAATAAAACATAAATGTTTACTTCAACTTGAAACAATTTAAAGGGATAGTTCACTTTGAAATTAATTTTGGATATGTTTCAGTTAACCTCAAGGGCATCCAAGATGTAGGTGTTTTTGTTTTCACAGTATTTTCAATTTTAATATTTTTAGGTCAAACCGTTTGTGTCTATCAGTCATATAATGGAGGTCTATGGGGTCCACCTCAAAGAGTATGCACAGAGAAGTCCAAATTAAACATGATTCAATGACTCGTAAATTTAAGTACACATTGATGGCCTAAGACACGAAACGAGCGGTTTGTGTGAGAAAACGAACAGTATTTATATCGTTTCTACCTCTTGTAACCAGATCACTTGGACGTGGCTGTGGTTACAAGAGGTAAAACCAATTTAAATACTATTCGTTTTCTCACTCAAACCGCTCATTTCGTGTCTTAGGCCATCAATGTGTACTTACATTTACGAGTCATTAAATCATGTTTAATTTGGACTTAATTTGGACAAACATAAATTTGAATATGTTGCCTGAGCATGGCTACTAACTGAAATAAAATAAAAGTTACAAAAAAAAACGGAAATAAAATAATGCTAAATAGAGATATTTAAAAAATTTAAAAAAAAAGAAGTAATAATAATTAAAAATTGACAAAAGCAATAACATAATTACTAAAACGTAAACTGAATTGAAAATTTAGCATAAAAATAAAAGCTAATACTATAATAATACTAATAACACTGAAGTGTGTGTATTTTCAAGTATCTTATATCTTGTACACTCTGTTATGAATAAAAGTACATTGGGGCTTGCATGGCTCTCACCTTCCCAGTGGTGCAAATTACAGTTCTAAAATTTCCATTGGACAATGGACATTCAAACAACAAATACTGAAAAATGCAAGTACTGTATATAATCCCAGAAAGTCTTTTGGCTGGACGACACAACTCCATAAAGTAATGCACCACATTTTGCCATCGCAAAGCATTAGCATATTTTGAAGCAAAATTTGAATAATCCTGTCTGCTTGACACCCCCACAAAGGACTCTTTGTTTTGGAAGCCCTTGAGAGGGAATGAACGAGTGGAATATTCCTCCTTAATGTACAAAAATAGCACAATACTACGCCTTCAGCGGGAATTCTGATGTCACACCTTCAACAATCCAGTTCTCATGACTAAAAGGCCCAATACAGAAAAAAAAAATCGTACTGACCCCAACATTTCAAACAGAAGAGTATTTAGAAAATGAAAAACATGCAAGAGAGAGAGAGAGAAGCACTAATAGCTTTGGTTTCGTCAGAAGGCCACGCAGATGGTTTCAGAATTGTTATCAGTAGCGTATGCCAGATAAAGAACCAATGCAAGTCATCTGGGGTCTGCTACATAACAGACAAACAACGGCCATGTCAATATGTCCTATTTAGGGGAGGACTTTTATTATCCCTCAGTCTGCCATTTTTTATGAGACCACTGATCAATAAATAACAGCTCAAGAGCCATAATAATACTAAAGGAAATTGATGGCTAGCTTTGAACAAATCGACAGCCTTGAAAGAGTTATTACTGTGCATCAATATTTACCTCCAAATTCAACTGACAGCCTTGTAAAGTCAATTTCTTCCAACTGTGGCTCTTATGAATTGGATTAGGTTTTCCAATTTTAACATCCTTGCTGCCAAGGTTGTGGAGAGCTCAAGTTTAGAGGCAAGTGGAAGCTTTTGTTCATGACATTCATTCTTACTCACTTTTGAGTTTTCTTGTCTAGTTAGGTCGGTAACGTGAGCAGGTCTTTAATCCTAATCCTGTTGCACATGCATCCATCAGTGGCTCAAAGGACAGCCAATAAGAAGTGAGAGCCGAGTGCCAAGAACACTTCTTTGGCAGCAGGGGCTGAATGAGACAACAGCAGTCAAAAATACTGGGACGTCTGGAAGAGGTTTAGATGCCAGAACAACGGATATTCTGTTACTGCTTTTGCCAGAACTCATCGCCAATGTTTAATCTAAGGACATTAGGTTATGTTCCCTCCATGATCCTTCAGGAAATAACCAAGATGATGGTCACGTTTTGGCTGAATGAAAACAATCATTTAAAGGTCCATCTTAAAGGAATAGTTGACTCAAAAATTAAAATCTTGTCATCATTTATTCACATTCATGTCATCCCAAACCTTTATCAACATGTGCCAAAACCACATTGGACCCATTTTGGACCCAAAACCACATTGACACATTGGACATGAAGGTAAATAAATGATAAATATATACACTCTAAAAAATGCTGGGTTGTTTTAACCCAACTTTGGGTCAAATATGGACTAACCCAGCCGTTGGGTTAAATTTTTACATTACATTTTTAACCCAACATTTCGGGTTTGTCCATATTTGACCCAAAATTGGGTTAAAACAACCCAGCATTTTTTAGAGTGTATATTGTTTTATTTTTGAGTGAATAAACCCTTTAAGACAAACCTTTAAATGACTGTTCAATCAAGCCAAAATGTGGTCATCATCTTGGTTATTTCCCAAGAGATTCTGGATGTCCTTAAAAACTCTATCGAGTCTATCTTGTCCTAAATAAAACAGTAAGCAGATGAGTCTGATGCTGTAAACACTTTAAATGAAGGTTAAATCTAATGCCTATAGAATCTGCCTAGGAAATTTGTTTGCTGACCCAGTATCCCTACATTAGTATGGTTGGCTGACCAGAAACTCGTGAAGCGTTTAAGAACAAATGACTTCATACCAGATCCAGAGCTTCGGCTGAGCACTGTACTGCTGAATGACCTCACCGCAGCGCTCTCCAGCACACCCTCATTCAATTACCCACAGTCCTATGCTGGCCTGACAAGCCAGAATACAGCCCAGCCATCGCAGCAACTCTCACTATCATTCAGTCAAACAGACAAAAAAAGCAGAGCGATTGTCTTTTTTCATTTAAGAACTTGTAAAACACAATGTTCAGAACTGATGAATGAGGAATATAACAGGTTAAAGGGCTGTCAGATCCTGAATGGAAGATTCTTATAGGCGACATGTCTTTTAAGATGATGAAAGAGACACTACAACAGCACAATCTTATCATAATTCCAGTGTAAACTCAAGTTGGTAACCTCAGATGATCTCAATATCCACACTGAATATGAAAAACTGAATACTAAAAACTAAAATCAATAATTTTAAATTTGAAAATAGATATCCATTTTTAGGTTTTGCTAAATATACATTATTACTTTAAAATGATTATAATATTACTTAATAATAATACATTTAAATATTAAATTAAATGTAAAAATATTCTTCATAATAAAATGTGAGTTTAAAAAATGAATTCTAAAAGGTTTTTGAATTTTTAGGTTTTGCTAAATATACATTATTTCTATAAATGATTATAATATGAATTAATAATAATACATTTAAATATTAAATTAAATGTAAAAATATTCTTCATAATAAAATATGAGTTTAAAAATGAATTCTAAAAGGTTTTTGAATTTTTAGGTTTTGCTAAATATACATTATTTCTATAAATGATTATAATATGAATTAATAATAATACATTTAAATATAAAATTAAATGTAAAAATATTCTTCATAATAAAATATGAGTTTAAAAATGAATTCTAAAAGGTTTTTGAATTTTTAGGTTTTGCTAAATATACATTATTTCTATAAAATGATAATAATATGAATTAATAATAATACATTTAAATATTAAATGAAATGTAAAAATATCCTTCATAATAAAATATGAGTTTAAAAATTAATTCTAAGAGAGTGTTAGGTGATGATAAAGGTAACCATAATGTAAACAAAGGAAATTAGCATATATATATAGTTTCATATTTGTGTGCTGTATGCATTGATAAATTATAAAATCTCTCACTGATAACTGACATGGTACGAATATTGTGCATGCCTAGAACAAACTAAAAATGAGATGTACTTACTTTTGCAAGCAATTTGAGTAGAGTTACATACAGTAAACCCTGCCCAATTACAGTTCATTAATGTAGAAACTCATGCAACATCATCACATTGATTGTACATAAGCAGGGAGAACTTCAGACTGCTTTCTCTCATGAGGTCTCTTGATACAAGAGATTAATGGTGTATGACAGAACAGTGACATACTTTTATTCATCCTGTAACAAGGAAATCCCCCCTTCTTTTATCATCATCAGCCCTTCGAAGCACCAGCCAGAAAACATACACAATCACATGACTACAGATGACAATCAAGCTGGCAGAACAACAAAAACACCCTCAAAAACGACAACACCTCAACAAATCAAAACGACATCCTCATTCTTTCTCTTGCCGCAAAGGTCTTCGGTTTCATTTTTATGTAGAACGGTGTGATGTAATAAGAGGTAAGAGATTTGTCACTGCATTGTTTCATTCAAAACATAACTGTCTCTCTCAAAAATAACATCAAACACATTCAATCTCAGGAGTGAGTCGAGTGACTAGAGCTTCAGGTACCTAAAACACTTTAAGAATCTTGAAAACATGATATTTCCTTCAAGAAACATTTGCTTTGGGATCATTTCAGCTAGAAGCCAGTAAGAAAAAAAACTGTAAACTGGTATCAATCCTTTTCGAAATGATCCATCACAGTCAAGAGGATCTTGATAATCTTTCTGCCAAAGTTGAGGGACTAAAAAAGGTCAGAAAGGTTAAGTGCAGCACCTGAGGCACCGCCGTCCAACTCCAAGCAACATGTTTACCTAAACTTGAAGATGGACAAGTTCTCAGATTAAAGACAAAAAATGGGTTTACCATTGCAGAACTGCAGCAGTGAGGAGGTGTCATAGAGACTGCTGTAGCTGGAGAAGCCGTCCTCCATTCTCTTCCTCCCGTCTTCCCTTTTTCCGATAACTCCCTGTTACTTTCGCTGGCTGGCCACTGCAGCTCTCTGTCCATTCAACATCCAGTCTTCTTCTGGGGTCAGCCTGCCAGTGTCAGTCACCATGACAACCCATTCACCCAATGCTCGAGTCACGCTAACTCAGACGCTCTCCTTGAATGGGACTCCCAAAAAAAAACAGAAAGTGAAAATATTTATGAAGTTACAAAATGCAGATCTTCTTGTGTACTTTTTCTCTCCCGATCCTTCCTGTGGTGTGTTACTGTTAGAGATCCCCAGAAGAAAAATAAGCCAGTACCGGGCTTGAGCTCTCAGAGGAGTATGTGCGAATGTTGAGAGTGTGTGAGTGTTTGTGTAATGTCGAGGACTCTCCGTTGAGCTTGTCTGTGAGTCCCGGTCTGACAGTGGGGAACAGACCAATCAGAGCACAGGGGGCGGAGTCTCCCTCAAAACATAAATCCTCCCCCTCCAGCTGAGTGAGACTCCACTCTGATGCAGTGGGACAAGCCAGAAGAGGTTTTCTGTACTGCATTAGGGTTGTCCCGAAAATGTGCACACAAGTTAGGGTGAATCGATATTTAGAGTTGGTAAAGGGCTACTACTGATTAAATGTATCTGTGTGTGTTTGGATCCACAGATTCAGAAATTCATTTGTATGTAAACCGTACACCGGAGTAAAGAGGATTATGACTGTGTTGTTTGTGTGGGTGAGGCTAAATTTAAGCTTTCACGTTTCACGAAAGCAAGAAAGACACTGTACTGTGAAAGACACGTCAAGGCTTTGCCATGAGAAAATGATATATAGCACTCAAAAAAACATAAATCATAAATCTATACTACCATTCAAAATTTTGGTCTGTAAGATTTTTAAAAACGTTTAAATCTTATGCTCTTAAATTTTTAATTTTTAATTTGATCAAAAAAAAATCACTAAAACAGTAATTTTGCTAAATATTATTACAATTTAAAATAGCTTCTCTAATTGAATATATTGTAATAAAATATATGTTGATCTATTTTAATAAAATTTAATTCATGATGGCAAATCTGGATTTTCAGCATCATTACTCCAGGTTTAAACGGGTACATGAACACCAAAAACAACAAAAAAGTTATAAAGAACCACAATTTATACAACAGAGTGACAAAATGCAACACATTCTCATCCTAGGGCGTCATATAGTGACGCTTTTGACATTGCGTCTAAATCTGACGCACGTGGCACCCTTTAGCGTCAATATAACACGCTTCGGTTATGGGTAGGTTTAGGTCTGGGGTGATTAATGGCAACTAAATATTTCACTACAACAAAATCGTAAAATGTTGCACAATAATCTTTTTTCTAGTCAGTTCATTAAAATGAATGCCCTAAATAATCTGATATACACTAAAACGAATCAGATTTCCAAATGCCTTATATAAAATATTGAGTTTAGTAAATATTTAGGTAAACATGTTTGAGCAAAGCAGTTCACTTTGTACGCAACAATAAATAGTGACGAATTTGTCACGCTATACCACAAGTAATCAGAAATGTAGATAGCCTATACTGCTATGCTGTTTTGAAAAGCTGTCAAATTACTTAAAAATTGCAGTGAGTTACCCCAACACTGCAGACACAAAAGAAATAAACTAAAGCAGTGCTTTCCACGTGG
The DNA here is from genome assembly GCF_016745375.1 of Pimephales promelas. The sequence continues at coordinate 18,497,686 of NW_024121099.1, read as the reverse complement.
AGCAAGGTTTTTAGGGATGACCTCACACTTTCCACCCTTTATTATTCCACAATCCAAACAAGCATTGACTATTCAAAGCTTATCTGCCTTCAGACAGACAAAGCTGTCTGGAAGACCATCAAAGAGAAGCCAAGGTTGGCAGAAGAAGAATAAGGATGTATCTCAGTTTTGACTGTGGGTTATCACAGGGGAAAACCTTTTTTAAATTATTCAGGAGGCAGGCGCATATGGAGGAATATGCATAAAGATGACGACGTGGTCTGTATTTACACATCTTCAAACAGAAAAAACACAGTCAAATTGAAAAGAAGAAGAAAAGCACAGAGAAAGCTAGAAGAGCCTCTGTAAAGATTATTCTCCTGACCCCATCCCCCACCGTGAAATAATGGAAAGTGGACGAGAGCTGTGTTAAATTAGATTTCTGGGGTGTCTGTGTTCAATTTGGCCATGGCATTACATCAGAAGCCGAAAAAATATGAAATGATCCAAGGTGGATGATGAGACATTTTCATGTCCCTTTGCTGTCCAGCAGTGCTTCTTGAATCTAGCATCAGAGGGCATATAGTGTTTATTCTCAGGCCCCATTACAGTGCTGACACAGACACTTCTAACACTGTTTGCTAAAGATCAAATCAAGGATTAGTCCCAGATGCGACAGTCCAGTTCTTTTCTGCATTTTCCACATGATGTAGCCTCTGGGCCTGAAATCATTAAAGGGATACTCCACCGTTTTTTCATATTAAACTATGGTATTCCCTTAACTAAGACGAGTTGATACATACCTCTCTCGTCTAGCACGAGACACTTTGTTAGCACTTAACTAGCCCAGTTCATTCAATATGGGCCAAGCATGCAGCGACCAAACACCTCCACGCTTTCCCTATTTAAATACAATTACACAAGCAGTGTAACTCGACCTACTGTAGGACGGTGACACAAAATAAAACGTTGCGCTTTTCTGGACTATATTGCATGGCGGAATACCACAGCAAGTGCTTGCGAGCACTTCGACTCGGTGCAACATTTTATTTTGTGTCACCGTCCTAAGTCGAGTGACACTACTCGAGTAACTGTAGGCCTATTTAAATAGGGAAAACATGGAGGTGTTTGGTTGCTTCTCTGCTTGGCCCATATTGAATGAACTGGGCTAGTTAAGTGCTAACAAAGTGTCTCACGCGCCAGAGCGATTGAGTGCACGCACTGAGACGACAGAGGTATGCATCAACTCGTCTTAGTTAAGGGAATAACATAGTTTAATATGAAAAAAAGGTGGAGTATCCCTTTAATAACGGGACTTTTGATCATGTCAGCTAATAGTTTTCATTTTAAGTTTGCAATTTTTTAATGCTATCGCACCAGCAATACATTGTTTTTGTTTTATAATGTAATTGGTAATGTTGAGCATGGTTAAATTAGTTAAAAATGCCAGAACATAAAAAAAATAAGCGCATAAAAATTATTGGAAATGGTTTTTTGTATTGTATTTTTTCATTATTTTATTTTTTATTTATTGAAGCAGTTTATTATTTTATAACCTAAAATGTGTAGTAAAAGTTTTTATTCAAGTACAAAAAATAAAAACTTTTTTTATTTTTAACTCATACCTTAAAGATGCAGTAACCAATTCTGGCGGGAATCTTTTTTACGTCAATTTTACTTCTCCGCGCACGCTTCATGCATGGATGAATCTGATGATTTGACTGTTTTTGACTGAGTTTTGTGATCACCATATCAGAGCAGCAGTGACAGCTGAGTATATAAATCATTATTCTAGGCATACTTACATTAAATGTAACAGTGAAAACATTAGGAATACAGAAAAAAACTCATAACATAACAACTCTATTCAATGATTTCCTTTTCCAAATTGATTTTTACTGGTGACATTAGCATTTTGCTATAGAACAGCACAAGTGGTTTTTGATTATTTTTTGGCATCGGCTGCCTGCGTGTTGTTAATCGAGGCCCTGGGCAAACAGAAGCAAATATACAGTGGTGGTGCAGTGAGATTAGGCCCCCTGGAGAGAGACACCAGCTGGGGGAAGGGAGAAGCACTTCATCATCTCTGTGTAAATCTGGGGATCCCTCGGGTGGCAGCTGGACAGAGCTACACCCTCCCATTGTTCTCCAATTATGCTGGCTACACTTTACGCACACAAACACATATGCACATTTGCACACAAACACAAAATGATACAAAGCATTGGGGATTGCCAAAAACTGCTACTTTAACATTCCTGCACATGCACAGACGCTTATATTAACCACACTTTATAACTAAGGAAGAATTGCCTCTAAACAATGAGTCTCATGTAAAAAAAGTTTTATATTAGAATTTTTTTTCATTGTATTTATTGTATTTGATTTTCCTTTTCTATAAGGCGCGCTGAAGTTTTAATTTGCCACGTAACAGATTTTAAACTTTTCTTTTACGTTTCTTTAAATGTATGTAGTTCAAGCTATTGTTAAATAATAGTGAAATATTTCACAATAATATGCATGTAATACATGAAAAATGGTTATAATGTTTGTAATCAGCTGACTTCTTTCCTCCACCAGTAGTACAACTGCATTAGTATGTCATAAGCAATGTCAGGAGGTTGTGCTGATAATCTCAGGGTAATAGACCATGCCAGTGCCTGAGGTTTAGAATAACAGCTGCAGCTTTCTCTCCTCCAATGCCTATTAGTGAATTAACATTCATGTGAAGCACACACTCAACCAGCTCATTAAAACATTTTACATGTGCAAGCTTCTTATTGTATAACAATTTATAATCATAGGCTATAGTGAATGAATGACTCTTTGTGAAGGGAAGATATAGGCCTAATCCCCAGTGACACTGAAATCTCTAGGCCTATAGGTCAATTGCAAAAAACAACGGTCTAATGAAGTTGAAGCTTTCTGAATCACTCTTTGAAATTAAACTCTGAGCTGTCCTACTTTATCATACTGGATAATCTCATGTTAGATTAGCCATGTTTATTATGACTCTGTCACCAACAGCATCTGCCCTACAGCATTCACACAACCATCAGTCTGAACACTTCCTTACTATGCGTAACAGACCATTAGTTGTCTTGACTTGCAATAAAATGACCAAAAAGTGGGTAACAATGACTACCAGTATTAGAGTAAAATATTGATATACAGTATTACTGGTATGCCAGTATGTTGTACTGAATTTTCTCAAACGTTTATAAATATACATAAAGAAATTAACACTTTTATTCAGCAAGGATGCATTCAGTTGATCAAAGTGACAGTAGAGACCTTTATATTGTTACAAAAATAATATTTTTTTAAATAAATGCAGAGAAAAATGAATGAATCCTAAAAAAATTATTCTGAAGGATCATGTGACACTGAAGACTGAAATAATTGCCAAAGTCAGCTTTGACTCCACAGGAAAAATTATATTTTCAAAAAGTAATATTTCACAATATTACTGTTTTTACTGTATTTTTGATCAATTAAATGCAAGCTTGATGAGCATAAGAGACTTATTTTAAAAATCTATTAAAAAATTGCACTGACACTAAACTTTTTGAATGGCAACAACGAAGCCCTGCTATGGATCTGCGATTCTTGTAACACATAATTCCAATTACTTTCTCTGATTCATGGCTCTTTATGTGACTCTCTGTCTCACATTCATTCTTTCTATCTTACAGTTATCTGCCCCTGAACAGGGATCATCTGCTTTGGGGATTGAAATAGCACTCATGATCCTCCAGGCTGTGAAAAGATGTTAGTTAGTTCATGTCCAGAATTTACTAAGGATTTAGACATCACAATTGCAGACAAACAATGTGTGTTCAACTTCCAAAGCTCTAAAGCTAATCAATTCACATCATTACGAGTCAAAATGTTGGCCAAGCCACAGCGACATCATTTAAATGACATCATACACACAACTGCAGTTAATTTTTCCAATGAAAGAGCACCAGATCAGTGGAAAAAAACAGATCAGCAGAATTAGCAGAACGACTAGCTTTGCTGGGACAAACAAAGTTAGCTTCCCTGCGTCTTTTTTATTTCATTTTTTTTTTTACAGCTTTATACACAATAGAGCCAGACCGATATATCGGCAGGCCGATATTAGGCATTTTCCAAACTATCGGTATCGGCAGTTATAATGGCCGATAAATGAATATTTCAAAAATAAAATTAAAAATAAAAAAATAAAAAATATATTCTTTAATAGCGCGTGCCAGTTATAGCAATGAAACGTATCATCTCTCCTTGGCCTGTTATATTGAAAATGTATGTTTTACACTTTGCAGTATGATGTCATCCATTGCTAAATTATGGCTCATCATAGACTAGCTAACCATAAAACTAGCTAATGCCACTCATCAGTCTTTTCTGTTGTGACAATAAAAGAAACAAGTTTCTTTTTAAAATGCATTATTATATTATTTTAGTTAAAACTATAACTACAAATAACTAATGTTAGGGAAATCTGTTAATGTTTTGTTGCACATTTCTGAAATAATAATTAAAAAAAAAAATATCGGCCGATATATCGGATTTTAAAACCAATAAATTTTTGTATCGGTATCGGCCTTCAAAATCCTTTATCGGTCGGGCTCTTATACACAATAAATATTGCAGTATAATCCTTGTCACTGATCCATATACTCCTCACAAAACAAACACAAGACCGGTCCACCCTGATTAAACATTATAATCTGCATTTCCCAAATCTTTTTCACTTCACTACCGGCCCGTTTGGACTCGTGAAACAGCTGGTGTGGGTGGGAACCTGGGCAACCAGCCATGCGGACTCCCCTGAGACATTATTCTCAACAAACCCCGGACCACCACCTGGTCAAGGCCCTCCTTCCATCACCCCTGTAGTCTGGATGGTACCAGGGAGGGTGGACCAACAGGCAGGCAAATAGGGAGAGGGATCAAGGACATCAGGGACAACGTGTGCGCGCCACCCCCTACTGTTCCCATTCAGATGATGATGTCATTAAAGCTTACATCAGCACTCATAAATTCACTCATGCATGCAGCCAGCACAGTTAAAATGCACTAAATTAGATGAAATCCCCAAATATGATCAGTTTTTATGCGGCCAAACGAAATCAAATATTCCAGACAGCCATGTAGTACGAAAATTAACTATAAACATGAGGTTATATTTAATCTATGTTGGTTATAGGACACATGCGATTCAAATGTTCTTTCCTTCGTGATGATTATATAAGGGTATGTTTTCCTGCTTGCACAGCTCTGTATTCTGTGAAGCAGGGAAAACATTAATCATATCTGACTTGGCTGCTAGAAATAAGGAAACCCCCCATCATCCCCCATCCCCCAGTTATTATATTAAGAAGAACATATATGATGCTTTATAGACCTATGCAACAAACACACAGCTCTTTCTAAATGCACATTTTCTTTATCAAACAACATATCATTCATGATCTCGGATCCAAAAGAGTTTTGAATTGTAGTATACGGTTCAGGTCATTATTAATAATGGACTGCACTGTAAAAGGGAAACCTGTGAAGTTGTTATTTAGGATCTATTTGTACCTGCTCTGACCTTCATTGGTTTTAAGCCAATATAGTGAAGTTGATTAATTCAATATATATTCAATGTTTTAGTGTTAGCACATGTTAGATGATTGCAAATGTGATCTAGAAGTTAGCATGCACAAATAAACATCCAATATATATGAGACATCGAAAATGGCGGCCGGTGTAGCAGCACGGAGATTTACCATACTGAAGACGGCAGAGTAATAGTCGAGGATGAGCTGCTGAACTTTATTATGATTATAATGCTACTACAATGTGTTTGGGCTCAAAAGAAAGCATGAAAGCTGACCTATATTCCTATGTTTTACTGATGCGTCAAAGGCATTTGATAGAATTAATCATGAACGATTGTTTGAAAAATTGCTGAATAGAAGTGCCTCTAATTTTTTTGTGAGAATTTTAGTGTTTTGGTATGCCATTTATATCTGCTCCTTTCCATGTTAGTAATGGAGTGTGACATGGAGGAATTATGTCTCCTATTTTATTTAATGTTTATATGGATGAATTATCAAACCAGCTAAACAGGTTAAAAACTGTCTGTCTTGTGGGCAACACTATTGTTAATCATCTTATATGCAGACGATCTGGTCCTGCTCTGTCCATATAGTGCTGGGCTGCAGCAGATGCTGAAGGTGTACTCTCAGTATGGCCTTGATTATGACATAATGTTTAACGCAAAGAAAAGCCACATAATGATAGTTTAGAAGCATTGAGGAAAGGAAATCAACTTTCCCGACATTTTATTTGTCAGATAGCCCTCTTGCTGTGTGTGAGAAAGTAAAATATTTAGGTCATGTCATATCCAATGACTGGACGGATGACAAAGACCTTTACTGTCAGTGCTGTAAAATTTATTCTCAAGCTAACATGCTTATCAGGAGATTTTCTGTGCACCTTGTGAAGTGATTTCTGTTTAGAACTTACATCACACCGCTTTATATTGCTCAACTGTGGTCTACCTATAAGAATAAGATTATGCAGAGGCTTAAGGTAGCATACAATGATGCAATAAGGCTGCTGCTTCGTGTCCCTAGGTGGCATAGTGCCAGTCATTTGCTTGTGACTACTAGAGTACCAACTTGTAAGACAACTGATGTTTAGTTTTATGTGTTGCTTTGACAATGACAAGTCAGTGAACCATATAATTGTCAGTCCTCTGAAAAGTTGTTATAGATACACTTCTAGGTTAAGACGACATTGGTGCAATAGCCTGTATATCCTATAGGCTAATGTGTATTTTATTTATTTATATATATTTTATGTATGTATTTATGTATGTATGTGTTATATGGACCTGTGTCTGGAAAAAGCTTTATTATTATATTCAATATATAAATGAATAAAAAATCAGCCCATGCAAATCCAATATTTCCTGCATCCTTAGTTATTTTGGATATATTAGAGGTTGTATTCTGTACATTATATAGGCTAGCCCTAATATACTTACACCTTAATTGTTTAATGTTACAGTATACCTATATGACTAGTTCACTAATCAAACCAATTAGTGGTCAGTTCAAATACAGGGCTCATAAATCACATTGCACAAATAAGATAGAGCAAACGCACTGTCTGTAGGTGTGCTTTTCTCCACAGTGTGAAAATGCTTTTACAAGAACCTCACATTACCAGTCTCAGATTGTCAGGATTACTCTGGTCAATCAATATACTATCTTGAATGACTCTGCCTACCAACACTGAAAGGCTGAAATTGCATTATGGAAATGCTCCTCCCCAGACTAGACCAGATGAGTGAAGTCATTATACAAAATATATCTTGCAATGGAAAATACAGTGCTTCTCAACATGGCAAAACACAATTACCTTCTAATGCAGCAAAGACCAACACAGATCATGCCATGATGACAGATGTTTGCAATGTAAATTGTAACTGCAAGAACTGCACTAATAAGGGACTCTCCATGTATGAAATTATTTTTGTTATTTCTCATCCCATATGACAAGAGAGACCAGGGTGGGGCAAGATCATGCCATGATGACAGATGTTTGCAATGTAAATTGTAACTGCAAGAACTGCACTAATAAGGGACTCTCCATGTATGAAATTATTTTTGTTATTTCTCATCCCATATGACAAGAGAGACCAGGGTGGGGCAGTAAAACATTAAGAAATGCTTATCTCTAGCCTACCAAAATATAAACAAACGAAGGCTTCAGGCAGTTTGTCACACCTCAACTGTCAGCTCTCATATAGGGTAAATGTCCTATTAATACTCACCCCAAGAGATTGAGCAGAGCTGTCTAAGTCCTTGATAGAGACTATAATACACCAGTTTGACTATGTCATGCATTAGTGTACACACAGTTAAACTAAACACAACTAAATGCCATTCTACCACAATATAAATATCCCTTGTTATGAATTATCTGACCTATAGCAGGTGGGCGTAGCCTACTGTGTCCACTAGCGTTATTTTAAATGGCTGTACAGTGACATCTTGTGGTTCCATTACAGCAAGCACATCATGCAACAAATTTCCCTCAGCCCTCATTGTTCAACTATTTTGCGAGAAAAGCTTAAATGTTCTGTTGCTAGTAAACAAATCGTGTTTACTTCAACTATGAGCCCTTTTGTCCCTGAAGAAAAATAAACACCCCTTCAAAACACACACTGCCGCGACTTGCTAGCTTGTTTGTGCACTAACATTGTCAACAATGAAGAGAGGAATTCTTTCATTTTCGAAACGCCATCAGTATTTTCACTTATTATGCGTTTAATAGCATTCCGTGAATGAAATGACACTGAATTATTATTATCATTAATATTTCGTGGGGAGAATGGCCCTCGCTAACGCTATAGCTAGCATTTTATTTATCCGAATTGTACAGCCTTATTGGCACGCTTTTTGCGTAAAATTGTTTCTTGACTGGAAATGACATGTAATAAAATAAGTCTATAAGTCAAATTTACCTTGAGTGTTGTTTGTATTTCCACAGATACTGGGTCATATTTAATCTCAATCATGCTCAGTGACGTTTCTCCTCAAAAAAAAAAAAAAAAAACTTTGAGGCAAAATGTAGCTGTGGACCAGTCGTATCACATGTTTTTCACTTGTTTAGATATAATTTTAAACTCACAATTTATATTTGGATATTTTATCATTGTTTTGTGCAATTAGGCCTATTGAAAATCTTTGTCTGAAAAAGCATGATAAAATACAATTTAAAAACATGTTTTTAAAGCAGCGGAAGCTTATTTAAAAAGACAGCTTTGTGTGAGGTTTATCTATCTCACAAAAATGGACATTTTAATACAAATAAATGAAAGTGTATCTATTTAATTACATCCAACTCAGGGACAAACAGAAGACTCACGACAAGTTTTAAATAATGTATTGGACTGCATTTCTTTTAACTGAGAAATAACAATCACAATGTACGTTCAATTGGATTATTTCAGATTATTTATTTAGTGCAAGGCCTGCAGTTAATTTGGGGCATTTAAAGATTCAGTCAGTGGAAAACAAATGGTCTTCTGTTACACAGAGGCTCAATAGTTATACAAAGTAGGTTCATTAAATTCTGAGCTTCATTAAACAAAGACATTCTTCACAATTATGAAAGGGATTCTAAAGTGCAGCCTAACTAATTATTCAGCAAACAGCTGAAGGTTATCTGTTTATGTGCTGTCTCATGACTGCACAACTTTTCTCAAGAGACTCTATAACAAAACAGAGTCACAGGATACTTTAGTGAAGTTATTATTATTAGTGCATCTCAATGTCTTGAACAAGATCATATAAACATCATACAAAACAAATGTATTCCATGGCTCTGCTGCACAAACTGAGACCATTAATGATCACAGACTAAAAATCACTGATCACAGAAATTCTACAGTTTAAACCCCAGCAATAGCAGTAGTACACTAACAGAGTGGATGGTAAACACTTATCTATATGTTTTCAAACTCGGATGCATGCCAAAATTCCTAATAAATAATGCTGGCCTTGGCAAACACATAACGGGATTGATTTATTACATGTGACTGCTGATAAGGATAACACCCACAGAGATTTGGAGGTGAATGCACTGACTTCATTCCCATTACAAACCTTCAAATATTAAACATTATGTTATGGCATAATCCTCATACCTGGAGGCATTTGTTGCAAAACAGAAGGGTGCAAACCATTTCATTACAAATCATTTGCAGTTTAACATTACTTTGCTTGAGTTTATTGTATAACAGAACAGAATACAAGCGTTTTTACCTCAGACTGTGTTACATTAGTTTACTGGGCTAGAACAATGCCTGAGCAGGTCAAATGCCTAAACAGTATGTTCCTCGCACCAGGAGGGAGAAGGTCTATTTATATCTGATTGTTTTTACTGTGCAGACAACCAGCCAACGTTCAGACTTTCCTAGACTCTGCTCTATGCGAGGGAAATGATCCTTTCAAGCGTGGATTATGTTTATGTGTTAAATGTAGCTACTGCCATGAATAGCTACACCCATGCGGGAAGCACATAAAAACACGGCACTGTTAAAAATAACAGCTGCGATGGTGCTCAGCTGTGATGTATGATACAGATAAATTATTTGTGGAGACTATAACACATACTTTGCAACAGATCCACTTATAGAACTGAAGTACATTTGTAAAATGATAGTCTCTCTCTTAAGATGCCCTATGATAGAGACGGTCAGTCTGAGAGCAGCCATATATGGCTAAAACCTTTGCTCTCTCATCAAGCAGAATATGAGAACATATTTGCAGGATGAGTTGTCAGCGTGAGGCCAAGCCAAAAACAGGATAAATCCAGAATGTCCTGACATTGGTAACAATACTCACCCATTGGAAGTCCCTCACAGTCTGACATTATGGAGTAAAGTGGAAAACTCTCTCTGAATGGATGGTGTCCAACACAAAACTCTGAAGATGAAACAAACAGCTCTTTGAGATTGCGCACACCATCAGACCACTCTGCTTCTGTCCGGCTGAGAACCATGGGATGCAAAGAATGCATATCAAGCACTCGTGGCCCTGGCCACTATTGGACGATAAATGTTTACACCCTCCCTCTTCCCTCTGGACGAAATCCATTTAATCGGGCCTGCTAGTGCTACTCTGAGAGACTCCATTCTGGGATACAAATGCTTTCACTCTAGCTATTTTCAAGCCAGCTAAACCCATCCAACGCTAAATTTACAGTGGCTACAAATGAGTAACTGCAACTGAAGTTTCATTTCTTGCTCAAAATAGAATCAGAGACAAAAGGGAATTGTTTATGTAATGACTTTATTGTATCAATGTCACATGTGTATCCTTGCAGTCTTTCTGGATGGCTAAAGTGCTAAAACCAATTTGCCCACTCTTTCTGTAAAACCGTAAGTTCAGGCAGTTAGACACCATTTGTAAATCTCATGCACTCTTTTTGCAAAACTCTAAACATATTCTCACTCACTAACAGATTTCGCACTGTGATGCACTTGTGTTGCAAAACAGAAAACACATGGCAAAAGTGAAACACTACTAAAACACAGTCATTGTTTACACTCAACGTCTCAAAATTGTTAATGACGTGAGCAAACCAAATGTACAAAATAAGCCAGTTCAGAGTCTACAGGTGGCACAGAATGTTGGTACCAACAATATATGGAAACCATCTAAAAAGGATAGATGTGTGGAGGTGGTGGACGAGCTGGAGGTGGCTGGATCCGGCACACTGGAGGGTTTTTTTCCTTTGCCTGGCATGGAGATGACATTCCCTGTAATGTGGCTAATGTCCACAGGATGGACCCAACATGAAGACGTAATGCTGAGGCAGAATGAATCTCTCATTGACCTTCAATTCTCACTCACTAAAACACATTTCGCACTGTGACTCATGTTTCGCAAAATGCTAAACACAGGCAGGCAAAACTTAATGGATAGTTCACTTTTTACAAAAAACTTTTGCTGATAATTTACTTACCCCCATGTCATCTAAGATGTCAATGTTTTTCTTTCTTCAGTTAAAAAGAAATTAAGATGTTTGATGAAAACCTTCCAGGATTTTCTCCATATAGTGGACTTCAATAGGAACCAAACGGTTCAAGGTCCAAATGAGAGTTTCAGTGCAGCTTCAATGGGCTTTAAACGACACCAGACGATGAATAAGGGTCTTATCTAGGACCCTTCGAGTCATGACTCGAAAAAAGATTGAACAAGAGAGTTACGAACGCGCATCAGAAAACAGAGCAAGGCGAGCATTTGTGCTTATAAAACTTAAACTTTTTTATTTATTTTTGAAATGACCGATCGTTTCGCTATACAGTATACAAAATTACTATACTTTTTTATGTAATTGCAAAAAAAAAATAGTTTTTAATGTTCTGGATGCTGTGTTCTCTATTTTTTATGTAGTGTCTAATGAATGATATGTAGTGCTTATTTTATTGACTCATGTGTGTATGAACTGAAAGCATTGATTGATTTTGAGTACAGGGGAAATGGTTTTAAAGCAATTGTTTGACTTTGCCAGAAGAGTATTATTCTATACTCTAATATTCAATTTGTAGTCCATACAGTATACAATGTATTACTGTAACATTACAACTGTGAGTTGCGATTTCTATACTAATTACGAAAGAAAGAAAGAAAGAAAGAAAGAAAGAAAGAAAGAAAGAAAGAAAGAAAGAAAGAAAGAAAGAAAGAAAGAAAGAAAGAAAGAAAGAAAGAAAGAAAGAAAGAAAGAAAGAAAGAAAGAAAGAAAGAAAGAAAGAGCTTGTGACACATTTTGATGGCACACATTGGGACAGTTTGTAAGAACACCGGCAGATGGCGCTGTTGGAGCAAAGTTAGTTTTGGGAGCTTAATTTATTTGGATGTTTTAGATTTGAGCATGAAATGAAAAACACATTTCACTTCGAATCAACTGTATTCAATTAAAGGAACTAATAGGGTATTCTCTACGGTTTAAGTAACGTAATCAGTGTTCCTTAGCCGTTTTGTGTTATGTAAGACGACTGCTACCTCAACCCTATCAACACCCTTCATTATTACAAAGCTGAAACGTGTTCCTTTCGTCTCATATTATTCTTGACATCAGTTATAATTGTCATTAATGATAATTAAAAGTATTGCAATTCTGTGGATAAAAAGTGACTCAACATAATGGCTACATTTATAAAACTTGCACACATTGCATATTTTGTTTTCTCTCGTTAAAGTGGATCATTGTATTTTTTATATTTTATAGGTTTCACAAAGCAAAAGCGAAACTTTTCCAAGTACATCTTGGAACCTTCTTGCTGTACATTACACAATGCAGTTTTGACTTTATGGAATCTTTTAATAGGCCTTTTGATATTAGATTTTCTGATCAGCATCACTTGTATTTAGCATGTTAGAGAGTTCATGATAGGTTACAGTAAACTAGGCAGTGTTTGACTTTAAAAAAAAAATGTGTTTGCTTTAGGAGAGTCTATCTGAAAACACTTAAGGTCAATCTTAGGTCCCCATCAACACATTATAGGTTTCATCCGGGATTAGGCCTATTAGAGATGTCAGATTATGAGGCTATTGCTGTATTGCTTTTGATTGTCAGAATCCTACATAAGAAAGTCATTTACATGGGTCTGAATCATGGCTCTTTGGCTCAGTCCCCATTCTCTGCTGGACTTCTGTAGACCCTTTGAAACCTCCACATGGTTGAATCCTTATTTGCTCACTCTCTCCAAACGTAACTTTACCCAACCTCAACCCCCCACCTCCAACAGCAACCCCGCCAGCCTCTCGGAGTTTGGATCAGTCCTGCTTGTTTTCTCAGAGTAATCACAGAAAATTGTAATGTACTCCCGAAACTCACAAAATTGGTGCCCATTATTACAAATTGATCGTAAAAAGTCTGAGACACACGCTAAGTAATGTTTAAAGAGGCCCTTGTACATGACAGAATTGACAACAACACCAGATTACGTGTATTAAGTGTAATTAAAAAGAAGCTGGATATTTCACCCCAGGTGTAAGTCGTACGGGCAACCGCTGCCATAACCTCCCTGACAGGAATGACAGAAAGCCAGTTTCGTGACTCATTAGTCCATTTGGCTGTGATTTGCATTTAATTAATATTCCTCAAAGGAATGTACTGGCTCTAACAATGCTGACTAATGAACTCCTAATGATGTCAAGTTTAACTGTCTTTTGACTGATTCCTTAACTGTTTTATTGATATTGGGGCAATCTGCTAATTAGAGACTATTGAATACACAACCCAGGATTTCTGGACTCTGTTACAGTCTGGACTCTGTTACAAAGGAAATAAACAACAGGTCTCATATTTGATTTTGACAAATAGATGTAAATCAGTGGGATTGTGATAATGTAGAGCTGAAACATCTGGAGTAACTTATGAATTCAAATAATGTATTACAAAATTATCATGCTTATACTGAATATTCTGAATGATTCAGTTAAAATTTTGTTCAACTTTATGTATTGTACAACAAAATGTATTGTATATATTATGTGTGTGTGTATATATATATATATATATATACAGTATACTGTAACTGTCACTGTAAAAAATATTGTTGGTTTAACTTAAAAATTGAAGTAACCTAGTTGCCAGTTCATTGGAATGGAAAAATTGAGTTAATACAATAAAGGAGATTGATTTAATCATCAGAAACTCAAAATATTATGTTATCTGAACCACATAAATAATTTAAGTTGATTTAACAAAAGAAAAAATGTTGTGATTACAAATCATGAAAATATTTTTTACAGTGTGTATATATATATATATATAGATATATATATATATAGATATAGATATAGATATATAGATATATCGTCTAAAGATCATTTTTATCAAGCTTGTATTTTTCAGTTAAGTTCAGTAATTTCACTTTAATGACAATTAATAAGTTATCTTCATTGCCATTTAAGTGAAATTACTGAACTTAAATATACAAGCTTGATAAAAATGATCATTCTATAAGAAAATTTCAAATGGCACTTAGAGGCTTTTGCATTTGAACTCTTCATATTATTTAAATATATATATATATATATATATATATATATATATATATATATATAGGTTTGGTAAAAAAAAAATGTATGAATGTTTATTAAAGTGCTTACTCAAAATGTATCTTTATCTTTAAATGTTTATATTTATAAAAAAAAAAAAATCTTCAATCAAAGGAGTAGTTAACTATTAAATGAAAATTAGCCCCTGATTTACTCACCCTCAAGCCATCTGGTGTGTATGACTTTCTTCTTTCCGACGAATACAATCAGAGTTAATAAACACCCTGACACCATGCTTAACTTCAGATTCAGAAGGCCTTTATTAACCCCCAAACGCCGTGGGGAGTTCTTATATAATGGATGGATGCACTTTTTGAGCCTCAAACTGATGGTTGCAATCCACTGCCATTATAAAGCTCGGAAGCGTCATGTGTGTATTAATATAACCCCGATTGTATACAAACGGGATGGCTTGAGGGTGAGTAAATCCAAGGCTAATTTTCATTTTAAAGTGAACTGCTCCTTTAATCTCTGTTGATGTCAAAGACATCAAGTAAGCATGTTCTCTAAGTCCCCTGAGAAACTGTCAAACAGCCACAAGGTTAGAAGGCCTTCTCAAACAAAAGGCTTCGAAGCTTTGATTTCTCTACCAGCTGGCCCAACCAAAGCCTCAGCTCTCTCTGCCGGTGTCTCTAGCCCCGAGCACTCAGGCCAGCCAGATCGAGAATGATTTACTGAAGCAATGTGCGAGTCCACAACAGTGGAAAGGAGACCTGGTGGACCCACTATGATGGATGTCCCTTAACTGTGGCACAACTTCAAGGCATTTGAGGAGGACAGGGAGGAGGAGGGGGCGTGATGGTTTTCAAACACAAAGCACATCAAGCGCTTTATGTGGGAGTACAAGCAGATATCTCTTCTGAATTTGACTTCTGAATTTGAAATGCATACATCTTAACTTTGAGGGTGTAAACAAAAAGAATGAGAAAGGGGTTAGCTGTTAAAGATAATTGTACAGTCAGTGAATTCTTTCATGACGCTGTGACCTTCAGATGTGATCATCTTTCTTGTCTCCTCTCATTTGTTGGGTTGAATCTGATTGGGGAAACAGATATAAACACCACTACAATTAGAAACACGTAATATGGTGGCTGAATATAACTGGACCAGCCTGAAACACTATTTTAGCTTATATACTTTGTGAAAAAGATGAACAATTGAGTATACTTTTTGATTACTTTGTGGAACTATTTACAATATAGTGCAAACTGAATGCAGTGTTTTTGGACATTTAAATGCATGTAAAAAAAAAGCATGTTATTTGTTATTAAAAGAAAATGTATTATTACATGCAGTTAGTAGTTGAAATTAAGAGTATACTTTTTTGACATACTTAGTCTTTATATTTAACTTCATAATTCTATTGTCTTTGAATGTACTGACAAACATTTATGGTAAATTCAAATATAATGTAATTTGTTGAAACTTGTCGTGTATATTTGTAATTACACATTATGATTAAGTTGCAATTTAGTAGGCTACATTTAAATATATTTACTTGAAATATAATTTTGAAATATACACTATGTTTAAATTCAAACCAAGTACAAATTACGAAAATAACATGACATCTCATCTGACCGCAGATACTGAATCAGAACAACGCGTTTTTCTCAGGCACTCTTTAATTAAACTGCGTCTGACAGAAAAATCAACAGCTTCCGCACGTCTTCCAAAATAAAAGTCTCTAATTAGTGAAACATTGAATTGCGTTTGATGTTGTTTCTTTGACTGCACACTCCGAGACCCACCAGTTGAGAAACACTGATTTTATTTACTATTTCAAAATAACTGCCAGGAGGCATAACCAAAAGGGAACTGCTTTAAAATGACTTTAATTATGCTTTCATAACTGGGACTGCTGAGGCTTATCCTGTATTAGCAGAGCCAATCTACACAAGTCAGAGGAGAGAGATGAATACAGAAATCTCTTGAAATACCTCATGGCTTTACAACAAAAATGCAACATATTTTTAAACCACAAGCTCTGGTTTGCTTTTGGGCTACATATCATTTCCAGATGGAGGTCATGAATACGAGTGATAGAAATAAGTTGAGTAAAACAGGAAACTATAAGAAACAAAATGGCAGGGAAAGAGCAGGGCGCAAAAACAATCCAGTTCAATGCCACACAACTGTCAGTTAAAAACCAAAGCAGCATAGAGCCCCACTATGAGACACTTGGAGGTAAGGGCAACAGGAATCTCTATGTGTCCTTACACTAAAAACAAACAGCAGAAATGTACAGTACTTTTCGTGACTTATGCTATGGTGTGGGCGATGCAACTGTGATTCAGACTGCGATTCAAGAGCCAACACAAATAAAGAAGGAGAAAAAGAGAAAACAGCCATAAGTTGCCAACATGTTCTTTCATTCTTGACATTGTAAAACATATGTAGTGCTTTAAAAAAAAAAGCCTAGAGTGTGTTTTAGACACTGTAGTGTTTCCATCTGTATGCTGTGATGCATGGTTATGTGAGTTTGGCCAAAAACAGCTACAAGTCATGTCTGCCATTACCGTGTCAGTATATAAGCCAAGAAAAACACAGCAGAATCCAGAAATTTAATTGTAGGTTGAAAGGTTGCAAACCCCATTTGATGATCATTGTACTTTAAAAACACAGCCACAAAAAGTCTTTAAGAAAACAAATATCTTAAAAAGAATCTAGTTTAAATATGTTCCAAGACAAATGTAATATTTATTATAATGTTGATTTCATATATGGTACTGAACAACTTGTAGCATTAAAAATTATATATAGCCTACACATCATTATATATATAAAGTCATGTGAAAAATATATATATAAAAAAAAAACCTATTGAATTCTACAGTTCTATCATCTGGTCCTAGGTCTTAAAATTTGGTAAACACAACCTCAGATGAAGAACAAAGCATGATATATTATACTGTCATTATTTATTCAACAAAAACTAGGCCAAAATGGAGAACCCATGTGTGTCAAAACTAAGTACACCCTTACTGCTTCCAGGATTAAGAGAGTATATAGCAGTCAGGCACTGCTGTTCACATGTCTTTGATTAACTGATCATCAGAAGGTGTGAAATCCTTTATAAAAGCGGACGTTTTGGAGGTTTGCTGGTTTGGAGCATTTAGGTGTTTATTAATTTGGCTCACAATGCTAAAGAGGAAAGACATCAGCAATGATCTTACAGAAGCAATTGTTGCCATCAATCTGAGAAGGGGCCATTTCCAAACCATTTTAAGTCCATTATTCTACAGTAATGAAGATAATTGACAAGTGGAAAACATTCAAGACAACTGCCAATCTTCCCAGGAGTGGACATCCCAGCAAATTTACCCCAAGGTCAGATTGTGTACTGTTCAGAGAAACTGCAGAAAACCCAATAACTACACCTCAGTTAACATGTTAAATGTTAAAGTTCATGGCAGTGCAAAAGTATGGCATGTTTGGAAGGGTTGACAGAAGAAAGCTTCTTCTCTCTAAAAAGAACATGGCAGCACGGCTCAGGTTTGCAAATTTGCATCTGAACAAATCACAAGACTTCTGGAAGAATGTGCTTTGGACAGATGAGACCAAAGTGGAGATTTTTGGCCATAATGCACAGAGCCATGTTTGACGACAACCAAACACAGCATACACATTTTGATTTGGGCTTGTTTTGCAGCCACAGAGCATATTGCAGTCTGAAGACGACCATAATGGACAAACTTTGAGTTCAATTTTAAAATGTAATTTTTAACCCAATTATTGGGTTCCATGTTTATTGGGTTAAAGCAAAGAGTGTAGGTTTGATTTTCAATTAATTAATTATTTAAAAAAAATTCTTCTTCTTTATATTGAATGTATGAATTACATACTTAATGTATTTAAGATTTAATGATTAGACCCAAATAAAAAATAACCAGTAAACCCCCTCACATTATTCTACCAACAGTTTGAATGGTGAGTGAGTGAACCTTTGGATAATTCTATCACTGCTGATTTACTCTAAATTAAGTCATTCTCATATCAAGTGTTTCAGATAATGTAAAATAATTGCATAAGATCTTATCAGTGACCAAACCCCAGGAGGACCAGGGGAATGCAAGAGGGACAATGGCTCCCACCTAAACATTCCCTGCCCCTGAAACCATAGCTGGGCTTATCTGTGCATATCTATGTAGTCATGAATGGAAACCCCTAACTAGGGCAGATGGCAGCCCCATTCGTGTGCTAACAGCAGATTTACTTTAATTGTTCCTAATGCTCCTTTGTTTTGGGGCTTCTCCATGAGAAAGGGGCCCCAAACAAGCTGCATTTACATGTAACAATTAAACTATAATGACCCTGCAAGTGATTTATTGGCATGCGTTGGAAAGGTTTTGTGTAAACTTTGCGCTTGGAGGTCTCTTCAGAAATGATTGCTAAAACACAAGCAGGAATGCCGACAGTTGATTTCACACCTGAAAAGTGAATTAACAGAAAGCACTGATTACATTAATGGGATACTCCACTTTTTTTTGGAAATAGGCTCATTTTACAACTACCCCAGAGTTAAACTTCCCCAGGGTTTTACCATTTTCGAATCCATTCAGCCGATTTTCTGATATTTAGAAGAATATCAGTAACCAGTTTCTGGTCCCCTTGACTTTTTCCTACTATGGAAGTCAATGGGACCAGAAACGGTCTGTTTACTGATATTCTTCTAAATATCAGAAAATCGTCCGAATGGATTGGAAAACGGTAAAACCCAACTGTTTAACTCTGGGGGAGTTGTAAAACGAGCCTATTTCCAAAAAAAAGTGGAGTTTTCCTTTAAGATGGTAATGCCGCAATGTAGCTATGTGATTGGAAAACTGTCCTTATAGAAATGAAAGACAAATGTTTTTTTTTACTTAGTTTATATTAAACAATAATAAAAAAAAACAGAATGTAGAACAAACATATCCACACAAATAACATTAATATCTCTTTCTCTGAAAGAAGAAAATGAACACACCCATGGGATGAAGTATGGCGTACTTCCTATATAAATATATATCAGTTAATACAGGAAAGACAATGGCTCCCGCTAAGCATTCCTGCACTTTTGTGGCTTCAGCACTTTTCCGCCTATTGACACGGTTCTCGGCACACACTGGCATCCAGCAAAACGCTACAAACTTCTGGCCTCATTAACATCAAAGTAAATCTGTGAAAGAGCTTGTTTTCTTTTTCCTCCTGCAGGCATTAGCCAGAGTAAAATAGGCTCAATGTCCTTCCAGTAGACCATGCCATGTGAACATAGGACAGGAGAAAAAGTTAGAAGGCTGTGTTTTTTCTTTCTGCTTCTTTCCCTTCAGGTTAATTATACCTGAAGGGAAATCCTTTTAAACGCTCCTTGGCAGTGTGTAGGATTGGCAGGGAGATCAAACAGCCATTGAGTAAGATGCCTATAAATATAACACATTCATTTGTCTCAAATTCCCTCCCCCCTCCAGTTCCTCTGGCTTTCTCTTTCTCAAAGCACTGCTCCCGAGGCTTTAACCCTCCTCATGTACACTGCTGAGTTCACATCTGGAACCAGATGGCTGAAGCCACTTCTGAAAGCGGCAAGAAGCCGACCTGCAGACAAGTAAAGGCAAAGAGAGCCCTTGGGTTAGACACAGTCTGTTCCAGACAGACACAACGGTCATGTTTTCAGATGATTTATAATACTGAACAGAGGAAGTCACCGCTTTATTGAAGGCCTGCTCATCGAATAGAAATTTAATTGATGTTTCAGAGGTTTTTTGCTGCTGCGTTTTTCCAAAGCGTAACGGTGCTGAGGATTTATTGCTACCATTTTCCTTGTAAAACACATTCTTTCTCAAATAACACACTGTGAAAATCATTATTTTTGGTTTAGTTTAAAAGAAAATTTATGAGATATTTCAGATAATATATATTGAATGAAGTTTATTTTTCATATACATTGTGCCTGTGGTCATTATTTAAAGCATAAATCTAAAAAAATTTAGTAAGGATTAATTCTTAAGACATTTTTTATTAATTGCTAACTAAAATAATGTGTTTTTTAAAAGTACATTTAAAACAGTGTTTTAACTAAAATTGGTAAGGATAAAACATTTTTTTTTAATATAAGTTCTCAATTTTAACATAAATCTAATAAAATCTATTGGGGTTTATTCATAAAATAAGAACAGAAAAATATTAAACAATTCAAATATACGCAATCTTGCAAAAATGTTTTACAAAATATCGGCAACACTTTACAATAAAGGTTCATTAGTTAACATTAGTGAACTAAGAATTAACAATAATTCTTCAGTATATATCAATCTTAGTTAATTTCAACATTTACAAATACATTATTAAAATCAAAGGTTGTATTTGTTCACTGCTAAATAAGATAACGTTATCAAAGATATCTAACGTTAACAACGATTAAAAAATACTGTAACAAATGTATTGCTCATTGTTAGTTCATGTTAGTTAATACATTAACTAATGTTAACTAATGAACCTTATTTTAAAGATGTTTAGATATTTGTACTTAAAGACAAGACAAAAACAATACTTTTTACATATTTTTTTCTGCTGTGATTGGGATCTGTTTTGAATTACAACATAGCTTTAATTTGTTTTAAACGCAAAGTAAAAAGATCATTTTTGGTTTGAGAAAGTATATCATTAAGTTGAGTGTCACTTTTTGCTTCACCAAATGATGTAATGATGTAAGTGTAATCTAGTAGTGCAAAGCAAACCCTGACCTGTCCAAGTTCTTTCGCTGCTGAGAGAGAAGCTTGTGCACTGTGGATGAGAACTGCAGATGAGCGCCGCCTCTCTGGCACTGTGCACAGACAGCACGCAGCCCTGCTGGTTGTACGACAGCCTGCATCTGTATTCCATATTTGCAACGCTTCTCATTCCTTTCAGGACGGCATAATCTGCACAAATAGAAAAAAAAAATATGCATCAAAACCATTCCAGGATCCACTCAACACTGTTGTAAGACCCATCTGTAAAATATTAGCACGTTCAGAAACTTTAAGAGAAAAGAGTCCTCTCACAGTAGAGGTGGCAGAATCTCATGTTACTAAATGTGTGCGCGCACATGTGGGGACAACAAAAGAGCGGTGGCTCTGCCAAAATCTTAAAGTGTGGAAACTTTTTACAAGAGTTGCTGTGAACGCGTTCGGACATAAGATTTGCAGATTATTTGACAATGCTTGGCAGTTTGAATGCCTCTGTGCAGGTTTATTGTGGTGATGTGATTGATTTATGGTGTCAAAGCTCACATAGAGGTATAGCGAGAGAGTCTTATGGGGTACAAAACTTGCCCTTGAAGATGGATTGAGTTACACATGTTTTATGACTGAAGTACGTCTTCTTTAAGGTGCGGTCAGAGATAGGTCTGAGAGCTCTGCGTATATCTGGAATGCTTTTTTTCCAGTAGTAATGATTGAATAAGCATGTACCGGGAGCTGAAAACTGTTAAGAAGTATAATTCATCACTAAAACCAATGCATTACCTCGTGTTACTGATGGCGGCAAACTCTCCAGGTGCAGACCAGATTTGTACGCATGCAAAACCTCTTCAAAGGCGACTAGGGTTTCATTAATGCTTTGCTTCAAATCCCCTGTGACCAGAATGTAAAATTAAGCTTTCATTATACAGCCACTTTTGCTGTGATAGTTCATCAAGATGAATTTCACAGCAAAACTCACCTGTGGAGTTCATTATTTGGTGAATAAGAGGTTTCAGCAGTGGGGGAGCCTGATGAGGGAGCAGGTAGGTGAAAAAATACCTGGGGAGGAAAAGAATGAATTCATATAATTCATCCGAAACTCTGGCAAGAACAGCGGAGTGGTAATTCACGCTGAGAAATCAATATGCTACAACTGATTCCCTGACACTCAGCAGCAGCAGGGTGGAGAATTAATCATTACAGGCAAGGAGGAGAGAAGCTGTCGTGAAACTCCCTGCACCAACCATGACAGATTCTTGTACAAAATCTCTTTTTTTATTATCTGCCACTGACAATAAAGATGGAATGTGGGAAGTACTCACCTGTAGGCATTGTAGAGGTTCCTCAATTCGTTCAAGCCTTCACAGATTTTAGAGGGGGGACATCGTAGGGTGAAATTGCGGAGCGGGAACTGCAGCAGGCAGTCTGACTCCTCCTGACAGGCTGGTTCTTGAACACTTGCATCATCCAAGTCTGTTAGCTTGAGTTCTCCTGACGCCATAACAAACTGTCGAGGCTGGAAATCCAGGAGAGCTACCGATCCCAGCGGTGAGTGCGCCAGGTATTGAAGAAGCCGCACTAAACCAAGACAGACCTGCGTGCAAACACAATCAGTAGTTACTAAAACTGACAAATACAGGCCCATGCTGTACTCATTTGTGAATGTCTGCCATTTTTTACAAATTTTATGTACAGGTAAAACTTACACTGTAAAAAATGAATATGCTTTATCTAATCAAAAAATAAAAAAGGGCAACAGAATACAAGCAATATTATTAATTAAATTGAACCAATTAGAATTGAGTAATAATTCATCAAATTAATTCCTTAAAAGTTAAACATTTAAAATGAGTAAAACGTACAACCCCCCCACCCCACCCAAAAGACGCACATTTAAGTCACCATTATGGTGATCAGTGTGTGTTTTAGGTTTGTTATAAAATGAAGGTTTTCTCCTTCAGTGATTCTGCTTGTTAACGTCAGGTGTCTTCAATGTTGGCAATTTAAAATAAATAGTTCTTAATTAATCTTTGACATCTGTCTGTTTTATATTTTTGTTTAATTTTTTGTTGTAAACTTTACTTATTTTAAATGGCTAACTTTTATGGAATAATTTGATTCTAATGTGTTCAATTTAATTAATAATATTGCTTGTAATCTGTTGCCACAATTTTATTTATTATATAAAGCATATTCATTATACTTTTAAATAATTAGTAGTATAATTACTATATACTACTTTTTAAATAATTAAAATGGTCAGTTTTTTATGAACCAGTAAAACTTTTATTATTACTAACCAGTAAAACAATTATTATATATATATTTCTTGCATAATATTATATAATCATTTGTTTTATTATATCCTGGTTTGTTTTACACCTACGTTTGATGTAGTTTTACACCCGAATTTCCCTCGGGCATCAGTAAAGTAAGTTGATCCTTTTATATGCACAACGTACAGTAAACTATATAAATCTGTAAATATGATATGTAGTTTTACTAACTAGTCTTCACCATTATCCATTGTTTTTTCTTATATAAAGTTTTAACACTGGAGAGCATAGCAATGGTATCAAGTCCCCTTTGAATAGCCACAGCTCTTTAAAAACAGAGGTGGATGAAACCAAACACTGTTTGAATAACTCTCGACCACGTGTTATGACATTTCAGAGAAGGTAAGGATGTCAAAGATACACTCGATTACAGCCCTTTAGCTTAAACGCATTTGTCATGATCAGAACCTATCAAAAATCAAAGGCACAGAGTATCAACACCTGCTTCTTGTATACCAAAGTGAAGGTGAAAGAAAATACTCTCTCGCCTCGTGAAACTTGGCATCGCCTTCTCCCTCAAACAGTGCAGAGAAATTATCAGGGTGAAGAAAAAGTAAAAGAATGGACATCTGAGACAGACATCTGTCCCTCGGTACTATTTGATCAGGCTCAGTTGGTATGGAGATGGGGCTCCAGTTAATCCACCCAAGCTGAAGAATTCCATCCACCCCCACCTCAGGTATGCCCTGTGGGGGGACAGTGGGTGGGGAATCTCTGATTAACACTCCATAGGAGGCCTGGGGGGTGGTGCTCTTACCCGAAAGCGCTCTTCCCAGGGGCTCTGCAGGAGCTGTATCATCTGAAGGGGCATCCCCTGCTCCAGAACTGTTGTGATGCCACCAACCAGGGCGCTGTCCTGACACTGACCTTTCAGCTGGAACAAACACAAAAAGATCAGTGGATGGATAAACTGGTGCAAAATGCAATGTGTGGCACATATTAATCCTTTAAACCATTGCATATCTCAAACATGACATAACAACAGCACAACCTGGAGAATGAGTCCAAGTTATTGCATATGTTCTTACCTCTACAATATTGGGGTGCTGCAGTTTCTGCAATAACACAATCTCCTTCCTCAGTTTGAAAGAAACAAGCTCATGACAGCCCTGTGAATCTTTAAAATCATCCATGCACAATCTCATGTCAGTGCCCTGATGGTTTACAGATTTCAGCGCCACAAATAATCCTTGCGGTAACTCTGCTTTTAACACTGTTTTAGTGTAACCTGAACCAAGAAAGTCAACAGCTTTTATGCCACTAAGTTCTTCACAACCAATAACAGTTTTAGCATTGATATAGTTCACACTGTCACTTGTGGATACACGTGGATCCCCAAACCCTCCAAAAGATTGTATATTGTCAAATGTAATGTCCAGGAGCTCAAGTTCTTGTTGTCTTTCCTTAAGTTGTTGGAGTAATCTCTCGCGCTGTGGAGTTAAACCATCTGGGCGGGCAGCATCACCAAAAGGTGTGTTCTCCTTGAGACCAAAGTGCCATTTTTTCAGAAAAACTGTTAAAGAAATAAACAACAAACCAAGAAGGAAAAAAGTGCAAAAGGGATTCCTTGAGAAAGTCATGGTAAGTTCTTGTAAGTCCAGTCTGCACTGTCAAAATCCAACACGGTGTGTTCGGTCATTCTTCTCTCGTCTCACTCTGGCACGGACAGAACGTGCGCACTGTAATTTAGTGTAGTAACTGTGAGCTGTGGTAACGCCCCCTGGGCGTGTCCTACTGCTCGTGGCCAAATAATCACCTCCCACACAATGCAACCTCAATTGACACACACACAAAAGACGCACTGTTTTTTACCATTTCATTGACCTTTTGAAGGATGTATGTTAAAGATAATATACTTTCAGACGGCCATTATCGCAAAACAAATGCGTACAGGGTTCAGGAAAGAGGTGAACTGACTGTTAGTGAACGATTAAATAAATAAAACACACTGACATGAAACATTGATTGCTTGAAGTACCCTACAATTATTAGATTATCTTAGATAATAGCTTGAAGAAAAATAGTCCATTACAGCATTTAATAGGCTATTGTTTTTATTATTCTGCACTCCAAGTTACTGTTTACTTTAGACCAGCAAGCAAATTTATTTTTTTATAGCTTTTTTTTGTCAGCCAGTTATTTATTTATTTATTTTATCCCCACCAGTTTGTGATGTTTTCGTTTTCTTGCTTTAACTGGGTAATATTAAGCATTTAGCACGGCTACTGTTTTATTCTTGCTATAAAATCAATTTTGTCCATTCAGGGCATTTTTATAACTGTCACAGGTTCTTTATTCTGTTGAACACAAAATAAAATATTTGAAAGAATGTTGGTAACCAAACAGTTGACCCTAACCCTACACTAACCCATTCACTTCCATAGTAAAGAAAAATACAATGGAAGTCAAAGGCCTGTCAACTGTTTGGTAACCAGCATTCTATACAATATTTTGTGTTCAACAGAACAAATGAACTCAATTTGGGGGGAACTATCCTTTTAATGTGCATCACTTAGAAACTGCAAGGTGAGCTTACCTCTTTATGTCAGTAGGTGGTAGCAAAGTATGTCTTAGTTAGGCCCACCATCTAAAACTTCCTTTAATATTTAACATACCAAAGGTTAAATGTTCAAGTTTTATAGAATGTATAGGGGAATATTGGTTATTAATTACAATATTAGGATGCACATATGTGTACCACAGATGGTGAAAATGCATCTCACATGAACAAAACACTCATCATGGGCATTTTATTAGGCCTGGGCTGGTTCCATTACAAATGCAAATGATTGGCTGAGGCACATTACCTTTTACAATTTATAACTGTGAGATCAGTTTCATCATGAGGACTTAAGGTCTCATTCATTTTAAGGTTCAAAAGAATGTGAAAATCCTAAAACATATTGACGTAACAAAGTCACACACAGTTAATGTCTTATTTAACACATTATATATAAATGTGGTCCAATTTTTATTGTACATTTTTATTTAGCTAAATGTTTAACTTAACATTTCCTCCACTTAGTGATGTAGAGTAAATTATAGTTTCTTGCAGTATTATTGAAAGCCTTTTTATAAATATAAAACTATTACTGGAATAATGTGCGGAAACAGTGACACTAACACCGATCGAATCCACCCGGTACACATTATTTTAAAACCAAACACAGTTTAGAAACACAGCATGTTATTTCACTCATACATCTCTTGTCACGGAGCCTTTTCTCACTGCTTTTTTATTAAGAAAATGTGGTTTTCTGTCTTGAAATACACCAAGGAAATAAAACAATGTAGCACTCACAGGGAGAAATGAGCCCCTAGAGATTACTATGATATGACTGCCAAAACAGAAACACCCATGATCTGAAGCAAACATGCTCGAATGGATTCCAGAGGCAACGGAGCTGTGGGCTTAACACATATCATGTCAAAACTCGTTGAGTTAAGGCGCATGTGAGAAAAAGTCTTTTCTAGCACACTGTCTGTAGAGAATAGTGAGTCATAATAATAAATAATATATTACTTTGGTGCCATTTAAATTTGCAATGAATTTCATTATAGTCTCATCATCTCAGCTCAGTGTGTGATGTTCCCTTTCTGCCAAGTGTCAACCATAAATACCCAATACATAATGTTGACTTTCTCACAGTCGAATAACCTACATGGTCGCTTGTTTATCAAATGGATATTCTACCAGCAGTATCTGATATAAAAAGGTTGTATCGCTAATATTTATCAGGATCTGCTGGACCAACCACTCTTTGTAACCAAATCATTTTAGCTTTTGAAACAACAGAAACATTTCCACTATTATTAGCCAGTAAAAAGGGGACCTGCATCTCATTAAATAGTTTTTTTTTTCTTGTAACAAATTTAAATGGTAAAATAATAATAATAATAAATTCTTGGAAATTATAATAAATGGCCTTGGGAACAGTTCCCAATAAATTTACATAAGCTTAATTTACTCCTGTGTGAATGTATGCCATGATTTTATGTTAAGTTTGCTTTTTTCCCCAACAATTATTACAAAAAAAAAAAAAAAAAAAAAAAAAAAACAACAACAGGATTTTGTAAAACATTCACATTTAAAGTCACCATGAAATCAAAATGAACAATTCTTGTTTTAATGGAATATTGTTTTATTTATATAAATATTATATTTCATTATTATTTAAAATAGTATATAAAATATCATATTTTTATATTTCTTTTAATTAACGTGCCCTCTTAATCTTTAATCAAAGTAACTTCCCCTCCCTCTTAAAGCACCATCTCTTCTCTTCTCTGATGACGTGTTTACTGAGGGCGGGGCAAACTTTCACTAACATGAGATCCCAAACACCAGAAAAGACTATCACAACTTCCCTTTCATGCCGACTTAAACAGTTTGAACTATAGATGTTTGAAACCAACATAGCTAGATAAAAAGCATAATTGTATAATTAAACTTTTGACTCAAAACCATAAAGTTATTAATGAGATATAGCCAATATATCTAGATATATATAACGTTAAGATATAGACCAATCTATGCAGCAAATTCAGCTACCGGGTCACATGACTTTGGAAAAGAATACCAGATAATTTCCAATTTGGATTTGGCTTTGGCTACAAACCCTTGCAGTGTTAACGCGATGTGGTTTTGTTCTCCAGCACCACCCTCGGGTGAACAGCGCGCGCTCAACTCACTGTCAACACCTCAGATCACACGATGAAGCAGCCTCCATATACACACTAACGCAGGCTTTGCCTTCAGCAGCACGCACACAACCCGATACATTGCATTTCTGCACAGAATTATTGCCCACATCTGATAGTGACAGGCGGATATTAAAACACTAAAGCATGGATACCGTTTCTATTTCTAGAGAGCGTGATGATGCTGAAATCACAGATTCAGCCACGACAGAGGGACCTTCTCATGAAGAAGCTCAAAGGTACGTGTATACTGTACGCTAATGTGGATATCAAGGATTATAAGCTAATTGTTGGAGGAAATGTACTTGCTTGTGAGGGAACGTAGGCTACGTCATTTAAAATGTTGCTTTTGCAAATTATCAGAAATAATGAACGTGTCGCTTTTTAAGGTGTCTCTCTATCAGACCCACTTTGGCTTTTGTTTACAAGGGAAAATTCAATTTTAGGATAAAAAAACAAGCAATAGGTTGAAAGTACAAGGAGATCACGTGTAAGTAGTACTACGACTACTAAATAGGCTACTGTAATTTATTGGATTTGGGTTTATTTGGTCCATAATATGGCACGAGTCACGACCGCTGATTCTTGACGATGTTTTAGGGTTACAAAAGCCAATATGAATTATTTTTTAGGGTAAAAAACATTTAATATTGGCTATATTTGACTTACAATGCACATGTCATTCAAAAAGATAAAGATTAAAAATACTCTTTCAATTCTTGAAATGAATGACAAAATAATATTATGTAGATGTGCTATACAAATTTTACTTAAATAGTCTGTAAGCACATTCCTTGTGTCATTTTTGATTTTTTTAAACTTAAAAACATAATCAAGACATTCCTGCTATACAAAACACTTTTTAGCTGTGTATCTTCATAAAAATGAATGCTTGATTATTAAAATTGAGTATTTCTGAATGGTATGCCGTATCATAAATGTGGTCTGAACATTAATTATAGCTTGTGAGGAACTGATGTGATATTGACTTTAAGTTCATTTAAATATTTTTAACTGCAATGTCATGTAATTTGATATAGCCTAATGTTTTGAAGTCAGATATGATCTTGACAATCCTGATGTTTTTGTTCAGAATATATTTACATTCATATTTACTTATGTAAGTGTAGATGTATTTATTATTATTAATAATAATAAATTAATGTAGGGGCTAAATCCATGTTAAAATGCATTTGGTCTGAAAAACAAACAAACAAAAAAAAAAAAAAACTACAGGACATCTACTAGCCTATTCAAAATTACATTTAAGAAATATTCCAATTCCTTTAATGAATGCCCCCCCAAAAATGGAGAGGAAATCTTTTCTTTCCATCCTCATTAGTCAGGCATGTTTCATATATCTGGAGTAATTCTAATAATCTGGGATCTATGACTCTAAATGGAGGTGTTAGACGATTGACTAATCACGGGGCTCATTTGTTACTCTGACTTAGATATTTTGCTTCAGCATAGGTGTACATTCCCAGTTCTGCTAACATCAACAATGATTAACTTTCATGATGAAATCTATCTGTATATCAAAGTATGAGCAGATGGTGAGATGCTTTCTCCAGCTTTGGTGGAGAAGATGCAGTGACTCATGTTTGACCCTCTCCGGAGAATCCATGTCTTAATATTCCAATGCGATCTTCACACAGGCCTCCCTTACCAGCGTTTGATTTGTTAATCACAGGTTTTGTTCCATGTTATTATCTGTTGTTTATGGTACTTAAAATGGCTGCACACGATACTACACACTACACACAAATGCAAGTTCTTCATCTCCCAAAACGGTCACAAACAGCCTGGGAGATTTTATAGTCTACTGGCAACAGCATTAATCTGAATCTTTTGGTAAAGACTTACATTACTGAGATGACAATCAATCAACGTATGAATGATATTGTTACTCTCATCAAGTTTTATTCAGCCTGCATACTTGTTCCTAAGTATGGTTTCGTAAAAAATAAAGTTGATTATAAGATTTGAGGATTAATAATTCAAATTTTAGCCATTTAAAATTGAATTGATTATTAAAAATATGATTTTAGCCAATGTACAGCAGATATTTTGCCCTTTACGTGCAAGAAGATGTGCCTAAAAGCAGTGCCACAGAATCGGTCCAATTATTTCGGATCTAGACTGAGTCACCATGTATCAACCTGAAGTAAATCTCTTGCAGCGTAAGTGTCCATTATATTCAGTTTCTGTTACATGTCAGGCATTTATTCCAGATCGTGACTCCTATGTAAGTTCCACAGAGTATTAAAAGCTTGAGTGAGATGGGAATATAAACTGAGCAATGTTTTTTTTTGCTGAATATTTATATGCACATCATATGCTCATACGATTTGGTGCAAAGAGAGCAAACAAATTAAGTATTTAGTAAATATTTATACTTTCTCCCTAAGCCGACTTTAGTTAAAGAGGGTATTTTATGAGCAAATTTACTCTGGAAATCACAATCATATCCATTAAGCTTAGTTTTCCCTATCCTTGAGGCGTTCAGAGCCATCCAAAGTGCAAGATTTCTAGTGTCTTTACTTGTCTGCTGATGGACTGATTTCACCCTATACATTCTGACAGGTCACAACAATCACTTCCGAGTCCTGGCAATGCGGACCCAGACACGATGTACCAGCTGCAGAGCTGTCAAATTAAATTATGCCTGTGTTCCTTTTGATAGGCATCTGAACACTTGCAGCATGCGCACAACGTAAACCCATGATCCTCGTCAGATGCCGAGTTGAAATTATGCCTGCTTTTACAAGTTTTAACACATGTGGAAATGTGTAACGTTATTAATTCATGCAGAAAGCCTTGTAATGGGAATCTGCTAACAATGATAAGCGAGTTCATCACACATTACATTATCAAATTTCCTGATGCTATTTTTACAGCTCTGTGATTAGTAATTGATCCACAACAAAGATTGCCATGTTTTATTGCAGGCTGCTTCGAAATATGGAGGTAATGGAGATAAAGCAGCTCACATCCAAATACACAATGTGCCGAGAAACATTTTAAGCATTTAGGCCAATCAAGAAGTTCAGTAATGTGAGAGAGAAAAGGCATACGGGTTAAGAGTCAATGCTTTGTTGAATCATTATTCACACGCGTCTAGTTCAAAAGTCGTTTTATTCTTCACTGCACATGATTTATGGTTGTTTATTTTGTCAGTGGCTAAATGGGATCAGTCGTGCATATTATAATCTGCCCAATTTAGTTTGCACACTTAAAGAAACTAAAAAGGCAGCGTATTTGTTCCTTGGACACATTTATAAACTTGAACAGCAGTCATTTGTTTGTTCCAGTGTTTGCATTGCTTGTCTCCCTGGTAATACTAAGAGTCATCTAGATCTGTGTAAAAACAAGCTTGTTTAAAGCAAATAACTTAAAACTTCATAGTATTAGGAGTTGTTAATGTTTTCTCACACCAAACCTGACATTTTATTTGAAATATGGTAAAGAGGGACACATAGAAACATGGTTTATATCATGACACATTATGCTATTTGATCAATAAAGCTTCTACTTCAATACTTCAGCACTGTAACAACTGATGGTTCCCCATAAAGAGCCATAATAAATGTTCATAATTAGTATTGTGAATATACTAAACGAAGAAAAAAAAATGAATAGGCCTACTGAATCTTAAGGTTTGGTTCTTTGAGGTGATCTACATTATTCAGCAGTACATTTTAAGCAGTTGTCGCACTCATATTTTTTTATGCGGTTGGCAGGGTAAACTGATGGAGTCCCTCCCACTTGGCCTAATTGGGTCTTCAAGCATTTCGCTGATACATTTTCCAGACACTGCTTATCTAATATATAGGGTAAGACGCTCACTAAATAGTTGTCAGACACTCAGCTGTAAACATGAATGTTAGAGGCACATTAAGTTAAGTATACTTAAATTAAGATTTGTGGGACAACTATTTATTTTACATTACAAAATCTTTATTAAACATTCTATTTTTTGTCAACATGATGGATTCAGGCTTTCATGCGCATTTCTTTTTGTTCATGTCTGACGCAAGCAAATGATTAAACACTCAATATCAAGTAATCAAGTTACCAAATTAAAGTGTGTAAAAAACTAGTGAAATCAGCAGCAAAATATGACATTAAATGAAGTAAGCATAAACACATTGTGCTCTCAAAACAACAATCTGTTTACAGCTGATTTTGCACTTAAACGACCTGAAATATGATTTTCATTTACAATTAATTAAATGGTTCATTTAATGACTGGATCAGTTAGTTCTTAGATCATCAACTGCAGGAGTCGGATCTGTCCATTTGTGAACCGGTTCATACAATAAGAATCACCTTTAAAAAAAGATTCAATACGAATCTGATACTGTGTCTCGTAAATTCTTAATGTCGAAATAACTAGTCAAGTCAAGTTACCTTTATTTATATTGCACTTTTTACAATACAGATTGTATTAAAACAACTTCACAGTGATATCATGAAAGTAATACAACACCGATCAATAATATTGTTGAATATTAAATGTCCCAAACTAAGCAAGCCAAAAGCCAAGGCAACAGTGGCAAGGAACGGTATGTTCCTTACGGTAACAGTGGTAAGAAAGGTATGCCATCCGATATGTAGTAAAGTACAAATTTGTTTGCTAAAAAAAAGTAAATAATTTCCCAAAATGACTGGCTCAACCATATGATTGAATTAATGATTTTGTAAGTTGCTTGAGAAACTACATAAAATTTGGATCAGCCCAATTGATGAATTATCGGACTGTTGAAACAAGGCTACATTGAAAATACATTCATTCAATGTAGGCTACATTGAAAAGGTAGTGGTGTGAAAGTATAGCTACAGACCAGCACAGTAATGAAGTTAAAACACCTGATAACGCTATTCTTTTTTTGTGCAGTGAAATACCTGAGGTTTCGCTGTGTCCTCCGGACAATGACAGCACAGAATCTCAGATGTGTCCAGTCAGGATAGAAGAGAACCAAGCAGACAGCGACAGTCCGTTCAAGTCAAACTCCTCGACTCAACTCCACCATCATGCATCACAGGGCTCTGACTCTCATTCTCCACAAGGCAAAAGATGCCCCTGCTGTGGCCACCAGCTTTCGAATCAAAGCAATGTATGTCCAGATCAAAAGAATGCTTACCATCCAGCAGACTTGCATTCAGCGAGTCCTGTTAAGACTGTCCATAGCTGCAGTCCATCACATCTGCCTTCGTGTCACAATAAAATGCAGTGCCATTGGCTTCACGGATCTCATGATGGCAGTAACCACAAGCCTGTACAGCGGCACATGGTGACAGTGAGGTCCAGACCCTTTATCTATTATTAATATCATGCTAATAGACATGCATCTAGTTGATTGTAAACATATAAATATGTTATATTTCTATATTTGTCTTCTTAGTAGGAATGATGGCCTGCATAGGATACCAAGGAGGTGAGCTGCTTTTATAGCAACTGATGATGAAGATTATAACAACATCACATGAAATTCAATATTAGGATTATTATTTACAGTAATACAGTAGTGCACATTAACAAATTAGCCTTATGTTCCATATTAGATTTAAAGGAATTGTGAAGATGCATTTAAGCATTAGGCTAATGTGGTTATGTAATTCTAAAATGCAGGGTGGCAAATACCAGTAGTATGATGCAAGTTAATGTGCCATACAGGAATTAGATTCAATTTGACCATTTGAACATTGATTTTTACAGCTATTCCCAGGTCATAGTGGAGTACCCGATGACTGTACTCATTTCATGTACGCTAGTTCTGTTTGCCTGTTCCCTGGCTGGGATTTTGACTGGTCCTCTGCTAGACTTTTCAGACCCTTTGTTGGTGAGTATTTCAATGTCTATAATATAGAAATAAGGCACGTTTATAAAAGTGACTTAAATGACCTAATTTATCGAAGGCCTAATCCTGGTTTAATTTAAGCTGTCTCTGAAACCAGGCCTAAGAGTTTATTTTCTGCTTGAATACATTTCGGAGAATAAACTGGCCAACGCTAGACTTTAGATCTTTATAATTGTAAACTGGCTTCTCAAATGACTTCAATTCATTTTTATAATGACTTCAAAGAGTTTCTGCTTACCTCTCATGTGTCTTTGATCGGATCTCATAGGGATTTGAACCACGTGGAACAGACATCAGTATCCGTCTAGCAACCTGGATGAGGTTACAGCAAAACACTGGGCCTGGAAAATCATTATCCCCAGTTCCATGGCAACTCACAGAAAGAACTACAGCAGGGTATTTCTTGCCGATCGTATGATGCTAACATACTTTAAATGACTACTACTGATATTTTCACTTAATCAGACTTTGCTTTTAATACTAAATGATTTATATGTTATGTTTATGTTGAAAAACATATTTGTCTTACAGAGAGGACACTATTATATCTGAACCTCAGTTAAGAGAACGATCAAGGAGAATGTTGCACAGAGATAACGCTGAGCACAAATTTTTTTGCAATCCCCCAGGTGAGATTTTATTCAGGTATTTCCTAACCTAATAAATCAGTAAATGGAGCACAGCACGTTATATGTTATGCTGTTGTTGGTCACCTAATCTGTGGTTGTGTAGGAGAGCGCTATGCTCAGCTGGTCTTCCGCTCTGGAAACTCTGCCAGTCTCTGGAGCCTAAAGGCAATTTACTCCATGTGCCATATGGAACAGACACAGGTAAACCAAGGACTATATTTTTCCGAAAGGATAATATTCTCAAGAAGAAATTCAATTCAGTGTTTTGTTGGATATGTGATAAAATCAGATTAATATATTACACTATTGAATCATTAGTGATCATTTGTAATCATAGATACCTGTAGAGGAAGTTTGGTTCTGCATAAGAAACTACATTTTCAATTTAAAAATCTTTTTTTATATTTGCGATCTTTTTGCTGCGAAATGCAACTAATGTTTTTTTTTTTTTTTTTCATTATTTTAGATCCGTTCAGGGAAACAATTTGATCAACTCTGCCAGGTCAGATCAGAGTTGTACGGCTCCACAGTGGAAAATGAGTGTTGTCCAAGTTGGTCTCTGGGAAACTACTTGGCTCTTCTGAACAACATTTCTTCCTGCTTTAGTCTGACTTCACAGCATGTTTCTGAAAGCCTTGGTCTGCTCAGATTCTGTGCCCCTTACT
The DNA here is from genome assembly GCF_016745375.1 of Pimephales promelas. The sequence goes on along the minus strand of NW_024121099.1, from coordinate 18,462,193 downwards.
ACCATGACAGAAGCCTGGTTGCATCATGTACTGAGTGGAGTAAATTTGGCCGTTGTGCATCTGTCCCACACCGCTGTAAACTTCCAAGCATCTTCCAGATTCTTCATTACCTTGTGGACAAGGACTTCCTGGGACCACAGACTGTTGAATACAAGGTTCCGTCTCTAAAATATAGCGTAGTATTTCTACCAGTGGAGAAAGGTGATCCATTGATGAAAATGTATTTGGACCATCTAGAGGGTCGTGAGCTCACCTACAACACCACCACGATAACAGGAATGGATTTGGGAATTAAACAGAAACTTTTCAAGTATTATTTGGCATGGGACTCTGTCTATCCTGTTCTTGCAGCTCTTGCACTTTTGTTCACAATGGGAATATATCTCAAATCCCCATTTATAGCGGTGATGTCACTGGTGTCTGTCCTTTTATCACTTTCCACCTCATATTTTTTCTACAAAGTTGCATTTAGATTGAAATTTTTTCCAATCCTCAATCTTGCATCAGTCCTTGTCCTTTTGGGAAGTTGCCTAAATCAAGCCCTGACATTTGTTGATTTCTGGAAACTAGAGCTAAGCCACAACCCTCAAGCTGTCCTTGAGAAGAAAATGAACCGGGTTTTACAGGAAATAGGATACTTGGTGTTAGTGTCAGGTCTGACATCTAGCATAACGTTTTACTCAGGCTACATAAGTAGCATCACTGCCGTGAGATGCTTCGCTGTATATCTTGGCAGTGCTTCATTAATAAACACATTATTTGCTCTTGTTTGGCTTCCTTGCACCCTCATTTTGCAGGAACGCTATGCTGAGCTTTCTTCAAACCCTGTTGCAAAGGCAGCGTGGAAGCCCTGCTGCTCAAAAAGTACAGGTGGATTCTGGGAGACAAGTTCAAGAAAGCGCTGCCTGTTTACCTTGAGGCAGAAGCTTCGGACATTAGGCAGAGGGTTCTCGGACACGTCGAACCTGCTTTTTTTAAAGATCCTGCCTTGTGGCGTAGTGAAATTCCGATATATATGGATCTGTTGGTTTGCAGTTCTCGCAGTCGGTGGAACGTACATATCATGCGTAGACCCTGGCATGAAACTGCCAACTTCGAACAGCAGGACAACTCAGCTGTTCCGTTCCAGCCATCCCTTTGAGAGATACGATGCTGAATATCGTCATCAGTTCATGTTTGAGCGAATGAAACAGGGAGAAGATGAACCCATGACGCTGACTCTAATTTGGGGCATCGTTCCATCAGACGATGGTGACCACTTTGATCCAAAAAGTAATGGATCTTTAGCTCTTGATCCAGGGTTCAATATGACCAGTCCCCAAGCCCAACTGTGGCTCCGGGATCTGTGTGGAAAAATTCAAAACCACAGCTTCTATTCTCCATTAACAGCTGACCAAGAAACTGCAGAAGACAATTTGTGTTTTGTCGAACGTTTGATTCAATGGGTTTCTATACGGCGCTGTTCAGAAAGTGAGGATGCATTTAGCTTCTGCTGCAATAATATTCCCTTTCCGTACCCACCAAGTGTTTTCGAGCAGTGCCTTAGCATGATGGTGGCAGAACAGTATGCAGAGGGGCGCTTAAGCAGTGGCGGAGGCCTGAGGTTTGATTCAAATGGTAGAATCACTGCCCTTGTTGTAATGTTCAAGACTGTAAAACTGTACAGCTTCAACTACGGCAGTATGTCACAATTCTATCAAGAGATCTTATCATGGTTTAATGGAGAAATCTCCCAGGCTCCAATGGGACTGCAGAAAGGATGGTTTGTAAGCCAGCTAGGCTTATATGATTTCCAGCACTGCTTGAGTTCAGAGACATTGGAGGTGGCAGGCTTTTCGGTAGCTCTGACATTTGCACTGTTCTTACTGATGACGTGGAATATTCTATTAAGTGTATATGTGTCCATTGCAGTGGGAGGAAGCGTGTTTGCTACTGTTGGTCTCCTTGTGCTTTTGGAATGGCAGTTAAATGGTGTGGAAGCACTCTTTATTTCAGCAGCTGCAGGTCTTTCTGTTGACTTTGTGGCCAATTACTGCATTTCATACAGCCTGGCCCCACACAGTGACAGACTGGGCAGGGTTGCACATTCCCTAAAGAGAATGGGTTACCCGGTAGCAACAGGTGCTGCGGCATATTTTTGCGTGGGCATTATTATGTTACCCGCAACTGCACTGCTTTTCAGGAAGCTTGGAATCTTCCTCCTGCTTGTGAAGTGTGTTGCATGTGGCTTTGCCACTTTCTTCTTCCAGTCGCTGTGTTGCTTCTTCGGCCCCCAAAAGAACTGTGGGAGCATAACCCTACCCTGCGGTACAAAGCAAGCCACTGAAAATATACTGTCGTCCTGTTCGGCTACAGAACAAGGGACCACCAATCCCGCAGCTAATGGGGCATTTGGCTGTGGCACAGGTTCTCGGGTTCGAAGAAGTTTTAATAAAGAAAGCGAAGGCTTTCTTTGCCCCAACCAGCAGCACCATAGAAAGCGCCAACCGATCGGAGGACGGGAGCCAGAACAGTATGAGCTGCAGCCACTTGCTTGCCAGTTGAGCGACAGCTTCGAGAATAGCACTTGCACCAGCAAGCTGTCCAACAGACCTTCTGTTCTTTCCGATGATATTCAGTTCTGTGGCCTTAGTCCAAGGCAAGACTATGATGGAGTCAGCATTGAGGCTGACAGGGCAGACATGTGTAGCAGGCACCTTAAGGGTTGCAACCCACCTCCAGCACTTCAGACCTCATCTCCATACAAAGAGAATATTTTGCGTCCTGCAGTTGCTCCTACACAAGATGCATCTAAGGAGAAGGTTTTGTGCAAGAAATGCCGGGGCCAGACGAGAGGTGGGCTCCAACTTTGGAATGTCTCTTTATCATCTTCCTCAAGCATGGAAGAAATCATGATCACTCAGACTACAGACACTGTCAATGAAAGGTCACTCTCAATAGATGAAGCCACTAGCTGTCATCTACACAAACGGCTTTTGTCATGCCAGTCTCAGAGTTCCATAGAGGGACTCGAAGACTCCAATGAGACCTGCTTAAGTGAAGTAGAACCTGGTATATTAGTCTCTCAAGCTGTTAAGATAGAGGAAGAGTTACAACCAGGCCACCTCAATGGCAAGAGAGAAACTTTACGTCTATCCTTGAAGGAGACTGTATATGACCTTGCCTCCCCTGGGTCTGGTAGGGTGAGGACCACACAAAGTGAGGCGCCAGTTATATTGCCCAACAGCAAACCTGACATGCCCGATGTCTGGATAAAAAGGGATGGAAAAGGTGAAGGTGGCAGCTGATCAATATTGTCAACACACTGAGCAAATCTAAACAACCACAGCATGGACAGTACTTTATGGTGGGCTGAACTTTTATACTCAGGAGCAATTACATTTCGAAATCTGTCTGAAAGAGACCTAGACATTTGCAAACATCAATTAATTGTTTCATAGTATACACAGTGCTGCTTACACAATTTCAAGAGGAGACTGTTTTTTTTTTTTTTTGCATGATTCCTTGCATGTCATGTAAATATACATTGAATGTGCACACACAATAGCCTTTGAAAAAGCCTTTCTTCAGGGGCCTTGAACTGCAAACTTACGAACAATTGTGCCTGATCTTTTACACAACCAAGCCATGAACTTTTCAACTAATTTCCATAACTTTAAGGTCACAATCATTATCTTTACTGTTATTTAGACTCAACAACCAAGCTCTGCAAATCTAAACTCTACAATTTACAGTTTTTATACACAAATTATCAAGCATTGAAAACCAACTATACCGTAATTTTGCGCTTAACTTATGCTAGGAAAACTTGGCATAAATGTGCTTGCTATTGTGGCTATAACTGTTTTACCAATGAATACCTTTGCATGTTATTTTAATTATTTTCAAACCTATTTTTATTATCGCATAGCCATAAAAGTACCTCTTTTAAAAAAAGATAATGACTGCCCATTAGAACATAGGCCAATTACAACAGTGTGCTTTACTTAAATGCTTCAGTGTGTGGACATGTTTCACTAATGCCCCAGATTTATAAATACCTGCAATATGACATTTGAACTCTATACAAGACTGTGAGTGTTACTTCCATGTTCAGTATGTATTTGAAAGATATGCATTAATCAGAATGCAAAAAGTTGTATGTAAAAAGTGGTGTATTGTGATGTGCACAAAAATGTCAGTTATAAAACTGGAATCAAAGGTCAGTTAAACCTGTTACACTGAGGAAAAAAAAAAGTTTGCTAGAAAGAATATGTCTCTTTTTTATACTCAGATTGATTTAATGTTAATTTATTAAGGCCAGCGGATGTGCCCTTGAACTTAAAAAAGCATCTTAAAATACAAAGTGCCAAAATTTAATAATGAATTGTGTCAAAAGTTGTTTCCCCTCTGATTATGCAGCTGTATTATAAAACCTGCTGGTGTGGAACTACTGTTGTTGATAGCCTGTGTGTAAAATCAGATTTTAAGTTGTCAAAAGATAAACTATAACGAAGAATTTCAATAAAAAATTTAATATTTTTAATTGAGGTTACACTTTGTGGGGTGGTTTTCAGGTCTCAACAGGTTCAAACTTCATAAGATGCAATTAATTTTTTTAATTTCTATGCATAACATGGCATTTTGCATGAGGGATTTTAATTAAAATTACTCCCACCTGTAGGGGGAGAAAGAACTTAAAATTATATACAGTATATATATATATATATATATATATATAAATAATTTGCATTCCCACAAAAAAGGACTGTTTTATGTTTTATTGCTGTATGTTAATGTCAGATGAAATGTTGTCCTTATCAAATAAGATGCTAAAAAAAGAAATGCACCGCAGAACAGACTAATTAAGAAATTAAGTCATTTTGAATTCACAATTAGTGTATTCAGTAAACGAAGTGTATTTAAAAAACAAACAAACAAACAAAAAAACCATTATTGTAAACTTGTGCACAGTGGTATCTGGTAACAAATGTTGCATGAATACATCTGACTTGAGTTTAATCCTGAATCCAGTCTTCTTTGGCCCAGTCAGGCAGTCGGGTTGAGTATTCAAAGTCAGCTCCTTTGTAGCGTAATGCATGAAGATACATTATCAAATCCTTCTCTTTTGGGTCAGGGCGCACAATTTTACACTCGCCACATAAATGATCTCGGACAAAATAATTCGATGTTGCAGTTCTGGGGGCTTCATCTGAGATAGAATTCGCTTCTTTTTGAGCACCACTCATCTCGCCCTCAGACTCAACTGCAGATGTGCTCTTGTGAAGTCCTTGGCTGCCTTCTGCCTTCATTTCACCCAGGAGCACTTTACAGGAACTATTATCACATGCACCACCACTTGACTCAAGTACCGTTATCTGATCATGGTTTTCTTCAGCACCAACCTTACATTCCGTCTTCGGCCTTTGTTTTCCTGAGACCTCTTCATCAGGCAAATCCAACAAGTGCAGACTCTCCTTTGAACGATGTTCTTCTATTAGAGCTTCTAGAAGCTCCTCATCACTCATACCTACCAGCCCTCCTTTGGCTCTATTAGGACCCCATGCAGAAGACCCATATATGGGATCGTTGAGGATTGGGAAGCCGAGGAACTGAAGATGAACACGAATCTGGTGAGTACGTCCTGTGAGAGGCAGACAGCGGACCACACTAGAGCGTCCGTTATAGCTCAGTCTCTGGAAGACTGTGCGGGATTCTTTGCCTTTGGGATCCACTCTGCAAAGGCCTACGCGGAAGGACACTACCAGGATGGGTTGCTCACACACCACCTCACCCTCTGGAAACTCCCCCTCCACACGGCACACATATTCCTTTTCTAACTGTGAAAAACAGAACAAAAGTATGGTTAAAGCTCAACGCTTCAAAGTTTAAAAACACTTCCAACAAATATGCATTACTTTTTGATTAATTTTACAAAAAAAAATCTTGAATACCTCTTCTCCCAACCACTACAAAATCACTGAAAAAGTGATCCTCTGTATTTTTATCCAAAAAAATCTAAATCATGGTACATTAGAAAAATGACAAGATAAGAAGTCTTTTTTTCCCCCTGAGCAATACAATATACTGTTATCGATTAAAACAAGAAGAAATATCTGCCAATGGTTTTAGAGAAAAACAACATAATTCAAAGGGAAAACAAGATTTCTGATCTTGATAGGTCACATGATCAATCAACGCTCATCATAAACTCTTTATAAACTTTTCCACAAGAAAATTAACACCAATATTTAGAAGCTGCACAGTCTCATTCGCACAAACATTAAACACCATCATGGTAACACACATGAAATTTTAAAAATGCAATAAACTAATTTAACAACATTACATGTAACATAAAACCCTAATGTACAAAACTGATTAGAAAAAAATAAGAAAACTATGAAGAAACAGTTATTTTTTAACAAAAATACATAAAATGTGTATTGTCACGCAGGGAATTGTGGGAATGTCAATTTACGTTTTTTCACTATAAATTAGTATACAATGAGTTGTTCTTTTTCACTTTCAGAAACTAAATTTAATGGTGTTTTACAGTAAAATTACATTAAATGTATCATTAGATCTATCAAAATTATTTACCATATATAGTAATTAAACTTTCTGGTAACCAATAAACGTTTTGCACTGTAGCATTTTTGCAGTGTACGATTCCTTTAGTAAGTGTGAAGGGGGAAACAAACAGCATGGAGACATTTCAGACTGTAAACCAAGTAGGCATCATTCAGAGAGTTTGTCTTACCTGTCTCTCACGAACCATTTCGTCCAGTTTTTGGGAGACCTCAAGTGTACGAGCAAACAGCAGCACACCAGAGGTGAGGCGGTCCAGTCGATGTACTGTGTGAAGACCACTAAGGCCTTTCTCCTTCCCCAGAATGAAGATGACAGTATTGTGACGGAAGCGCCCACAGGGATGCACAGGAAGCGAGCCAGGTTTATCCACCACCACCACTTCACCATCATCCACCAGAACCTCCATGGGCTGCCCGCTCACAGGGGGCTCGTGGCGATGCACTGTGTTCCTCAAAAAGTCATTGTTCTAGACGAGTAAAAGAGATACATAACAATTAAACAGGACCACATACACAGAGACAACCGTTGAGCATTGTCACGCGATCTCTTACCTTCAGTGTTATATTCAGGTCATCCACAGGCGTTTCATTCAGTTTAATCCGCCCCTCTTTGACAGCCTCATGGTAGTAGTCCATAGACTCCGCGCGAAACTCACTCTTGAAAACCTCTAGCAGAGTTTTACCAACCCAACGTCCCTTACAGTAAGTCTTAAAATCAAAATAATAAGGATGCACTTTCCGAAGACCGCCTTCAAAATAGTAGGAGGTTTCCGCAAAATGTTCTTGACTGAAACTCACACCCGGGTTGCGTTTCTGTGGAGGCGGCACGTACCTCTCTCCGGGACGCTGCTGTTTTCCGCCCCTCTTTCGCTTCTTATCGCGGCCTGGTCTTGCTGCCTGATCCGGCTCCTCGTGTTTACGTTTAGCGCAGTTTGTTCTTACCGTGCTCTCTGTATCACAGTTGTCTTCTTCCCTGGTTGCCCCTTTAGTATCCATGTCGTTTAACTGTGTGCAGCGCTGCTGTTTTGAGAAATTAAAGGAGACTTGTACACTATTTCTCCTGACATTTAACGCTGTTCGTTGAGTTCCCAGGGTTTTAACACTCACGTTTTTGTCCCGATACAAGTGTCTCAGGAAATTATTGTTTTCTCTTTTTACAAAGCAAAGTAATGAACTGAAACCTGCTACCTTCCACCTCACGCACGTGAGCCATGCCATCCAGCGGTTCAATGACAATGTTATTTCCGTCTTGGGTTGATGACATCACCGTGACGTCATGTGTTTACGAATTATTTGTAGAAAATCGGTGTAAAATCTGCTTTCATTCTATTCACTTTCTTGGCATGATGAAATTTACAATAAAAATTATTCAAAACAATTTTTACCTGAAAAATCAATTGCTTATTTTATTTAATGACAATGGTCAGCTTATTTATTTAATATCTCTTTACACAGTGTTTTCCTTGTTTTTCCCTATGTTATTTTAATGCACTGCTCTATACTGTTATATTTAACGGTAATAAAAAAAGTTAATAGATTCTGACAGCTTTACCAATTTGTGGGGAAAAACACAATGCCTAGTTGTGTTTACATTTAATTGTGTACATTTAGCTTAGATTATTACAACATTTCTTTGATTAATTAAATTTGTCAAATTACACAGCTGATTAGACAACAGAAACACTTCAACAAAACATCTGACTCTGACACAGAATTAAAAAGAAAAAGAGAATACATTTTTTAACTCATTCTTAATTTCAATAGCTAAAAGTATTTTTGTTTCCCATTTATATAAGCCTGGACATATACACTGAGTGAGCAGTGAGACATCAAAAAAAAAAAACATCAAAAGGTAGCAGTTACATTTAGAACTGTACTCTATTTTGAGTGCTTCTCACTGTCTAGTATGTTAAAGCTGAACAAATAGCCACTTATGTAGCATACTGAAATCACAAGCCCTATGGAAGGTCTTGCTCCCTCAGTTTAAGTATGTGAAGGAACACCACCTCAGAAAATACAGCATTCATTTCAATCCACTGCTGCATTTGAACTTCAGTTTTTAGTCAAGAATCCGAATGATCCAGACGAGTGTGTTGCTAGGCAGCAGGTGAGATGGGATGAGAGGCCTCCCCTCAGCACTAAGGGCTTGCTGAACCACAGCACCAGCGCCATCTCCTGCAGGGGGAACCATACTGCAATCAGAGCTCATCACTGGGAAGAGAAACAAATGTGATGAGCTTCAGTGCAATATAAATCACTGCGTTCTGAATCTGATTCATCTCATAAGAACTAATAAATACCTTGGCCACTGGTGGTGTTTGTCTGTCAGTGGGACATAAACCACACCCATCAGCGCTTTCCTGAGGAAAGTGCCATCGCTCTGACGGTCATACTGCTCGAGAACTTGGCTTCCACCCTCCGGGCCCACAGGCAAAACAAGTCTCCCACCTGGTTTCAACTGTTCCAGAAGCTGTTGATACACATGTTTAAATCAGACCACTGCAGGCTGTATAAACAACAATTAAATCAAATGCATATTGTGCATACAGCTTTAGGGAGTGTAGGCGCAGCTGCTCCAACATGAATGGCATCATAGGGGGCTTCATCAGGAAAACCTAACCGTCCATCACCCACTGCAAAAAAGCACAACACAAAAAATATTTAGAAACATTCTTCATTCATAAAATGCAAACAAACAAGTCAAATTGGCAATGTTTGTGCTTCTATGTATAAAAAAATTAGGGCTGTGCAAAAATTAATTGCGATTAATCGCATCCAAAATAAAAGTCTGTGTTTACATAATATATTTGTGTGTGCTGTATATAATTATTTTGTATATAAAAATACACACACATGCATGTATACATTTAAGAAAATGTGTTATTCATATATAAAATATTTATATTTATAAAATATAGATTATGTATTTATATATATATGCAGAATTTAAGCGCAAATAATTCTTAAATATATACATGCATGCATAGGTAATTATATATGCAAAATAATTATATACAGCACACACAAATATATTATGTAAACACAGACTTTTATTTTGGATGCGATTAATCGCAATTAATTTTTGCACAGCCCTAAAAAAAATACAACACAATTCATTTGAATCTATTATTTTAATCCCTCACCCACTAACTTAATTCGTCCAGAGGAAAGCAATTCTGGATCGTCCGCCTGGACATTTTTCATAGAGGCTTGCACCAGCTCATCTATGTGCTCAATTCCCACCACCTTTCCAGAGGGCCCTACCTGCAGTATAAACATTGTTAAACATATTGAAAAACATATAACATAATATATAAGCACTGATGGGTGTGGTTTATAATTCTATATACTGTACTGGTCAAAAGTTTGGAAACATTACTATTTTTACATTTTTGAAAGAAGTCTCTTATGCTCATCAAGCCTGCATTTATTTGTTAAAAAATATTGTGAAATATTATTACAATTAAAAAAATTCTATTTTAATTTACTTAATTTATTTCTGTGATCAGAACAAGCTGAATTTTCAAAAAAGTAAAAAGTACTTTGTAAAGTAATTTTTGAAAAGTAATGTTTCAGTCATTTAAAAAAAAAAAAAATATATATATATATATATATATATATATATATATATATATATTTAAAGAAATTATTACTTTTATTCAGCAAGGGTGTGTTAAAATGATTAAAAGTGATAGTGAAGATTTATATTGTTAGAAAAAAAATCTATTTTGAATAAATGTTGTTCTATTTAACTAATCCTGAAAAGTATCACAGATTCCCAGATTTTTTTTTTTTAATTAAGCAGCACATCTGATCATAACAGAGAATCAAATAAGCATATTAGAAAATGAATGCAGGCTTGATGAGCATAAGAGACTTCTTTCAAAAACATTAAAAATAGTAATGCTTAAAACTTTTGACCAGTACTGTATATATAGGATTAATATACTGTATATTTATTCTTTTTCTGATCATTTGCAGCAGGTATTTGTTTTTATAAAAATTATAAAAATGAAAAATTATATCAAAAACTTTTATGACATGCTGAAACAAGACTGCACTCACCATTCTGGCAAAGCATGCAGTGAGATATCCACTTCCTGAACCCACATCCAGGGCTGAGGCTCCTTCTTTTAACTTGTCACTGAGAACCTCAAGAGCATGTGCGTGCTACACAAGCAATCATTCATTCATTAGAACATATTAAATATGACAGTTACATCTACTTTTAGAAGGGTTTGTCTGACTTACCATATGAGGGGCACTAATTGTAGCCTTGAATCCTTTATAGAGAGAAAAAACAACAATGTGTAAGTGAAAAATGGCTCAGCACTCTTCAGTTTATTTCATCTATTTTGAAACCAACATGCCTGATGTTGAAAGAAATCACCTATGGACTGGGGAGAATCAGCATAAGGGTGGTCTCTTGAATAAATCCCTCTGTCGGTGGCAAGCATAGCATTAAAGACTCGGTCACTGTGGATAACTCCATGATCTGTCACAGAAAAACACATATGCTATGCTAGTAAATCTATATCCATTAAATTACATAAATCTGTGTATTGACATACATATGTACAATAACATCCTATATGACTATCTATGTCTCTATCTATTTATACATCTCTCCACTAACCTCTCAAGCGAGTGATGAGCTCTATATGTGTTTTGCCACTAGAGATCCATGCCATGGTTCTGGAGAGCAGCAAACCCATAGGGACCGCTACTGCTGCCAGTCTGAGCACAGTCTGCATTGCCTGACTGGCACCGCCTGCAACAAATCACATTTTCATTTCTTGTTCATTCCACAAAAATCACTTTCATGTTCAGACAGTCTTTTCACTCTGAGATACACCTGACTTGAGTCTTCAGTTATTACCCTGCTGAAAAAAGAACCAACTTAAACAACTTATTCTTTGCCAAGCTGGTCTACAAAGTCTAGAAATCCCCTTTTAATCCAGCCAAGAGCAGTCTCGCCTAGCTGGGAGGAATAAAGCAGCAAACCTAAGCTTTTTTTCCAGAAGGGTACAATGAGAGTTGTTAAAAAAGAATGCATGATGTTTAAACCAAACGAGTAAGTTTAATTGAATTTGACTTGTGACGCATGTTATGCTGTGTTTGCTCATTTTAATAACTTTAATGTCTGGATACCCGTCTTTAGACCTCAGACCACTGATGCGTCCAAATATGCGTCCTTCCTTGATTCAGGTCAACAAACAGGAGAATCGGATCTGACCTAAATGTTGCAAGCCAAACAGCAAATAGACAGTGAAATAACCAGAAATAACAGAATATTATTCTATATATACGCAACAAACTGGGCTTTAAAATGTTATACGTGGTTTTCTTATCACACAACTAAACATTAAAGAGTAATACAATAACAATATGCAGCACCTCAAGTACAAGTTTACACAATGTTGTTTTAAAATGCTAGATTATAGACTAAATGCATAACTGCCAAGAGAGATCAAATGTCCTACTTGAAAAATTCGACCCGATGTCAATGTGCTGAAGAAGTAAACGGAAGTAGCGTTTCCAAACGTATCTCTTCGACCAATCGTATTCACGGAAGTATTGACGGACAGGTGTGACGACCAATCATATTCGACGGGTAATCCCTGCCGGTTACGTGCATCTCCGTAGCAGAGAAGGCAAAGCAATCAGAAGTATGGGTTTTACATGCTAACTCTTGAATTTATTTCTCCTTTTAATGTGTGATTTTAGGTCTGTGCTGCATTGAGAGCATTGTACTTTAAGGTAGGCACCACTGCTTTAGTTTTAAGATTGATCATTTTCTACAGCTCCATTATACGGGCTCGCTTAAAGAGCTAGTAATCAATGTCAACAGTCGTTAAGATTTTTGAGAGCTTGCCATGTAAACAACCAGCAAATGAACACTATTTTGCATTATTTAGTCACAGAAAACATGACAGGGCTGCCTTTTTCATTTTCAACCCATGATTGTTGATATCCCATGTATAACTTCAACACGCGAGTTTGTTTATAAATGATTTTCCATTCAGAAACGTGATGATTGACGACATTGAAATCCACGCGGCTCGATCTAGTGGAGAACTGTGGTCTGAGATCTGCTCAAGTCTCCCAGAGCCTGAGGAACAGGATGCTGGGCAATTTACAGACTCATTTGAGCCTTCCTCACCAGGCAACCCACATTCAAACTCACCCAGAGCATCTTTTAGCCCCTGGGAACCAATGGCTGATTCTGACATTTACATTGCCAGTTTAGGTACAGGGAATAGCATTTGATAATCATGTTATTTAAATATGGCCTGTTTATTTGTTCTTTAAGAGCGTGTTGTGTTTCTACTGTACAGAAAATCGATTGAAGAGGATCAAGGGACAATCAAATGAAGTTACGTCAAGGGAAATGCTCCGTTCCTTGTCCCAGGCTAAAAAGGAATGCTGGGATAGATTCCTCCACGATGCCCAAACCTCAGAACTGTTCCAGGAAGGAAACTTCGATCAGAGGTTAGGATGAGGCATCTTGAACTATTCACCCTCGTTTATCATCGTCTACAAGTATTGTAAAAATTCAACTTGTATCATTTTCCTCACTTTAATTGTAGATTATAACTAATTTGAATAACATCTCTCTCTTAAAGGGACACTTCACCCATTTGCATTAAGCTTTGTATCTTTAGAAACCCAGTCATATTTCTGAATGGTCATAGTTTATTAATTGTTAATAATTGTGTGATGTTGACTATAACCTCTGCAAATTTACTCTTACAAAAACACAGCCATTCCTCCATACATTTTACTGTGTAATCTAAAGTAGACCATTTCTCACAGAAATGGTCTACTTTAGATTACACAGTAAAATGTCAGGGGAAGGTCAGGATCTGGCTTGTCCAATCTAAAAAACTGAATTTATTCTGCTCGAACCATTCTGTTGCTGACTTGCTCTTCGACTGAGTCTGTGAACCAACATCGCATATAAATATGTTTTGCTACTAAGCCAGATACGATGCCCACATATAACTCCCATGTTTTTTTTAAGAGCCTGTTTTATTAATAATTAGGATTTGGGTCAAGATTTTAGGAGCCATTCATTCTGATTATGTTGAACAAATGCCATTTATAATTTCTATGGTCAAATGATTTTAGTGTGGATGTAATTATTCAGTGTTGTCTTTTCATGCAGTGCTTTGGAGCAGTTCAAGCGCTGGATGTCTCCTGAAAGGGTGGCCATCAATGCAGAGGAGCTGGAGTTACTTCTTTTGCCCACACAGAACAGTGAGGCTCTTGCTAGCTCAGCCCAAACTGACAAGCCATGTGAGGAGGAAGAGTGCCCAAGCCCAGAGAAATAATCACATTCCAGCGATAACCTGACCAGCAGTATTAGGGGAATTAAGAGTATATGGGCTCTTGTTGTGGAAAGCAACTAAATTATGATCCATTTAATGGGATCATTTGTTTCACATAGATAAATGAAGGTGTCTTTGGTTGTTTGTCTCCCTTAATCCAGTTTTCAATTCAAGGTACATTACTGTATCATATTGAAAGAAATACATGAGTGATTAAAAAAATAAAATCTCTATCTTGGAGACATTGCAGCCAGAGGAACTTCACTACATTATCATGAAACATTCCATTTATGTATCATCAAATGTATTTTTATTATTTACTTGTGATTTTTTTTTTGCTATGTACTTACTCCTTTCCTGTAGTATTGAAACTTGTATACCCTAAACCAAACATACATTTTTTTCATTACATCATTTTATTTACGCATTTGTATGAATTGATAATCAAATGTCTGGCATGTGAACATTCTCCTAAATTTGAATGTAGGTTAGTGGACTAAATCAAACATGAGTAGAGAATTGTGTGTGTTTTAAAACATTTTAGTAACTGTTCGCTTTATCTAAAAGGATAATAAAAACTCTGAAGGAGCCATAATGAGATTCCTTTGTGACCTTTGTAGTGATGCATACTGATATGTTTGCCCAGCATTAACCAATAGATGTCACTATTGTTGAATATGGATGAGTCACACCTTTAGGGCATTCCTGTCATTTTGTTCTGGAAGCATTATAGCATATGATTATAGCTTTGTTCCTCAGCTGACCTCTTTAATTATACATACAAATTTAATATTGTGTGTGTAAAAAATATTTATTGCATGAGTGCTATATTCAATATTAAAATGTAAGTTTTTCTGCTTCCAGTTTCTTCCTCAACATCATAAGTTGTTGTTGGGGTAGTTTACAATATTTTGATTAGGCTATTTTTGATTATTTATTTGAATATTTCCTCGATACATTAATGAAGCTTGGAGAGAAAAGCTAATTGGTCAACGCCTCTTTTCAGTGTCTCGTTTGTTTATTTGTAAGTGTAGTTCTTTCATTACTAATACGAAAACGTGGGTGTGTCTCAAAACCTTGCGAGCTGCTGGACGTTGGATATTCAAAATAAGAATTGTATTTAAATGCGTTCATTTTTAATTATATATATTTTTTTGTTTAACTGTTGTTTTTTGTCGATTTTATTTTTTAAATTAATTTTCTTAGATTTATTCATTTAGCAGACGAGGTCTGAAATCGTGTTGGAACAATGTTGGATTATGTAAGCAGGCTGGTCGTTACTGAAGGGTCCTCACTTGCGCGCATTGACGTGTTGAAGGATGCGCGTGTCTGGAGGCGATCTTCGCGCCGAATCTATAACCTACACAAGTTGTGAAGCTTTCAAGAGGGACATTTACACGGGTCGCATTTAATAGACAACGTAGTGATTTACTCAGTCTGTGAAGAAGTCTTACCTGTATCCTTTTAAAGAGTAGGCTAAGTGCTTTTGGATCATGCATCATCCACTGAAGAAGTGATCAAGAGGACAAAGGTGGGCAATTCATCCTTATTGAAATAATGCAGTGTGTTTATCGCAATAATATTTTAATTAGAACGCTAAATTTGCCTATTAAACAATCAGACAATGTTGCAAGGATTTTTAATTGATTAATCAAGTAAACCAATAATTGTCTGTAAATGCAAATATTCAGAATTACAGTCGTATCTTTATTGAAAACATGCATTTGACGGATGTTAGATTAAATAATTGCTCATCAGTCATTAATTTTATTCATCCAATGGAGTGTTTCGTCCTCTAAACTCATTTATCATCAGAGGAAAATGTGTGACGTCAGGCTCTCGTTGCTCATCTCACACTCTTGAGTTACAGTATAGCCTATTAGATTGAATCTGACTTTTAGGGTTGTGGGCAATATGACTCAACCAACGGTTAAATTGCCTTTCTCTCTCGTGCTTAGAGAATGATCTTAGTAATCCTGTCTTCTTCCTTTAAACTTGAGATGTGTCATTCATCCAGTTTGGTGGGATCATTCTGTGATTACCCAACAGAACCGATCTCAATCACTGTATAATTAAATGCAACATGCATGACTTTGCCAGTCTCACAATGTTGTTAATGTTCAGGTGAATGAACAACTGGGAACTGCTGTTATTTCAACCTGTTAATGGCTTTTTGGCAAAAGGTAAATCCATCTATTTAATTAGCTGAAATAATAAGCAGGCTCTGATGTGTTTTCTTGTTCTATTATTTCATATTTTTCCATTTATCCTCTAGTGAACACTTGTGAGCATCTAACATCTTGTATAAGGGTCCTCTAATAGATAGAAGCCAAAATGCCTGCTGAAGTTATTCAGTCTTAGCCAATTTAAAGTGACTTCTTACAAGTATGTTCAAATGGCTGTTGATGGAATTTTATTTCAAAGAGATAAAATTGGTTCCTCCTCAGTACACCTAATGCACTGTAGATTTCAGAAAATGGTGAAAGACTTAAACTGATATCTCAATCTTGCAATGATTGAAGTCAAAAATTATAAGCAGTCATGAATCACGTCAAGATAATATTTGTGTATCTTATCACTTATGTGAGGTCAGAGAACCGATCAAAGAGAAGATTCACTTGCTGTTTCTGCAATATGATCAGTTCATTTAATCAGTTGTAGATTAATTTGCCATTTAAGTCTATCCTTTATTTAAAAGAGATTGGTCTTGTTCGAGTACATATCCACTTTAAATTACACACAAATAAACCATCCAATCCTGTCCGGTGTAGTGATCTGTGTTTATTTTAACAAAGGGCATTTAGATCTAAAGAGGTACTGAATTTGTTTCAGACCAAAATGCTTCATCATTGGTTCTCAAAAATGGGTCGCAGATCTTTTCTGACTGCAAGGTTAAAGAAAATACAACCCGGTCTAAATTAAATGTGAATTTACATAACTGACCACCACAGTGTTTTGTGTGGTAAATTATTAGCTGCCAACAGCATGAAAACAGTTAAATTCAAGACATTTAGAAGATTGTTAAACTTCCTATTTAAATTGCCTGTAAGCAATATCCAAAATTTTGAATATCAATAATAATTTTAATCATGTCGTTCATCGGTTTGTCTTGGCAATACATCATCATATGTGACCTTGGACCATAAAACCAGTCACATGGGTCAATGTAAACATATTCTGAAATCTTAATAAATAAGCTCTCAGTTGATTTATGGTTTGCTAGGACAGGACAATTTTGCCCGAGATACAACTATTAGAAAATATGTAATCTGAGGGTGCAAAAAAAAAAAAATCGAAACATTGAGAAAATCGCCTTTAAAATTGTCCACTTATATTCATGATTTATCATTCACTCACAAAAATAAATGTTTTATATATTTATGGTAGAAAATCTACATGAAACATGAGATTTACTTAATATCAAAGGCGTAAAATCAAAGCGTGATATTTACTAAACATGATATTTACTTAATATCCTAATGATTTTTGGCATTAAAGAAAAAAAAAACCACAAATGTACCCGTGCTACTTGTGACTGGTTTTGAGATCCAGAATCACATATTTATACATCAGAGTACATAATACATATACATCATAATTTATTCCTGTGATGGGAAATCATTACTTCAGTCTTCAATGTCACATGATCCTCAGATCGTTATTCTGACGCTGAATTGATTATCATCAGATTGATCTCATGAAATGGCGTATGCATGACACGCCAATTCGTATTTTCATTTTTGGCGTGCCATCAACATGCATAATCGCTTTTAAACGTGTTTATGAACGCCGTTGACTTAACGTTACATTACTATATATATATATATATGACCTACCCCAACCCCGTCCCTAAACCTACCCGTCACTGGGGTTAATACCATTTATGAGTCTTCCCCTAACATCCTATGGAAAAAAATATCACTCCCCAGATGTAGATCTACATTTTGCTTTGTTTCACTCAGACATTTAACGGCGTAGACATACACGCATACACACGCATAGCTCAAAATGAGTGTAAATAACACGCCACTTGACTTAGAAGTGGTGTGTATGTTAACGCAAAAGTCATGATGTCATGTTGTTATTATCAATGTTGAAAACTCTTTCTTTGATGAAACGAAAGTTCAGAAGAACAGCATTTATGTGAAACATTATAAATGTCGTCACTTTTGAGATACAGTGCTGAATAAAACTATTTCTTTAAAAAACGCTTACCTCAAAATTCCAAATGAGTGTAGGCTATATAAAATTAAAGTTTATACATTGTTTACATATCTATTCAATTTATTTCAAACAGGTGCCTGTGTTTGCTGTCACCATGGACTATCTACATAACGAATCGTGGATAAACATGTCTTTAGATGCATCCGCGTCATCGTTCAGTGGACTCGAGCTCCTGATGGACCTGAAGCCGCTCTTCATCCCTCTTTATGCAGTGCTAGTCCTGGTAGCGTGCTCTGGAAATCTTGTCCTCCTCATCCACATCGGACTGAACAAGAAACTTCACAGCACCACAAACTTCCTCATCGGAAACCTGGCCCTGGTTGACCTGGTTATGTGCCTGTTCTGCGTTCCCCTGACCGCGTTTTACGCCTTTGATGAGCGCGGTTGGGTTTTCGGACAGTTCATGTGTCATTTTGTTACCCTGATGCAGACTGCGACTGCGTTTGCGGCAGTCCTGTCATTAACCGCCATCGCGGTGGACCGATACGTGGTGGTCGCCTACCCAATTCGGCGGCGAGGAGGTCGTTCCTTCTGCGTCTGGTTGGTGGTCAGCGTATGGCTCTGTGCTTTGGCAATGTCCACCCCCACTGCTTTGCACACGGTGTACCTGGACCTGAGTGCAACTGGCCACGAAATGGCAGTTTGTGAGGAGTTCTGGCACGAGCAGGAGCTCGGTCGTCTAATATATTCATGTTTCTTCCTGCTTCTTTCCTATTTTGTTCCTCTAGCAGCAGTTTCCATTTCCTACTGCGCAATCTCCTGCCACCTGCAGCACAGAGCTACTCGGCTCATGGCCGCTACACCTTCCAACCAGGAAAAGTGGGGGCGCAAGAGACGCAAGACTTTTCGTCTCCTCCTGGTGTCTGTGCTGTCATTCGCGTTCTCCTGGCTCCCCTTGCAGGTAGTCAACCTCATTCGCGACCTGGACACGGACTTCGCCATCCTGAGCAAGAATC
Organism: Pimephales promelas; assembly: GCF_016745375.1. Next base: position 18,443,110 of record NW_024121099.1, on the reverse strand, counting down.
ACGTCAATGTGATACAGGTGTCGTGCCACTTGCTAGCCATGAGCTCGGCTTGCTACAACCCCTTCATTTATGCTTCTCTTCACAAGAAGTTCCTGTCATATCTATGCCAGAACTTATTTCAAAGAAGAAAACCTCATCGTACTCAGAGCAGCCTCACAACCTCCATCCGAATGATCCGCATGAATACTTCTAGTACTCTAGATGACATTCCCATGGCCATTAGTAAGATTTCACAAGATTGAATCTTCACCACACAGTTGTTGCTTCTTTAGGTGCTAGAACTGAACAGCCTGAAGGCAAATTCTGTACCACCACAACTGTTTTGTTAAACCAATGATTCTTTTTCTTAAAGCTATATGAAATTAGTCATTGAGCCCTGAGGGGAAATGTTTGTATCTGCTAGAAATGTTAAACATGTGAACCGATTTTTCATATCTCCTGGCCAGTAGATGGCGCTGTGCCAAAGCTACTGGTGTACCCTCAGGTCATGCTTGTGCTGACTTGTACCAAGTTGTGCGTGAATATGCTAAAGGCTTTGCAGAGATATAGCCTCACGTCCATTTTGGCTTGCTCTTTGTCTAATTCGTTTGTGCGCTATATTGGTACATGATTCCATAACTTTGTCGGCATGGTCAGTTTGCATTTGTTTCTTACTGTTTATCAAAATTCCTACTACGAATACACACAGGTGGTATCTATGAAAAAAAAAAATCATTGTGCTTCTGTATTCATTTAGTGGTATTTTAAGGCAATGTATTAATTATGCATGTCCATTAGTTTAATGTGAAGCACTGCACTCAAGTGTCCATTAGAGGTTTACTTAACAAAAACCCTTCTGTAATACAACTCAGTATAATACATCAAATAATAATTCAATGCAATAAAGGTGTAGCAAGTTAAGCATGCATTCTCAGTATATTCTTTGATAACACGTACATTTAAAACATTGGTAACGCATTAATAAGGTTCCATTTGCATTAGTTAACTAGTTATGAACTAATATTACTTCTAAAGCATTTATTAACCTTAGTTCATGTTCATTTCAACATTTACTAATACATTTTGTAAGACTAATGTGACGAACACGGACTAATGGGAACTCCTGTAACAATTAATTAAATTTACTATACGTATTACTTTTTGTTAGGTAATGCGTTAACTAATGGGACCTCATGGTAAAGTGCTAAATGTTTTACATAAAATATATTACAAATATTATTATTATGATGATTTCTTATATTTTATTTTAAGGTGAGTCAGTCTGTGCTTTAGCAGTTGATTTTTTAATAATTGAGACAAGTGCCTGTTTTTGAACCGATTCATTTAGGAATGGAACATATGATCATTTTTATGAGTGAGTCATCTTATTATATATTCAACTTATTCAATCAAAAACACTGATGCTGCATTTCACATAACAAAACACTGTTGCTAACAAATGGGGACTTTTTTTGGAATTATTTGCTTGGCCAGAGCAAACACAGACAAAATAATTGGCAATTTTTTTTTTTCTAAAAATATCCCATAAATGTTAGTTCTCAACATTATTACTTTTTTTGTTTATTGAACTGTTGTATAAAACTGGCATCTGAGCTTCCGCTATGATTTCCTGCGGCATGAGCTTGATATTGCATTAGCCTACATAAATTTAAAATAGATTTACAGTATTTAAATAGATTTTTTAAAATAAAATGTCTTGATATAATTATCAAAGATTTAAAATAAATAATACATGTCCATTTATTGCATAATATGAACATTATATATTCATGTGGCTTTAGTTCAGCAGATGGCAAATGAGCCAAATGAAAATGACCTAATAAACATCCTGCATTTATGGAGCGCATTTCTGTAAAAGCATAAAAAAACAAAAAACAAATTATACACCACACTTCATGACCTCACATAAATCATAACCGCTTACATTTCAGTAATTTCTAGTTAATGCAATTATGCTTGTTATACTTTAAACAAAAAGCTAGTGAATGCATCTAATATTGTAATTTACCTCAGATTAATTATGAACTGAAGTGCATGAGGAGTCTAGTGTACGCCCAAAGACCTTGAATGTAGTATGGATTGTGTTTTGTACACTGCACAGTATTTAGGTATACTGCACACCATCTTCAAAGGAAAATGCACAAAACACTGTCAGGCTGCATAAAAGGCCATGGACTCTCTAATACTGTATTATAAAAGTACTTTCATCTGCGGCACTTTCTGTTCATTCTTCCCCCCTTTTTGTTTTATTCACTTGGCTGCTTTCATATTGTTAGGCATCGGAAAACAGATGAAGCGTAAGTGTTAGACCACTGATGGTTTTTCTAATGTTATGTTTTCCTTTAAAGGAATAGTTCACTTTTAAAAAAAACTTTTGCTGATAATTTGCTCACCCCCATGTCATCCAAGATGTCCATGTCTCTCTTTCTTCAGTTGAAAAGAAATTAAGGTTTTTGATGAAAACATTCCAGGATTTTCTCCATATAATGAACTTCATTGGGAACCAAACGGTTCAAGGTCCAAATGAGAGTTTCAGTGCAGCTTCAAAGGGCTTTAAACGACACCAGACGACGAATACGGGTCTTATCAAGTGAAACGATCAGTCATTTAAAAAATAAATAAAAAAGTTTAAGTTTTATAAAGCACAAATGCTCGCCTTGCTCTGTTTTCTGATGAGCGTTCGTGACTCTCATGTTCAAACTCGTTCATCAAAATGAACAAATATTTTTTCGAGTCATGACTCGAAGGGTCCTAGATAAGACCCTTATTCATCGTCTGGAGTCGTTTAAAGCTGCACTGAAACTCTCATTTGGACCTTGAACAGTTTGGTTTCCAATGAAGTCCACTATATATGGAGAAAATCCTGGAATGTTTTAATCAAAAACCTTAATTTCTTTTCAACTAAAAAAAGAAATACGTGGACATCTTGGATGACATGGGGGTGAGTAAATTGTCAGCAAAAGTTTTTTTTTAAAGTGAACTACTCCTTTAAGTCATCTGCGCCCTCAGGCGTACATTTATTAATTTTGCACTGAAATCAGCAGGATGTGGAAAATAATGTGCATATTAATTTGTGTCTACAGTATTGTTCTAAAATGGTGCAATTACACACTTTTAACTTCCTGAGTGTCTCTTATTCAGAATCCCAGACTTATAAAATGATGCATTTGGTCAAGAAAACTACAGGAGTATAAGGGATAAAATATACACATTAACAAGATGAGCGATTAGAGCCCTTCTGCCAAGTACATGCCTGAGATTTGCCAAATCAGACAGTAATTAAATCGCTATCAGCCAGGTGTTTCATAACATATTCACTGCATTCCTTCTCTGTTAACTCAAAAATGCAGTCTCAAAAATAAATGTGCATTTGTCTTAAACAACTCTAAATGTACCATGAAATGCCAATCAAATGTTTGAACATTTACATATTTGAAAATGCACTACGAAGCACTCAACATAAAATTTCTGCTACAGGGTCAGTCTCCCAGACTAAGCACACTGAATAATTCAACCCAAAAGTGGCACAAAGTCAAATAAAAGTAAAAAGTCAAATAAATAATAAAGAATGGTATGGTATGAATCATGGTACACATTAGGTGTGTAAAAACAGAGCCACTGTCGATGATTACTCATGGGCACCAAGCTATTAAATATTTACCTTATAAAAATATAAGGTTTGATAAATAATGTTTCTTGCAAGGTACAGTAAGAAAGAGATTACTCACATTTACAGTATGATAAAGGATGTTTCAGACTCTTTGTCCTTTTGTCTACTGTCCGTCCATCCATCTAACATGCACACATCGGTAAAGGAACTCTTTATGCCAAAACAGTTCCATAGTTTAATTGTTGTATCCCTCAATTGCGTCATGGGGTCTATACGGCCCCAATCGACTTTTATTTAATAAAAAAAAGGTTACCTTCATCTCAGTGGAAAAAGATTTTTTGACTTTTCATCTATCTATACACACACACAAAAAACTGGTCTTGATTCGGTTGTTCTGAAGGTATGTCAAAAAAATGTTTACACTTCTGGTCTTTGGGGTCAATATGGGAAATGTGAAAACAAACTAAATATATTTTCTTCATGTGTCAAAAAAAAAAAATCTGGCATAAATCTGAAAAAATGAAGAAACAGAAACAGAAATGAATTTACACAGAAATGAAGGCCTAGTACTAGAGCATAAATGCAATGTATCATAAAAAAAATAATATTTCATTTGCAAGCTAATGGCGTAGTTGAGGAATTGTGTGGTATATGGATACAAAAGTACTTTATATCTCCAAAAACACAGCATTAATGAATAGATGAGAAGTAAACAAAAAAAAGATATCATTGTATCATTTAAAATGTATATTTTTGTACAATTACTCAATCAATTTGAGCCCAGAAGTGTAAACAGAAAACGAAGACCATTTGAAGGTTAAATGACTGCATAATACTCATGTTTAACAATTTTTTTTTTACATTTTTTTCCAGTGATAAAGAATGTTTATGAAACGTTTAATTCATTACATATAATCAAAATCAAAAATTGATTAAAACTAAATCCATAACATGATCTCATGATGGGAACCCCTAAAATGTTCTATATATGAAGCTCCTGACAGAACCCTTAGAGTATGAACATCCTTCTAAACATCTCTTTCAATGTTTCAGTCAAAGAAAGAAAACCATGGAGTTTTGAGATGATATGAGGGCGAGTAAATAATGGCACATTTGAAATCTCTTGTGTAATCAGGAAAGCTTCACAAGAAATGAGAAGCAGACTCACCAGAATGGCACGTTTATGGATGAATATTCAAAGGGAGTGTGGGCTGAATATTGAATACGGGGAGGAAATTGATTCAAAGCTAATTACAAGAAAACAGAGGAGGTCCTTGTGGGCTTTTTTGTAGAGTCTGGCTAGTTTAAAAGATGAAAAGTAAATTGGCATCTGACAAAAGTGGGGAACAAGCCTCTCAACAGAGATTCTCACCAGCAAAAAGGCATCAATTATGGTCCATCTAAACCCTCTCTCTCCCTTCACCTCGAAGTTTCCCATCTGCCACTATCCTGCATCAAGCATCTGGAGCTTGTTCTATACTAATACAACGATTTTCTGTTAGATTGCTAGTGTCAAAATCGTGATTATAGCTGCCTGCATGAGTTTTATTTTAACAATAGTTTGAAACATGCTGCTGAACCATGGACTTAAGAGTATATTTTCACACATATGCTCCCCCCTCATAATCGGATGAATAACCAGAAATTTACATTTATGTTCATTTCCACATGGATGGACATGTAATCAAATATTCATGGGAGCTAGCTTCGCCTAATCAGTGCAAGCTGAAACAACTGTTTGCTTGTCCATGCAGATATAGAGAAAAAAAAAAGGCTTAACCACTGCAATGGATTATTAATTTTCTACTTCTATTCAGCTTAATATGACTCATCATATGAGAAAACAAGAGTCACCGAATTACCTGCTGACGCTGAACATAACAGGGAACTTCCTAATCGCCCTTAAAGATGATGGCGCTACATTTAAGTTTATTTCCTGGGTTTCTTTCTTTCATTTTAAAGATGCAAACCATATTTATGTAATCACTTTTTTGAATGTTCACTTCTAAGTTAAATTAGTTGTGATTTTAGTTATGTGTAAAAAATGATTTTTTGGTGAAGTAAATACTACTTAAAAAAAATAAACCAATGTAATTTACATGAAAAAGTTAGTTCAGGTAAGAATTAAAAAAAAAACGAAGTAAATTCCATATCAGTACTTAATTTAAGCGAGTAGAAATGGAAGTGTAAATATCAACTCAATGAAATTAAGTAAAAATTACTCAACTTTTCTGATACTGGGGTTCCCATCATGCACTGGACCTTGAATAATTAATGAGGTTAATTTTTCACTGGTTTCCAACTTTCCAGCTATTTACACTATTTTATCATCGATTTTTGTTGTCAGTATTAGTAACTTGCCATTTTGTGACATTTCGAGTAAATTTTTTGCTCAAAGTGACACATTCAAACACAAAAACGACCCATCAAATGTTACCGCCAGTACCAAGTATTGAGGTGTTTGCATTCACATGAGGCTTAACATCTGACATGATGTAATATAAATTATTTAGATGATCTAAGTAAAGCACATACTATAAATGACTAATAAAATTCAACATTATTGTTTTAGTGAAATGTAATACAAAAGCAAAGGAAATCGATATTAATCAACCTTTCACTGGCCGAGTTAAAATGACTTATTTTCTGTAAAGTTTACTTAATTCCATATTCCAAGCAAATTTAACTTAAAGATTTCTAATTAAAGCTACTGATAAATATGTTTAGGTTTTTACTTGGCAAATCTTTGTAAATTTACTAGAATTTTCTGAGCAAGCAAGCTTTTTTCAAGTAAATCCTACTCCAAATTTTTTACAGTGTAACATTAATAACATCATTAAAAAGCCAGAGAAAAAATTACAGTTCAATTATAACTATTCATGTTTTGGGGGATTTTTGTTTAATTTTCAAATAGTTCAAAGTCGTCATTTCAATTTAAGATAATCAGTTTAACAAGAGCTAATTTTTCTTGTCTATGTAATCGTCACAGTATAATAATTAACAGTACTATATTATTTCAGTCGTTTATATATATTTCAGACTAAAATATTACATCAAATACACGTCCATTTCCAAACACTGAAAGGTTCCTCAAATAATCCTTTATTTTTCAGGGTGTTGTATAGAAATAGTCTCTAAAATTACAACACAAACATATATTTATATTATATTTTACAAAGTTACTTCAAATGATAGGTCTGGGAATTACCATCCTGCCCAAATAAGTGCACAGCAGTGTAAACACATTTAATTGAAGAGTCTCAAGCCATTCTCATGTCAGCTACGTTACACTCTGCTAGACAAAATGCATTACTGTCTTTCTATTTAGTTCCATCCACCAAATGCACTGTCCACTTGAGAGACAGAGGCAAATCCCCATATGCAAATAAGGCCTTCAGTGTGCTTCTGAAGGCATTTTAACTTCCATTTCTGATCGGCCCCATTTTGTCTGCAGAGTGAAGCAGCTTTTATCAACATGTTTCGTTTCTGCTTCACAAGCTTTAGTTTTGATGAATCTCTTCTCATAGCAATTACACTGTCTCTGCTTGGCAGTCATGCCCTCAGATTTAAGAAAATGTCTCCATAATGGCTTCAGATTAAGACCTGATCTCTGGGAAAAGCAATGAGTCCCCAGCTCCAGTTTATGCCGACTTGTTATCCGTGGCGGCTGGAGGCAGCTCTAATGAGTAGCCCAGAGTTAGCTGAGAGAAGGAGAGGGTGACCAAAGGCAGGGGCAATGCTTATCAATCAACACTTATTTGAATTAATCCCTCACAGAGCGGCAGAGGTGATGCATTAAAGCATGCAATGCCACTGAGTTCTACCGTGCTTTCCGGAAAATACGTCTCACATGACTATAAATTTCACCGGGTTAAAATTGCATTGTTAAAGCTACACTGTGTAACTCTTTTAGTTTATTCTTAGCTAAAAACACTTAGTTCTTTCAAAAATATATGTGCTCATTAATGTATATTTACTTTGTTCAAGTAATAAAGTATTCTCGTGAGTGTATAATATGCCATTGAAAATACATACGGGTAAGGGGTTCTAATGTCGGTCGCCATGTTGCCCTTCCATCTTGAAAGTACATTAGCCAAAGAGGGACATACCCGTTAATTCAAGCTTCGCCTTTCGCGTTTACGTTTGAGTTAACACTCATGGGCGAGGTCAAACTGGAAGCCATGTTAATCTTGGACTACATTGGCCACCGTAGGAGTTAAAACGAAATTGGAATTGAAAGGAACAGAAACTAATATTTACTGGATGATCATATATCTTTTCACCGCTAGATGGGGGTAAAAAAAAAATCACAGAGTGTAGCTTTAAGAAAGCAAAGACAGGTAAATCACAGCAAAGCATAAGTCAAGTTTTAGCAAAATACCAATAGCTCTAAATTAGGGATATTGGTACTTTGTAAAACATAACTTTTAAAACAATTTAAAAATAAAAATGTATTTCAGTTCCTCTGACTCCACAACATCCTTCAAATTTTTAGTACTCAGAACAGAACAGGAATGACAAATGTAGGGCCTGTTTACTGTAAAAAAAAATAATCCTGTAAAAAACGGTATACTACTGGCAGCTGTTGTTGCCAGCATCATACCGTAACTATACGGTGTGTTACTGTTTTTGTGTTGGAGCATATAGCTGTTAAATTAAAGTTTTATACTGTAGCTGAAAATACAGTATTTAGCTGTTAATTTCAAAAACAGTAACACACCGTATTTTTACGGTATGATGCTGGCAACCACAGCTGCCAGTAGTTTACCGTTTTTTAGGATTATTTTTTACATGTAAAGATGGCGTCCACACCAACATACGCGTCTGCTGCTTTAAATGTACAAGATCTTTAAAGGCCCACTGAAGTAACTTGTAACGCGCCGCTTTGTATGATGCGTTGACGGAATTACCACTGAAACAGGAAGCAAGGCGGGGCATAATTTATGTCTCCTCCCCCTTTTCAAATAGTCAAGAGCGTTTAGTTTACCTCACAGACTGCATGACGTACTTGACAGCACCATGGAAGCGAATCCGGGCACTGATGACACTGATTTAATAATAGAGGTGAGAATATATTCTAGCCATTTCATTCTTAACCAACGTACAGTTGGAAAACGGAATAAAACTGAAGCGTTTGAGAAACCGAACACACATCTCCAACCCATATTGTTTTGGAACGGACCAGCTTTTTTATAACCTAAAGGGTAACATATTCATACTAAAAGCTAAAAAACTTTGATTTTGATTTCAGGGGGCATTTAAATTCAGATGGATTCTGATTGGCTGTCATTGTTTTTATCGTTAATCAGTGATTCAAATGATATTGTTCCTCTGTCATTATCGTTATAGTTGTGGTGTAGATGCTACTATTCGTTAACATTTTGAATTATTTTTAAAACTAAATCTTTATTTTTATCTTTCCAGTTGTTGTGTACAGGCCTTATAAGTATAAAGCAAACATAAATCAGATGATGATGGAGAATATAAGGCTATTATACCAGCCTTAACAGGAATTCTCATTTAAATGCTCAAATGGAGCTCAACAACCAGGCATTTATGACACAGCGTTTATTGAGAGCATTGATGTACAAAGGTATTGTCCATCTTTTTGATCAAGAGCGGTGTAAAGTAAAATGAAATGAAAAGGTCTGTTAGTATGTTTCATTATTATGCAAATGCATGACTCAGAAGTTCAGTGACCTCAGAGATCTCATTTTCATGCTGCACCAGAGAACAGTGTCTGGTTTACAAACACTGGTGACTCTGGATGAGGTTAGAAGTATAGACGGCTGGGGTAAATGCTTTAAAATGATTTTTCACAGAGAAAAGAAAGTCCTGAGTAGTACTGAAAATGACCAATGAAATATATATGAGAAAACAGCATTACACTTGAGGCTAGGTGCTCTTCTTTTGAAACATCTGCTTTTCCACAAATGAATAAATGTATGTCCATGAAATATTGATGATAAAATCAATATTCCGCTATAATAAAAAGAAACCACAAACCAACCTAGCAAAAAGACGAATACTGCAACAATATTATACGGCAGTGATATTAATACTGAAGTCCTCTTAGGTCGTTTTCACTGAAATCAATAACTGAGGAGGGGGAATTTCAGGTTCAGTTGTTCATATGATTTGGACGAGAGGACTAACACAGCTGCTTGTTTTGGATACTTGTTTTTTACAGCTGCAAGTGACTTTGTTGTGAGCTGCGTTTCATACATCGCTACAAATTTTCACAATAGACAATTTACCTTATTTTTCTTAATGCTTCACCTTTACCATTGTCTCTGGTAAAAGTTTGTCAGCGAAATCCAGACATTTCCATACGAATCTGCGCAATCAGAAAAAGAAAAAAGCTACTTGAAAGCTGCTTGGTTTGACAGCGACTTCTAGGTAACTACACTTGACTGTGGACCTTTTTTCCAGCAGAAGTTTGCTGAAATTTTGCTAATGATGTCACCTTAAGATATTAAAGTAGCAGAGGTTATTATGTCCATTTATTAGGAAATATCTGACACTGAACCGGTTAACATTGCATGTTTTTTTTTCTGACAATTCTGACAAAAGACACCTAACTGTGCATAATGTTAACCAAAAGCTAAATATCTTTTGAGGGATTTTTGAGCACACTTGTTTTTTTTTGTTTGTCTCCAATCTTAAACTGACACTTTATCCTGAAGCCTTTTTTAGCTTTTCTATTTTCAAGAAAGTTGTTGATATAAATTAATGCTCTAAAGAACTAAATTGCTTGTACGATTCTTTATGGTATTTCAGAACTTCATGTTTTGTAACATTAAGTTAACATTTACGCTATGCTTGTAAATGTTCTTTTTGGCAAAAAAAAAAAAAAAGGCAACTATTTATGATCAAATTCCCCTCTCACAATTTTTCTTCTTTAATATCTCATTTCTCTCATCACAGTGTGGAAGTAAAATGAATTGTGAAAGACAATACCTGTTGACTTTAAAGTATTAGTAAATTTAATATTTATGTTTATTTATAATAGCCTATCATTATATGTGTTCAGAGGAACAGTGGGCCACATTCAGTTTTACCTCACTATTAGTATGTCTTTCATGCGTCATGCTTCAAAACTAAGACAGGTGCAGTATATCTGTAAAACAGCTGCAAGTCATTTCCTCCCGGCAACATCCATCATATCGAGACACTCTCAAGCTATCAGAAGCATACTGATTTCCCCCACTTACATAGAGATCACACTGTTCCTCCACGCTCTCTGAGTTTATTTTATAGCAAGCATTGAAAGATTTACTACTTCTAAATTCGCTTTTTTCTTTGCGAATTTTTTGATTCTTGAAATGTGTCACTATACCACTCACAATAGACTCATATTAAAAATCACTGTTCAAAACTATTTGGTAATGAATATTAGGTGGGTCAACCATTGTTTTTGATTCTTAAAGTTTATATACAGCAACGGCATTGCCAAGTGGCATTTTTGAGTTTGGAAATGTATTGGTGAATGTTTATGCTGCAAAGAGACAACTGTGCCATAGTCACCCTGAAGTTTCCTTTATTAGCCAAAATGGATTCAACTATGACATTGGATATTATAATATGCCAAATTTCAGGGAGAAAAAAAAAATGTCTGTATGAGCGAGTCAGTTCATTCAATCAATTCAGTCAACTATAATTCATTCAGGAATTAAATTTAACTGCCTTTACAAAGTAATAACTGAATAATTAATTCACCTGATTCTCTCAAAACAGATTGCTCAGTGGTGCAAAATGGTCGATTCGTCATTGACACTGTTGATGTAGCAAAAATAGATGGAGAATTACTGACCATATTGTGTAAAGCATAATTTACTCACTACTAACTTCTTGTTTATCTAACAGTTGTACACAAACAATATCACACTTTAATGTGATTTTTAAATATGCATTATACGGTTTGAAATCAGAGTATCTACTAAATCTACTGTATATTAATCGAATTTAGCTAAAAGTTACCTAAAAATCTATTTCTTACAGAGATATAAGCACACAAAAAGCAAGCATTTTTGTCCTGATACATCTGTTGCTCTCTTTGAAAGAGGTTTAATATGGATTTCTTTGACTGACATTAAAAGGTCAAGGTGAAAATGCTGAAAATCTATCTGAAAAAACAAACAGAAAAATGGATATAAATTTATATTATACATGTCAACATAAAGAAAAGAAGAACAGACAGAAGTAAACACGTCTATAATGGTATATTTGTCTCTTGATATCCAAACCCTCACTTATCTCACTTGAGAAGACTGAGGAAAAGGTGCACCATCCAAGTCTATCACAGAGATAAGTGAGATGGAATACAAGGACTGATATGCGAATAAATCAAATGCCTCATGAATATTTATAATGCTGCTTACCTGCTCAATTAATTTGGATTTAAATGCCATGGAAACATTTTGAATCTCTAGCGGTGTGCATTTGGTTGATAAGGGAGAGTTGCAAAATTTGATTTTGCTTTCTTTCATAATCTTAGATTTGATTACAGCTCTGAAATTTGTTTATGTTGGACTGAGAATAAACAATACATCGGTATTGGTTCTGCATTATAAACAAACATCTGCATTTTATAATGATTTGTTTTTCCTGCAATGAATAGATTTTAAACATTCGTAAGCCAGTCTAGGTCTCAAAAGCCAGTTTCAAATTTGCATTCGCTAAAGAGCATTTTAAAATCTCCCGACCCAAATATAACTTTAACATGTCTATATGATTTCAAATAATCTAGAAAGGAAACAAAGTGAAGTAAAATGATTAAAATAGCAAGCAACAGAAGTTTGCTCTTTAGGGTAAACAGCAATATTATTCTGTATGAGCCAATAAAAGCACTTGTTTATTGGACAGATGGCAACATCAAATTGTGCTTATCTTGTAACATTAGCAATAGCATAACTGAAGAACTAAAAATATCATTATTGCTTCCAAGACATTATCATCATTTTTCCCACGGATCATTAATAATGCAAACAAAAGATTGCAGAGGAATCTAATTTAGTTCGTGGCTTCATTCAAGCCCTCTGCTGAAGTTTTCAGAATTCACACATATTTGGACACAAATCAAATGCCAACTAAGACCTGCCGTACAAGGCTGTTGCAAATCCATATTTCTGTAAAGTCAGCAGCATGGTAATTTGATTTAGTAAAACGTTTGCCGAGCATCATATAAGCAGCACCAGTAGAACATAAAACACGAAGAGCAAATGCCTTTCTGGCTTCAACCCTATATAAAATATATAAAACAGCTAGCAGATTTTTCAATCTGATTGCAAGTACTTTCCCAACTGGTCTCCATGAGGATTGAAGCACCCATAGAGAGAGATAAATCTACAAGTGGATTGTACTTGTAGTACACAGAGAGGGCACAGAGAATTTGAGAATGCCAAGGAGAAAAATTCATTCCAAGTCACAAACTGGACAGCTTCAGTAGGCTCCCAACAATATGCATGTGATGTAACTGCATCATAAAAAACAATTAATAGAAATGAAAATGCATGGCAGTAACTTATGATGCATCAAAATACGTTTGCTGATTTGCATTATAAGGCGACGTGGCAATGGTGGATGTTTAACTGCATCTGTTTAATGTTTAACTAAGTATTTACAACTTCTAACAGTGCTTCATTTCTCTAAGACGACAGTGTTGTTGGGCAAAAGAGGGTCTCTCTGGGTAGGTTTAGCACGACACCCTGTGGCAACTCTGCACCATTGCAGCTTGTGTTCACTAAACTATAAATTAAAATGACTTTTATTCAATCATTCTCAATTATGCATTGAATAACATTCTTCCTCCTGAAAAGTTTGTTGCATATTTTCAGTTTTTTAACACACAAATGTATTATTAATTGACCTGTGATTTAATTTAAGTTACATCAATACACAGAGCCTACAGGAAAAATACACACCAACCGGATCGTAATATGGATTTTTTTTAACAGATGCCTCAGGGTGGGCTTTGAGAAGCTGTTAACATCTCAAAACCAGTGTTAAATATGTAATGATGTGCTTCATGGTTTATTTGGAACCACATCAATACGTCTAAAGTCAAGGAACTCAATTCGGTATTAGTAAAACAAACAAAACAAAGGATTTGATGCTCATATATTATTTATTCCTTTTAAATATTTTCCTCTTATAATATACATTTCTATCTTAAATAATACAAATGCGCTGTGCTAGTTCTATTATTTCAAAGAATGCCCAGTACTTCCATGCTGCACTGAAATATATATATATATATATATATATATATTGTATAGACACGCTCGCCCACACACACACAAACAGCCATTCATCAAAGGAGCAAAGAGCTTGGAATTCATGGTCAGTTTTGTATACAGATAAATTAACGTAATCCTCTCTCCCTCTCCTCATTTTGGTACACAATATGTTGTATTTGCCATCCAGAACATTCTACATTTCAAAAATACATCATTTTGACATAAACAGCAACCATCAAGGAGTCTACTCAACCACACTGTCAAACAAAGCAAAAGCTCTGCTGAAATGTTCCACGAAACCGCTATGGCATTAACACGTCTAAACTGGCATATCTGACGCTGGGAGATGACATTAACTAAGAAAAAAGAAAGAAAAAAAAAAAAACAGAACAGAACGGAAGATCAGGACGAGATTATTTCACTTCTGTTTTTGTATAGTTTGGTATATATATATATAAAGGGCGTGTAACTACTAAACGACAGAAGTCATTTCTCAACTTCATCACAATGACATAATTACTTCTGATTGATTAACATTCACTTAGATCTCAATAATGTGAAAGGAATGGATTCAAAAACAAACCACAAATCACATCTGAACTTAAAAAAGCTTGTTAACCCAAGTCAAATAGTCTTTACGTAAAAAAAACAACAAACAGGTCTCCTCATTCATCAGAGGTTGACCTTTTTGGGAGTCCCTGTGAGTACAATATCACTTTGTAACTTATGTAAAGTCCTCTTGATTTCTGAAACAAGTCCAAAACAGAGAAGTGTAAAGGTCAGCATAGTGCGATCAGACAATCTTATCGATGCTTTTCAGCATAGATAAAAATGTGGTGAAAAACAAGCAGGCCGAAAAACGCGAAGAGGCTTGAGGAAAAACAAAACCAATCAACCAGTATTTCTTCACATAGCAGACTGAACTATTTAAAGGCACAAACAGACCATATAAAACAGCTTTCTCATTTCATAATTAGCAATCTTGTAACAAAACTACCATGTAGGACGAGAAGCAAAGGGCACATGTTGAAAGCAGGCCTGTGCACGCGAGATAAAGTTTGTCCATTCACATTTGTAACTGACAGTTTGCGAGTTCTCTCGTATCTTTGTACACGTACAACAAATACACAGTATTTTCCTGCATTGGAGATCAGTAGCAGGTGACATTTTGAACTGAGTCAGACTGCTGACTTGGTGAATGATACATTTTAGTGCAAACTAATGGAGTTGCGAAGGTGGATGTTAAGGAGTGGCGTGATAACCTTTGGTTCGCTGGGAAGGCAGAAAACGGGGAAACTCGGTGTAGGATATAAGGCAAGTCATGATGGGCGACGGGAGAACGAAAGCTCGTTACACATTGGTCAGTCAACAGAATGGTAAGTTAACCAAATGCATTCTGGAATATTTGGTCCGCCACATTAAATCTATGATCCCCCACACCCTGTTATGACGACTAAATGAATGATTGGCCAGTGCGTTGAGGGTCAAACCGATCGGTGCCTCCTAAAACATGGAGCTTGATCTAAAAATAAATATTTTTAACCTTCCATCCACAGATAATTAGTTCAATAAGGGTGCGTTTACTACCAAAAAGAGAATATTAGAGCTCTATTACATAATCCAAGGTCATTGTTAATGTACCTGCATTAATTTTTTCATTCTTTTTACACTCATTCAGCAAATATAAAAGATAACTGCAAAAATAAATACTCAAATTCATGGAGTGAAAAATCACATTTTGGCGATACCTTTGAACTCAAGGTAGTTGTGCTCAGAATGCTGTTCTATAAAGTCACAAGGGATAATAGTTGAAACTTAGTTTTTTTTTTTCAGGAGTGCTACACCGAGAGCATTTATCCTAAAGCATTTATCCTTTAAAAAAAAAAAAAGAAAAAAAAGTGGAAAACAATAACAACTCCCTAAAGACTTGTGGCCGTCCATTTGATAGGACTTTGATTGTGTCATAACGTTTTGGATTCTGGTTTCAGTGTATGGCTCCATCCAGACCTACTGCAGGTTTTTCAGCAGACGGCCGTAGCGGTAGTCGTAAACGTGGCGGCAGACGAACACCAGGTCAGGATCGATGTCGTTGGGCACGCAACGATGAGCTGGGATTACATA
Source organism: Pimephales promelas (assembly GCF_016745375.1). The sequence continues at coordinate 18,427,141 of NW_024121099.1, read as the reverse complement.
GTCGGAGGGAGGGACCAGGGGGCTACGTCTGGATAAGCCCTCCTCATGACACTTCACCAAGGCACAAAATCTGAAACATTAAAAATCAGATCAATTTCGTACAAAGGATAGAAAGTGATGATACATTTGACACTTGGCGATAAAGATGATCGCTTACCTACAGTACTGTGCTAATGTCAACACATAGCACTTATCCTCAATACATGCCACGCTATTTTCATCCTGATGCCGAGACGCGAAAATCTCATTCTGGAAAAATTCACACAGCTTTAATATTTTATATTTAACTTCAGGGAATCCATGCTGTAAGTGTACTAAATAAATATTGCAACAAATACAATGTGAAATGAAAATGCAGATATATATTGAATCAAATACATGGAAGATAAAGGCATGTTAAACTATCAAATATTCCCTTCATAAATAATAGTAGATATACAGTCTTCATATAACATGTTTGAGAGTGCTGGGAGTCATTTGTTTGTCCAGTGTCCCGATTCCAGTGGTTTACTGAACACAGGAAACTTGTGCTGCCTACTTCCTATATGAAAATCATAATCAAAGGAAGTCAAATGTTGACATTGCAAGTCCCCGGAGGACCACACGGCTGTGCCGTGAGCAATTGTAGACTCACCTCACAGTGCATGCTGGGAATGCGACCCCCCTGAGTGTGTTCTGGGCGGTAGTACCAAAACAAGCTCATCATCAGCTCCCCTAAAAGTAGGATCCAAGTATTGTGAGCTCTTCTGTGACTTTCATTGATGTATTAGAAAACAGCGTTTAGAGGAAGCCTTACCTGACTCAGGGTCTTCCCAGAAGGCGGAGACTTTGGCCACATAAGGCAATGACTTCTTCCTGGGACCTGAGCGCAGTAGCACGGCGTCTCTGACCCTGATCACCTCTCCATCTCTCTGCACTCCTTCATAGCACCTGCGCAGGGATGTTGATTCCTCACCCTTCAATCAAATGAAAAATAAAGAGTTCCACATTTTATCTCATTATACGTTTTTGTATCACATTCGACATTTACAAAAAAAAAGCTACACATTTAAAAACTCCAATAAGAGGTCAACTTAAAGCCAGTTGAATTATTTAAAGCTTTACTTGATATAGCTAGATTAATCAAGTAGTGGGTGGGTTGTCTGAAATGACTAGTCTCAAAATGCATTTCAAAAATTGCACTAATTTTAACTTGACGCACTGTCTTTCAAATTCAATATGTGGGGAGCTATAAAAAAACAGCATGAATTACGACGCAATGACATATAAGATGTTTAAAGACATCTAAATGCATGACTGCAGAAGCGAAAGGAGATCAATTTTAAAAAGGACCCTTTAAATAGGTCAGCTGAAGCACAGCATGATGTTAACATGCTAATTGAGAGCACTACCGCTAAAAATATAAAAACTAATACATGGATTGGTAACACTTTGGTTTAGGCTCCAATTCTCACTACTTACTAGTTGCTTATTACCAAACATATTAAAAGGATATTGGCTGTTTATTAGTACTTATGAAGCACATATTAATGCCTTATAATGCATGACCATATTCTACATCCCTTAATCCACCTGGCCCAATACCTAAATTTAACAACTACCTTTCTAACTATTAATAAGCAGTTATTAGGTGTTTAATGAGGCAATGGTCATAGTTAACAGGTAGTTAATAGAGAGAATTGGACCCTAAACTAAAGTGTGCGGAAACCCTAAACTAAATGGAAGCTCAAATGTGCTGCAAAACACGAGAATGAACCTCATTCTCGCACATTAAGCAAACACGCTTTCCATTTACCATATCTGATGCGTGAGTTGATGAGTGAATAAAAGCCTAAATTCAATCTGTTCATTATATAAAGCAATGATGTCTCTTCAGAAAACTTTAGACTAAAATACTGAATTCATGGATTAGTTTTACGATCTCTTTATGAACTTTTTAAAACGTTAAAGTGGTAGTTGCTAGCTGTCAATGGAGGGACAAATGGAGAGAAATTACATTTTTGGGTGAACTATCCCTTTAAGTCTTCCTCCGGGCACCTCCTAAATGTCTTTTTAGGAAACTTTCAATACGCCAGTATGTTTTGACACCATCCCTAGACAGGGCAACTCGAGTACATACCACGATGAACACTTCCTTTTCTGTTGCCACACCAACAGGCATCCAGCCGTTTGTTGCCCGGCGACGACTGATCTTAGGCTGCTTGGCAGAGCCGCTGCCATGGCCTGCTCCCAGCTGGCCATCCTTAATATGAGGGCAAACAGCAGAGTCCCGCACCCCAGAGCGAGAGCCACTGGGCGGCTTGGCCCTCTGAGGGCATTCCCGTCCCACTCTAATCTGCACCTGGGGTCGACTGGCATCGGGAAGAGGCGTCTGCAGGTGGGGCACTGACTGGGTGGATGGAGGCACACTGGAGATGGGGCAGATGGACAGAGGCAGGGCAGAAGGCATCGTGATGGATGAGCTGTGGTCATCCAGAGGGTAAGAGTAGTCTTCTACAGAGCGGAGAAAGCAAAAAAATCATTGGCTCATAAAATTCTTCATCATAAACAAACACCATATTGCATGTAATACAACACAGCAGACTAATGCAGTCATAAATGAGTCAGTGTGCCAGATGCTACGTGGTCAGATGCAAAGCTAAGAGCTCTAACCACAATTATGTACAACCTTGAGGGGATTGAATTTTATGACAGGAACTACAAATCAATTTAGAAATTTGGAAACAGTGAAGCACTTGATTATTAATTCATAATTGAACTCAAACAAAACAATGACGGTGCATTATCATTTCAATAACATCCAATTGCTGTGATCCAAGGGTGTCGTAAAGGTTGTGTGGGCAGTTGAAAAAAATAAAATGAAAAATTCAGAGAGGATGAGCCAATCTCGGGAAACCTGTCAATTGCCTATGTGGTTCCCATAGTGATGGGGAAATTTGAGATGTGAGAAAGTACATGTGACACATTCTTCTGGTAATGCATAAAGAGACAAGAAATGTGCATTTTTAGGGTTCACCTTGACCCCAGAAATTAAATTGTGTCATGATTTGTTCCAAAGCTGTACTCACTGTATCCTGATTTTTAACCATGAAGCAAAAGGTGATTTTTTTTCTTCTTTTTCTTTTGTTTCCCCATACAATGATAAGTTCAATGTGACCACAGACTCAAGTTACAAAATATAGCCTAAAACAAAGATACAGTACGTTTCATACACTAATAATTCATTATAATTTGGTTTTGTACGGAAAAGAACACCTAGAAATCAAAAGTACATGGGATTAAGAGGACAAAACATTCAGTGCAATTTTAAGTTTTATACTTTAAAAATTCCCCCTTAAAACTTTTAACAAAGAAAATTTAAAAAAAACATTGACATACTGATTAGTCCCTTTTTATTTGCTGCCATGATCTTAAACTATCTAATATTCTTTAAAATATTATTTTATAGATAGATTTTCTAAATGAAATCACAAGTTTTCCTTTTTTTAATTAAACTGGAAATCTTGTGAAACTGCTGAGTTTCATTTTCAGTCATTTAAATGCAGTTTAGTCTATCTGCATGGACAAATCAGGGTCAGAGAGTGAAAGCATGAAGACTTGAAGGCATGAAGACTATTGAAGTTAATTCTCTCTTATCTCTTGACTTTCTGTTTTACTGGCCACTTCCCCATTGCAACGAGGGAAGAGGAATGACTCTTTAATAGCCGATTAACAAGTTGGTGGTTTTAACCTGCAGCAGGGCAGACTCCTCTCGAGCAAAAGATGCGGTTTATCAGCAGTATCACCCTACCCATCCCCTGAGGTTTGACATCAATGAATGGCAAATGCAGACATTTTATTACAATCTAGACTCCAGATCTAATAGAAGCAACAAGCATAAATTGAACACCAAATCAAACAGCCCTCAAACTAAGTGCACACAATGACATGCCGTTGGAGTGGTAATCACACTCAGTCTACACAAAAAATAGATAACAATACTTAAGATAACCCAGTTTACAGCGCTTGGTCCCTGTGGATCGAGTCTAGGTAAGCGTGTAAGGAAAAACACAATCATTGTACATTCACTCGAGCATGAAAGTGTTGCGTTATTGGAGGAAAACTTCACTTCCCCCAGCAGTATACAGACAGTTTTAATAAATGTACACTCACAGTATTGAACGGTTCAATACAGCACTTTATGTGAGATTTGTTGTTTTTTTTTAGCGTAAAGCTTTGCACTTCCAAAAATTACACAATTTCCACATCCATTTAATAGCAAACCAAATGTACCAACTTCAAATTAATACTAAAATGCCTCTGCTTTGCTTGTTTGTCTTGTCACAGTGAAAGTCATTCTATACCTAAAGAGAAACCCAGAGAGAGTCAGATTACCGTCTCATTAACGGAGATTACGGCGAGTGAAAAATTACATCGTATAACGGAGCCGTGTGGTTAAAAACCAACAAGGGAGCATCTCTGCGGAGGTCTCCGCCTGTACCGAGGTCCACATGCGTCTGCGAGACCACAGCTGCCACCTCACAATGAACAGACAGTTCAAGTCTCCTGCCAACAAAAATAACCAGCACCCTACCCCACCTGTGGCAATTACTCACATGCAAACCAACAGCGAACAGACTGCAGGGAACATGCAGCCACAATGACGTGGCTGGGGAAGGGAATTTCATTTCATTTGTCACTTATTCAAGCAGTTACTTTTTTTCCCCACAAGTCCTTGATGCAACCTTGAGAGGATATCTCTTGACATCTTTTAAAGTCACTGTATTTCTTATGTACACCTTTAGATCAATCTCTTTGGAGACTCTGTGAGCTCATTCATAAAGACGTCTACTGCTGAGACTGGGTCAAGGCTGAGAATACAAACGTGGTATAGAATGATGAATGTGGGAATCCATTTTCTCTAAAAATCAGTCATTTTTTAAATTTACATAATGATGTTTTTCTATTTTCTTTACAAAATGATATTTTCTAATAAGCCATCTCTCACATTATAGGGGAGAGTGAGGCAAGATGTGCCAGTCACTCTTTTTATGTGTACCTTATGGATAAGTCAATTTTTTTTTTTATTATTTTATTATTTTATTCATCCAGTCCAATTGTTTCCTCCAAACAATGTGCAAATTAAGTATATATCCCATATGTGTGTGTGAACTGTGAAATATCATTAATTTAAAATAATTTAGTAATTTAATATATTTTAAAATGTAGCCTAATTCATTCCTGTGATGGCAGTCCAGTCTTCAGAGTCACATAATGATGATTTGGTGCTTAAGAAACATTTCTTATCATTAGAGACGAACCAATTCCTAATTTCTCTGCTCATACTGATAGCCGATTATTCAGAATGATAAACCGAGAGTTAGATTTTTTTAATCTCTCCAAAATAATGCTGCAAATGAAACAAGGAACCCTCTTATTTTGAACATTACTATAATATATATATATATTTATTTTTATATTTTATATATTTTTTATATTTTATATATTTTTATATTTTTACAGTTATGGTTCTTAAACAAATCATTGAACGTAAAGAGTTGTGAATGAGTCGCGTGTGAGACCAGTGTCTCTGTCAGCAACGGCTAGTCTTAAAGGGACAGCAGCCAATAAAGCTTTCTGTCAGTAAAGTTAATCAAAGAATAAAGTGAACAGAGAAAATTACTCACTGCACTTGACTAAAGAACTTTTGTATCTTTAATAAGTATTAGGCTATTCTAGATTTAATTTATAATTTATGCAATGCAGACTGTTTGATAACTTTGTTCAATTTCTGTATATGTCCTACATTTTAGACAGTAACGGCACAGACAAAGTCTGCAGTAATGCAAAAACATCGCTATTCAATTATGTGAAAATATTTTATTGCATTTAGTTGTTATTACTAGTTTGAGTTGAGAAATACACATTTCAGCATTATCACTAATCTGTGCGTGCATTTTATTTGAGAACCAAGCAAATTGATGAAACCATTTGTTTATTATATCGCAATCGCAACATTGACTTCAATAATCGCAATATATTTAACCCAACTCATGCAACCCTGATTAACTGTGCTACTTAATTTAAACCTGATTTACAACAAGCAGAAATCTGTGAGGAATATAACGCCCAAAGACAAATGAACTCATAAAAATAAGCTGTTATGTAGGAGCAATAGCCATGTGGGCAGCGCTGTGTCGCGTTCGAGTCTCAGGTAGAGGTTCAGCCTTATTCGTTCATTAATGACATCATCAGCGACGATTAGTCAACGCCGACTTTACTTTAATCACATAAATGTTGACTTTAAAAAAGTCGTTCAACCCCAACTTCCTATCTGTTGCATTGTCTGTTTTACGCGCATATGTGCATATTTGCTTTATGAAGTACTTAGTTTAACAGCGTCTTGCAAGCTTCTTTACTAAATGCAGCCCCACTTAAAAATAAAATGTGGCACAGTTTACCAACACTCACTCTCTCCTCCATACTTCAAATCACAAGAACAGCAGGCAATCTGTTTTAAGAAAAATGCTCAAACATCCTTGTAAAGTTACAGTTAAACTAGTCAGACAAAAGCGAGAGACATTTTTATCTTTCATTTCCCATCCTACCTTTTTCCATTTTGTGCATGCAGCTGGAGCATCCTGCGTTGTACGAGCAGCCCCTGCTAGCGATGGGTTGCGTGGGTCTGTAGGCATAGCTGTTGAGCCTGCAGGTTTCTCCGTAGCAGGTGCCCACCGAGTTACAGTATGCCGGATGAGGGATCCCTGTGGTATGGGAAACTGAAGAGGGTAGCAATTTTGGTCTCTGGACCCCGCTAGTGCACATCTTCAGCTGGGATACTGACGAGGGCGCGTGGCTTCCTGGATTTGAGCTTACAGGATGCGCCGGAGTCCCGTGATGGGCAATGTGGACATAGTACCCAGGGTAACATGGATAGGAATGGGCACCGATAGGCATCGCTGGATGCGTCAGGGTGTGAGACGGAGGAAGAAATCCCTTCAGAGAATGTTCATCGCTTTCCGGGTAGGTTTTCTGGCCGAGGAACAAGGCTAGTCTATGGCAGTACTCCACTGATCTCTCCTGGGAACAGCAGTAATATGATTTCACATCAGTCTCTGTTTTCTCTTCCTTCACAGGCTTCAGGGGAAAGCCAAGCATGGATCTGCACTGATATCCGGGGCTAATAAAGCCATGGCTTCCTGTGCTCCCGTCCCACAATGCCTCGGAGTGGAGGGCTTGCTTCTCACAGAGGCTGCAGCATTGCTGCGCTACTTTTAACTTGGACTGACAGGCCAAGTTGTGCTGCTGTTTACGCGATTTAGACTGTGGCTGTTTCCCTCGCACCCCTCCACCGCTCGGTTTGCCATCTGTTTTACCTCTGCGCTTCACTCCAGAGGACGTGCTGGTCAGCTTGAGCAGGGCGGCCGCATTTAAACCAGCCAGGCGCTTGGGAGCAGGACTGTTTAGAGTCAGGAGATCGATAGCGTCGGCTTCCGCCTTCGCTTTTTTGGGGTTTCGACATTGTTCGGTCTCTCCGACACACGTGCGTTTTCGGTTATCTTGGGCTTTTCTGGAACAATCATTATCTTTCGTTGTGTCTTTAGAAAGAGAAGGGTCTCCTTTTGTCTGTTGCTGCTTCTTTGAGAGTTTTGATGTCTTTTGGGGGTCCTCTCTGTCCAACAGCAGACTGTTAACGGCCTCTGCATTCAGAGAAGCCAGCCGTCTCTGGCGAGGTTCGGGGATGAATTCTGTGTATAAGGCAGATTTATCTGGTTTCACTTTGCTTTTTGGTTCAGGCGCTGACCGGCAAATCTTACAGGCTTTCTTGCGACACTTGCAGATTTTTGCCTTCCCCTGCATTTCTTTCACCTTGGCCTTCATGTTGCTCCTACACGTTTCGCTCTCGTCCAAGCGCGTCAGTACGACACAGCAGTTAAGCGCGCTCACTTCACCCAATCCATGTCGTCCCCTGAGGGGGTACAGCTTCCGGTCTCTCTTGGTGGTTTTCCCTTTTATTTCCTTACCTTTTCTTCTTTGGGTAGAGCATGTTTTAGCCTTCTTTTCTGGCCAAGTTCTGTCCATAGTTGTCTGACAGCTCACCTGGTCCGCAGATTCACTCTTATATCCACATAAAGAGTTCCTCTGCCGTGCATGGGTCATCACACACTGTCATGAAAAACCTATAAAATTAAATAAAGCATTTTTAATTATTTCGAAGCTGTAACTGCTATGATTAAATATATAATGTGTACATGAACTATTAAGAATTCCATAACCCTTTACTAAATATTATTAATGCAGCTGACTATGTAAACTAAAGCTGAAAAATGTGCCACCGTAATCAGGTTTCTGGTTTGGCAAGAGTTTCAAGAATTTTAATTTGTAAGTGACAAACATGGTGACTAAACTGCGTAGGTGCAATAAACAATTTTTAGCATGTTGTTTTGGCCTTTTGTAAAAAACATTTTTCTACAAGAATTCACACAATGCATAAATAACATTCTTTTTATATTTTATCTTAGCAAGCTAGTAACACTTCTGATATTTTAACTTTGAGATTTTACATCATTCCTTTAGCACATAATGGCGTCATAGGCTCACGAACTGTATATTCGACTCTAATAGACCTGAATCACTGCCATGTCCGTTATTTAAATGAATGATGTAGTTGCTAAAACATACAGAGAGACAGCAAAACATAATATTATGAAATTGAGTGTTATGATGATGTATGATGGTGCCATGTCTGAAACTTAGGTCAGCTATGCCTATTTACATCTTGCATCATTTTAAAAGTACATTTATCCCAAAAATTAACATTCTGTCATCATTTATTCACCCTTGTGTTGTTTCAAAATAAGTCATTTGCCTTCTTTCTTCTTGAAATTACAAAAACATGTTTAAGATTACCTTTTCCATGTAAGCTCAATGACTGGACCTTTCAATAGCTTTTAAAACAACATGATGGCTTGTAAATAATGACAGGATGCTCCTTTAAGAGATACAGAAACACCTGATCTGTAAAAATTACATCTTCGAATAGTTTCTTAAGTGCCCATTAAACTGTTGCACTCCAAATAAAAACTATTTAATATGCAATTTACACAAGGTTGAAAACTTGTAACCTCAAATGTCAGATGAGAAATGAATGCAAGACATATTTCTGATGACATTCTGGAGATTTAACATGTCCAACATGTTTCCCCGAGACCTATTGATTAACTGAAAGGCAAGTCAGGGGTCAAACACACACACGCGGAGGAGACATATGACAGTAATTGGGCTCCATGTGAAACTTAACACTAACAGACACAAAACACTAACTGCTTTGACCTATTGACAAGTTCCTCTTTCTTTAAAAGGAACAGAAGTCCTTGAGGCTTTCCAGCTGACTCTGAAGTCAGACCAAGCTATTATTAGTCAAAGACATCTTTTAATGTTTGATGCATCGCTTTAGTTTGAAACATGATTTTGAGTTTTATGTTCTGTATTATTAGTTACATCACAGTGCTCCACCATTAAAGACAGAAGAGCTTTGAAAAAGTATGAATGCTACAGGCTTGCTAAGATTGTGTGAATAGATCCATTTATTCATGTACTCAGTTATTAAGTTTGACAGCTGCTGTATTTGAATCTCCATCTGTCAAATAAAAGAGGTCATCATAACCATCAGTCAACCTCAGACGCACAGTGCTCTCCTTTACAATGCACAGAGCAAGTTCAGCACCCGTGAAATAAACATTTTTGTAAACTGTATTTACATAACTGTAAAATATGGAAGCAAAAAGGCATCTACCATAATTGACAACTGTAGCATTCTCTCATTTCAGCAACAAACCTCTTCACTCCTACTGCTCTACCATTTAAAATCATCCACATTCGCATGCGCCAGATAAAGAGGGGAATCATTCTGTAGTTCCAACTCAAAAAGTGAGGTTATACTAAAAGTAAAATAAACAAACATACACTAAGTACAGTATAATTACTGTTATTAAAATATTCATTAGGTGTAATAAGTTTGTTGTTGTTAACACTGAAGAAAAAAAAAAAAAAGAAGAAGCATGCATTCAATTTGAAATATTGGATTTGGTGACCGTGATTCTATTCGTATATTTACATAAAACATACAATCTGAATCAGCTTTAACCCAGAAAAAAAAATCTATAGGTCAAAAGCATATTACTTCTCTTCTCTTGCTTTATAGAGTCATTATAAGATAACCACAATTAAATCCAACAGTGTGCGTTTACAAATGTGAAAAGCTTTAAATACAATATCTAAGTGCCACTAAAAACTAAATCAACAGTCTGTAATTCTGGGAACGTCACAAGTTATTGATCTGCAGGGAAGTGTGGCTCATAAAATAATAGACTAAGTGCTGGTCATGTCCAATTGAGTGACACAACACAAACTCTTTAGTGGAAGGTAGCTGGAGGATGAAATTTTGGCACGATATTGTGGAAAATTAGAGGTAGCCCTTTCTAGTTTCGGGAGGGGTGAAGGGAAATGGACTGCTGCCCACAATTTACCACCTTTCCGGGTGTTTTTCTTTTTTTCTGGATGAGGTATAAGCCCGACTTTCTGGCAAATATCCGGATAGCCATCTGGCGTTTCGGACGTAAAACGTAAACGTTCAAAACAAAAATGTATGCGGTCTGCGATTTGATAGGTGTGCGGTTTAACGTGATATCCGACATGTAGAAACGAAAGAAGTTGCTCTTTCCTTCGTGTGATTTAAAATTCACCCCTCACTCTTATTGTACACAAATAGATGTTGTTCTTTCTTCCTCCTTCACTGCAGATACAGAGAAGGGAAAGGTGTGGATTTGGGGGGGAAACTGAAAAAAAGAGGAAACAGAGTGAAATGTACAGCGCGATTAAAGTAATCCGGGATAAAGGCGGCAAGCGCGTGCTGGAGGTGTATGATGATGAGAGGAGCTCGCGCGGCTCATAGGGCGTATCACACTCACACACACACACACTAAAAAAAACAGCGATGTTTCCTTCACATCCTACGGTTTCTGCCACCGCATATCTCCCAACTGCGAAACCGAACCAGCACGTCAACTCAAAACCGAGCAATTAACGTCAGTGCTGAAAATGACACTAAACGGCCAACCGTGAGAATCAAACGCCGAAGCGGGTAACTAGCGCTCGGTCGGTCCCTGCCGAAATTTCCGAGCTTCGCGATGGTATCCAGAGCACGATAAAAGAACAGTTTTCGCAAGTCTAACTAAAAAGCGTCTATCGAACCGAAATTATACAGCAATGATTAGGAATCATGTCATATTTCAAGCTATTTCCCCACTAGAGGAGAGAGCGAGCGCTAGAAAAAAAGCGCATAACCAAGATAAAACAGATTAGTAATCCTTCATTTACCTCGTCATCCACTCACTCCGCTGTATTCCCGATCAAATAATCACATTCCGCGAGCAACGAGGCTCCTGATGTTGGGCTATTACAACAATATCGATGTTCAACAGTGAAATGAAACGAGGGGAGCACACACAGCTGACAAGACACGTTTAATCGGTGACCTACTTCCGAAGTAGCGTGCTGCTCGAGATAATATTCATGCGCTGCATTCGTGAGAGCCGCTGCTGCGCTGGGACGAGGTCTCGTTGGCATCATTCAGGTAGTTGAGTGATGAAAAATGCAAAAATGACAGGCATCGGCTGAGATTTAGACCCCATCATTCCGTAAAACTCACTGTTGGTCAGTGCTTGGTCTCACGCAGTGAGCAAGTCCCTTGGATCAGCAGCTATTACATAATGGACAGCCTTGGACTATCTCATCATCAGCAATAGGCTACTCAGAAACTAGATAACAAAATAATTGCCAAAGGGAAAAAAAAGTTTGCATGAGGTTATCAGAGCTGTCTAGGAACGACTTATAGTTTTAAAAGATTATAGGCTAATTAATCACATGTGGAAATTTAATGCTTTTACTCCAAGGAACAAGCCCTACTTCCATATTCAGATCTAACTGAAACTGGTTGGTTTTTTGACCATTACAAATTGTTTGTCAAGCTTAGGTCCTTGCCTCTTTAATGTGAGATGCATGTGAAAACAAATACTCAGGCTAATAAACAAATTACACTGTAAAAGACAGCCAACAATCACTAATCCTATTTTATGTTTAGAACACAATTTCAACTGAATAATGATTTAGGGTCATTCCATGTCAAATCAACCAGAGGTTGAACCATCGAGGGCCTTTAAAACGAAGATATTAAAAGGAAAGTTTGTTAAGAAGCAGAACAGAAGGATCTTGAGATACCCAACTCTTTTTGAGTAACAGACATTCAAACTCGAGGCAAAAAAAACCTCACGATTGGCATATGACGCAACCAAGATTGCTAAAGTCAACCGATTTTACCAATAGACCTCTCTATGAAAAAAATAAAATAATAATGCTGCCATCTTTCTATTTGTCATTTTTACCCCCTGTAATTTGGCTCCAGATTTTGACCCCCCTCAAAACATTGGATTACTCCATAAATGCATCCATGACATTTAATATTTTGGCTTTCATGAGAAATTGTTTTTTTTTTTGAGCAAAATAAAAAAAATTTGAGCAGAGAAAGTTTCCAAAATTTGGTTGATTTGACACAGAATAACCTTTTAGTGTCCCCACAGTGAAATGTTCCTTAAACTCTCACACTCACTGATGCTCGTTTGAAGAATGCATGCCTTTCATTTGCACATTTATGGATTTCAGTGTCGCTACCCGCTAGTTTGTTCAATACTACTACTTCTTCATAATTACTGAGACAAGTTCACAAATAATGTTTTGTTGTTAAACCAAGATATTATTGAATGGTGTGTTAGACATCAATACAAATCTAAATTCAAATCTCCTCTAAGTCCATGCACAGAACATCCTTGCACTCTAAAAAATGCTGGGTTGTTTTAACCCAATTTTGGGTCAAATATGGACAAACCCAATGTTTGAGTTTGTCCATATTTGACCCAAAATTGGGTTAAAACAAGTCAGCATTTTTTAGAGTGTACTGTTTTTTCACTGGTGTTTTGCATGTATTTTAAATTACTTTACTAAACTGTTTTATAGTCAAACAATTTTTTCTTATGGTGTACTTCTCCTTACTTGTTCCTGTATGAACCCAATTCGCAAACATGTACAATTAAATTGAGTCATGATCTTAATGCTTTAAATGTTTTGAGTATAATGTCTTGAAACAAGAGTATAATATCAGGATGCAGTTGTTGCAAAAGAAATAATAGATTTGGTGAACATTTGCTTTCTTTTAAAAGTAGACCGTATAGCAGACCACACTGTAAATTGATGGGGAAGTATAGCTGAGATTCTTCCTCTGAGGCTGTAATGTCTCAGATAAGATAGGGTATCAAATAATAGAGATGTTAAATGAACGGACCCTAAAATGTCTGTTTATCCTGTTGATTATGCAGTTTTAATCAGGGAGCCTTTAAAACACACTGCATGTGGCAGGATGGCAAACACAGCCGAAGCTATCACATTAATCTTAGAAATAAAAAGTAGGAGGAAATATTAGACCCTTCTTAGACCAAGCCCATTAGTATATTTAGTGAAACAGTGATTTTCTGCTTTGATAAAAGCAATTGTCGGTGTCATATCAAATTTCCGTCACTCTTTTAAAACAGAAAACTCTAACTAAACACAACTGAACAGAGGTAACAATCAACACTGCATGCAAAGCTCATTTTACACCGACACAAGCTCACAGCATAAACCTCAAAGTAAAGACGTTTCTCTAGCAGATCAGCCTTCAGCTTGGCCTTCTCATGAACGTGATTATCCTACGCTACTTGAAATGCGTTTTCATGTTGGTTTAACGAGAGAGAGGAAAAAAAAAACATTTCAAATAGGCTTTTTAACTCACTTAATTCAGCCGATGCTCACTGCCTTTGATAGATCAGATGATAAAGCATTAAAGCTTGGTCCGTATGTCATTGATGCCAACAGGACGAAATTACTCTTTTGAATTTCCCATGAAGATCAATAAAGTTCTGCATAGAAAGAAACACAAAAAGTAAACTAAAATATTAGTTTGTTTTAGTACCCTTCTATTTGCAGAGGTGTAAAGTTCAATCTATATTTTGGGGTTTTTACTTGAGAACTATTGTACCTTTTGCCCCTGTAAATCCAAATACATTCATTATTAACCCTATTTTTCAAATCGACATGGTAGGAGTTTCACATCAGCTGTTATGAGAAATACAAAAAGGTTCGAAAGAACCCTCGCAAATGAAGCTCATCAGCTCAGGTGGCCATGAGCAAACTGGTACCATGCTTCATTTGCTGGCATTTGAAAAGCAGGCAAGAATTCACTGAAAAGAGGCTGAAAAGGCGTTAATGTTAGCCCACTGCGTCATCACACCAAGAGTGCAGAGGCACAGTCTGATACTGACACTAACACATTGTCCAAGAGTTCACTGTCCACTGAGCAACCTTCTGCCAGTTTAGCCACTCAGAGTTTACTCCATTTCAAAGCACTAAAGTGAAGCTTTCGGGAGAAATTGCTCAGCTGCTCCTCTCCATCAACGTCCCCATTAATGCAAGATTAAGTATACTGGTGGCATTCATTCACAGAAGAAATTGAACTGTCGTGAACTTCCAGATGTATGTAGCAGCGCTCTTTCAGGACAAAAGTGGCAGAAGACATTTATTTGCAAGTTAGTGATTTTAAATAATTATAGGCCTATTTTACTTCAATGACAAAAACCCCAAACCAGTTCTGCTTCTAATTGCAATCATTGTGAAAAAGCCACTTTTAGATTAACTGATAAAAGCAAACGAAATTACCATTATCACACTCAAATGAGAAAAGCTGATGAAGGGTCCTAATAAAAAGATGGCATCTAGCCCTCCAACTACTTCTACTAATGTGAAAAATATGCATGCATTAAAGGGGTGATGAACTGAGAAATCAAATGTTCCTTGAGCTTTTGACATCTAAGAGGTCATCATATTAGAATATCCTGTAAGTTTCAGAACTGAAAACATCCCTGTTAATCCAATAAGAGCTTTTATTGACACCAGGCTCAGCAAACGACTCGTTTTTCAAAGTGAGGAACTATGACGTCAAAGAGGATAAAACACCACCCCCGCAGAAGAAGATCAACGCCTACTTCAACATGGCCGGTTTAGCCCCGCCCACCAATTCGCGCATTACACGCATAGCTAAATAACATAGATTCCTACCTCGTGATGACAAACCGGATCGAGCTACCGAGCAATAAATATTGTGCAGCGCCTGGTTGTGGAGGAAGACAGTCGCTGCATAAGCTTCCTCTGGATTCCAATAGGACTGCATGGTTAAACTATTTTTAATGACGTTCCACTCCAGCTGATGAGGTTAAAACATCGTCAGTCTGTTCGCTTCATTTCACTGAGGATTGCTTTGTAAACAAGACTGGATTTACAGACCGATTAAGAGTAAAGAACGATGCTGTGCCGTCTATATTGGATCCGAGAGGAATGGTGCAACACATCACGGACTCTGGGTCGAATCATTCCAGTTGCCATTTTACAACATTGGTGTTTTCAAAACAATTTCCCCCACGTGCATCGAGGGGTGAGTTGAAACTCATCATGATATGCAAAACTGTTATAGTCTTCAGTGTGAGACACCCATAAAAACCTAGCGTTTTTCAGGTAGGCTCAAAACTTGGGTACAAAATAGCTTATTACTTATTCATTTTAATGTTTTTGAATGCAAAAACCAAGCGAATGTCATAAATTGAATATCAGTGCCTCTAATAATTTGACATGTACTGTCACCTGATTTGTTAATATCCAAACCCACTGACTCATGACCCCCCCCAAAAAAAAAACAGTTTGTAATTTTTACCAAAACTGTCAACTGTTAGTTACCTCACAATATATGATGAAAAAAACGTAAATGGGTTAACATTACATTTAATTTTACTGTAAAATACTGTGAAATGCACAGTATTTGCAAACTAAAAACATGGATTGGCATACAAGTAAAAATAGAAGGTAATTCCAAAAGGTCCTTGCGTGACATCAAATATGATTAAAGTTTATATAAAAAATTGAATTCTCATTTTTGTTCTTAGTAGGGGTGTGATGAGATCTCGTGCCATGAGATTAACAGCATGTAATCTGTATGATTAGCATTTATGATAAAATATATCTTGTCAAATGCGTGCTTTGCACCGCCACTCCCTTCTTTACACAGAGTACGTGCAATCGTGAATCCGAAAGTGAAACACAAGCTCCTGCAATACTGGGATATTCCATTTGATTTGTCAATTTTGATTTCATGGTGACTTTTAAGAGAACCCCATTTCCACAACCAAAGTTCATTTGATGTAGGCTAAGATTGTTTTCAAGTGTAACATAGTAGTTTTGTTTAGCTATAGACTATTACCATGAAAAGATCGTAAAAGATATTCCAGTAGGCCAACATCTAAAGAAACCATAAAGAGACTCTGGATGTACACAGCATGTTAATTTGTTTGCTTGTGTTAGTTCAGACTCTCAGATGACAGTTTGTTGCCACTGAACTGACAGAACACAGGAAGTCGAACTCTTGTTAGTTGTTAAAAGTGTCTGTCTTCAAAAGCATGAAAGACAGAGGGCAAAGTGCCCAGGAAAGCGCAAGGGATGTTTTCTTCTTCTTCTCATAATACACTCTTATGACACATCTTGTTAAGATTACAATGAAGAATCAACACCGTTTAATGCTTTCTGAGAAAAAAGAAAAATCAACAATAGTTTGACTGGATTTCCAGCTGTGTAGTAACAACCAGTACAAACAACAGAGGCTCAATCTTGTGTTCTCGCACGCTGGGTGTTGCCATCTGTGATTTTGAAGACCATGTGCTCTACAAGCTTCAGGGGAAGCCTGAGGACTGGCTTGGAAGATTTTAGCATGGCTCATGAACAGGCTTTATCATCCTTTTAACATAAACATTTTAGCAGTGATAATAGACCAGAGCTTCAACCCCTTCACGTCGACCACAGCTGCAAACCCTCAAAAAGCTGAATCTGGTTTCAGTGGCCACTTTTACCCCCTGTTCTCTACTCTAACAGACCAGTAAATTTCACAGCTGTGGCTCTGGCACAGGACCAGGTCGTGTCTGATGGGTTTAAGATTAGCCACATGAAACGACTCTTCCCCGTCAAGCATATGTGAGCTGGAAATCTATGGGACACATGTCCTGAAGGTAATGAAGAACATTCCACAATGTCTTCATTCAAATAGAAATACAGTAATCAAAGTACTTTTGATGCAGTCTAAAGAATGTCTTGCCTTTGGGGATTTAACTCTGGGATGAGAAGAAGGGACATTTGAGCCTTTGTGAGTCTGTAACGGACATAACTCCAATCTCACCCAAAATTATCCAAATAAATACGCTCCGTTTGTTTCATATAGTGTCACTAGTGAGATACTGCGTCTCTATAGGTTTCCATGAACAGCGTTCAGTACATTGCCCTCAAGGGAAAACAACAATTAGTCATCAACGATTAGTCAGCTGACATTTTGTACACATTTTAGTACTGTTCAAAGAACTGTTTGCAAATGAATTCTTAAATTTGCATGAGGAGGAAGATGATTCAAACATTTGAAACAAAGCATGAAGACCTGGTTTATCTGGTCAGATTATACTTGTCCAGTGCAAAATTAAACTTTCCAATCATTTAAACAGGTTTAACAGTTTTTGGAAACATTAGGAAGACTATCAACAAGTCTTGACTCCCATGGTCAAACTATGCAACATTCAAGGTACATTGTAGTGATGCACTGTCTAAATAAAATGTATTTTGTCTAAATATATTTTTTTTAAACTACAATGAACAGGTTTTGACATGGATTTTTTTTATTATTATTTTAAATGTTCCTTGAGGTTCACTTGTTAATAAAGTTTTTTGTGCAAAAAAAGGACAAAAAAGGTCGCTGTTTGGATTTAAAATGACTTTACGATGTCTAGAAATCAATTTCAATAGTAATGTTACATTGGGTTTAATTAGTCTTTTAATGAGATAATATTGCTAGTGCCAAGAAATTTCATGTGAATAAATCCATAGATCAGCAATTTTGCTTGTGTAAGTTGTCTCATCAACAAGGCATTTTTGCCCACAGGACTGCCACATACTGGATGTTTTTCCCTTTTCACACCATTCTTTGTAAACCCTAGAAATGGTTGTGCGTGAAAATCCCAGTAACTGAGCAGACTGTGAAATACTCTGACCGGCCCGTCTGGCACCAACAACCATGCCACGCTCAAAATTGCTTAAATCACCTTTCTTTCCCATTCTGACTAGTGCTGGGCGGTTTGACCAAAAACTTATTTCACATTTTTTGAACATTCTAATGATGTTTGAATGATGTTCTAATAGCCAAGCAAGAACGTTAATACAACGTTTATATAACGGGAGAACTGAACGTTCTTATAATATTTTGAATATGGCGGTAAATTAAAAATTAATATCTATTAATATTAAAATTTTCGGTATGAACCGGACGGTATACCGTCCAGTACTAATTCTGACATTCAGTTTGGAATTCAGTAGATTGTCTTACATCTAAATGCATTGAAGCAACTGCCATGTGATTGGTTGATTAGATTGCATTAATGAGAAATTGAACAGGTGGTCCTAATCCTTTAGGTGAGTATGTCAAAAGATCAATGCAAGTTTGATTTCTCATGTCATGACCCCTTTAAGATCAATCATTTTAAATGCTACACTTGAATTTACACTATTCAATGTTATATTTAGCAGTGTTATTAAATTATTCAGGGGTTTTTTAATAAAGCATTGCGCATTAAATGGCGGCAAAGGTAATCTAAATGTAAAAATAGCGGGAATGTGCCTGTACAATTATAAAATATCAAAATTATAATAATGAAATCTCTTATATAATTTAATAACAGAAATAGACCTGTGCATCACAGGAATTTGGAGGCTCTGCTTTGTTCTAATTCCGTAAGTGCACTTTGTCCCCGAGTCCCACTAGAAGACGTTTATATTAGCTTTGGAAGTTCAGCAGCAAAATTACTTTATTAAATCAATAGAGGATATTATCTCACATCTTGTTTGTATCAGCAAAATAATCAATGCTTTAAAGATAAACTAGTGTACACTCTGTATCTCAACTTATAATGCAGTCAATACAGTGAATCAATACAGTGAAGCCGTTGTGTAATCATTACAACGTTTTCTTTGTAAATTCAATTCTCCATGTCAAATTTTTAGATTTGATGTGCAACGAGTGGAGATGAGGGGGCCCTGTTATACTCCATGTTGTACAAATTTGTTAAAAGGGGTTATGGACCATTAATCTAAAAGTCAATTTGCTGCACATAGGCTGCCGTCTGTAATGGGATATCACTGATGATCTGTTCAGTGAAAAATCCTAATCATGCATACATATATTTGATGGATTTCTTTTTCCCAAGAGGTGATAATTCATGTTAAACATGAGTCGAATTTGTTCAGTGAGAGACTGATCTGTACTAAGTGCACTTGACAATGAAAATAGGATGAGCAAAAAAGGAAACTATTTATATATCTCAGAATTGTTTTATGATTAAAATGACATTTATGATCATAATATATCTTTAGCAGTACTGTCGATATTTGATACATATATTAAAATTCTATTTAGATTCATTTAATGCCTACAAATTCATCTTTAAATCACTCATAATTTCATATACTGTCAAATGAAATTTTTATCCTGGAGACGAACTGTGTTCGCGCGTCACCGTATCAATGACATCATACCTGCGTTATCCTCAATTTCCAGGTTTATTTTTTAGAAACCATAGATTCATAATAACACCAAAGATTTCATAATAATTTATGAAATGACCAGAGTAAACATTACATTTTATAATAATTTCCATATGCATTACTATAAAAATGACCTTTAACCACTGAAAAAGGTGTATGATTTATTTTGGGGAAAAAAAAGAGACTGTAATGGTATAAAACTTACTCCAATAATCTGTTTTATTTATACAACTTAGTTCCCTACACATTATTTATTTAGTTCTCTACACATTAAAATACATAAAAATGCTAGCAACACCTGCAGTTATTTCAACTTTATGAGGATTTTAAGGCCTCTCATTGCTTCCTACAGTATATAACATTACTAATATTTACAAGGAATATGTACACTACATACACCCTGAACCCCTAAACAGGGAATACAACTTTTTCATTTTTTTATCCATACTGCTTTTTAAGTTTCAACTTCAAGCCTTCAACTAAGTTATACCATAATTACTGTCACTTTATATTCAGCAGACCCGAGCGCTACTTATATCCTCTTCTGATAATAGCATTTAGACCTTAGGTTATATTTTACCTTGTCGGTTTAGTCAAAACATTTCACCTTTAGCTGACTGTTTTGGAGCACATTGCCTTGTATTTGCAACTTACAGAACATTCTTCATTTTTATAAAGGCATTTAGGTCAAACAAAACCAATGAAACATAAAAACAAAACAATCATCACAGAATAATTTTTAAATGGAATTCAGGCACTTAAAAAGGCAGCCTGAAGGAATGTGGATTAAGCCGCATTGAACAGAAGACTACAGAACCCAACATCATTCAAAAATCCTATAATTGGATCATAAAATAGGACAACAGAACATACGCTTGCTCCTCAAACATGGCAAGTAGGTTCTGGTTAATAATGGCATAAAACTGGAAAGCTCCTCCTTGCCATTTTCTTTTTTCTTTTACTTAATTTTTTGTTGTGGGGCCAGTGAACATTTTGGCTGGGCAAGTACAAATTTGAACCACTGGCCCGGCCAGGCCAGTAGAAAAAAAATCCTGAAATAATGCCTTTTCAAACAATAGCATATAAAGTCTGGGTGTTAACGTAACTTAATTGACAAAGCTAATGACAATTGACATGTCAAAGATTTTTTAGGTAAATTTTAGGTTAAACATTTTTTTCAATAAGCAAAACCAAAGTGTCTTACAATTATCTTTTGATGAAAACAAAAACGTAGATAGCACTTGAAAGATAGTAATGTCATCTCTGGTCAGGTAAAAAGCAGTATCTCTCTTTATCGACAGAAACAAAAGTTTCAACTATTGTCATCCCAGCACAGCAAAATGGTGACACAATCATACAATGTCACGTGGAAGATAAATATTCCACTAAAGCAGATTTTACATGCATCATTATCTTGATTTGTAGTACACTTAAAATGATTTTATTCAAATTGGTACATTTATAAATCAATCACTCAAAACATCGGAGGGTTAGTTCACCCAAAAATTTTAATTCTGTCATTAATTACTCACCCTCGTGTCGTACCAAACCCATAAGATTCAAACCATCCTCCTATAAAGATCATTTTGGTGAAATCTGAGAGATTTCTGTTCCTCCATTGACAGCTACGCAACTGACATTTTGACGCTTTAAAAAGTTCATAAAGAGATCAGAAAACTAATTCATATGAATTATGAGCGATTTAGTCCAAATTTTCTTGAAAGAGACTTGATTGCTTTATATGATGAACAGATTTAATTTAGGCTTTTATTCACATAGGCTAATCATTGATCAGCAAACACAAGCAGAAGCTCAACTCAGAAGAACCAACCTCTTGCTGATGCTCAAACGTGCTGCATAACACATGAGAATAACTTGCGGAAGCTTAAACGTGCTGTGTAACACGAGAATGAACCGCATCGGTTCTTGCAGAAGATTAAACGCGCTGCATAACACACGAGAATGAACCTCATCAGTTCTAGTGGAAGCTCAAATGTGCTGTGTAACACACGAGAATGAACCTCATCAGTTCTTGCGAAAGCTCAAACATGCTGCGTAACGCACGAGAACTACAATCACTGGTTCTTGTGGAAGCTCAAATGTGCTGCGTAACACGAGAATGAACCTCATTGGTTCTTGTGGAAGCTCAAACGTGCTGCGTAACAATGAACCTCATTGGTTCTCACGTCAAACAAAAATTATTGAACTTTTGTTTACCATACCTGATGTGTGAGTTGGTGGATGCTCATATGTGAATAAAAGCATAAATGTAGCCTAATCTGTTCATCATATAAAGCGATCGTGTCTCTTCAGAAAATGTGAACTAAATCGCTCAACTATGAACTTTTTGAAGCATCAAATTGGTAGTTGTGTAGCTGTCAATGGAGAGAACAGAAAGCTCCCAGATTTCATTGAAAAGATCTTCATTTGTGTTCCGAAGAAGAACGAAAGTCTTAAGGTTTGAAAAAACATCAGGGTGAGTAATTGATAACAAAATTAAAACTAACCCTTTAAATGTGCTATTCTTCATCCATAACACAACACATGTAGCCTATTCATTATCATAATATAAAAGTATTAATTAAAACTACTTGTATAAAGTCTATATTCTTGAAAAAAGGCCAAATTGTTTTTTGGTGGGTGACATTCAAAATGAATTAGCCTAATTAAGGCCCTTAAAGGAGCAATAAAATGCAGTAGCCTACAAGAAGCAAATGCAATGGACAAGTGTCAGTCAGTACAATAACAAAATGTTCTAAACTTCTATTTTCTGTCGGGCCATTGACCTTTATACTCGAATAAAAGTCAGACAACGTGACCAGAGCAAAAATGTCAGTTTCAAGTTGATGTTCCAGTGTTTTCGACAGGGAACAACCAGTGCAAAGAACCCGTGATTGCGTTACTAACAAACAAAAGATTAGACAAACAACTCATCACCTACACCATAGTCTTTGCCTTCTCTTAATGCGAGCGACAATCTAGGACGCTCCCTTTATAATCTAGCAAGCGCGAGTTTTCGGACAAATTACTTGATTATATTGAGAGCATTCTAGTGTTGACGCGTCGCGTAGGAATGTTATGTAGATGGATAACATGCCTGTCATTATGAATAACGAAACTAAATGATGGATAAGAATTCTTTCCAAAAACCACTTAATTACTTCAGAGAGTGACGGGCTTAGAGGAAATGTAATATAGGTGGACATGACGCCAATAAAAGATAACCGACTTATGTCTACAAACTTCCCGTATCCTTTCAAACGTAGAGATTCTCTTACCTTTAGTAGTGTCGTGGATTTAAATGACATACTTTGTTGGTAACACACTGCTGGTCCGCTTTTGTTTCTTTCTTGGATACATGGAAAGCTCATAGTACTGTCATCCTGAGGAGAACACCTGGAATAGAGCAGACTCATGCAGAACTGACACAAACACATTTGCCATGGAGTTTACGTAACACCACCATCCGTTGTTAATGGCCGTGTCCCAAAAAATAGTGATCTGCCTGCCTAGACTACATTTTTAGGCATCACAGTCAACTGAACTGACACACAACACGTCCCTGAGTCTCTCAACATGTTGCACGCACCTATAATGCTCAATAATAATGGGTGAGAAATGCGCCCACAATGTCCATTATGCGGTCTATGTAGGCAGCTCACTAGGTTTTGTGACACGACCAGTGTGTTGACGTATGGCATGCTGGGACAACATGGAGTTTCTTAAAGGGCTATTGGCACATGTGAACCCCAAGTAAATGTGAAAAGTGAAAGCTGCAAGTAAATGATGTTACTTTTCTGAGACAATTTTTAAAAAGTGACTTTATAATCATTTTAGTAGCCTATTTATGAAGTCAGTTCCCCTCAAGTTGTAGTTTATCGTATTGCCTACAACTACATCTGACAAGCAGAACGTATCAGAATACATTATTTTAAAAATCCCTTTAAACAATTCCAGTAATGACCTTTTTGTAACTGCTTTTTGGTTTGAAAGGGACCAATTTGTTACTTTAAAGTAAACAATTGAGGAATGTTGTGACAAAATATCAATGCAAATGAATGCATCTACAAAACTTAAAAACTAATCTATGATCTGATGATAATAATAAACTCTAACAAGTATACCGATTATTAAGTTTGTATTGATGAAGTAGGCTACATACTAAATTGATTATATGAAATAAATATATTTATAGTTAAAAGAAAATAAATTATTCTATTTGCAATGAAGAGTTATTGTTCAGTAATTTCCCACAACCGCTGCTCAAAGAATCCACCTGATGGTTAACATATAGGCTATTTAAATATCACTATTTTTGTGAATGTTCTTAATTATTTTCCATTTCAACCATTAAATAAATGTACTGAGAGTAGAAAAAGTGAACAGCTCTGTAAGGCATTTTTTCCCATTTCAGGTAGAAAATAACAGACTGTAAATGACATTATTGTTTTTTTTTTAACTAAAACTATTAAAAATGGTTTACGCTACATGAAATAAAATATTAATATTTCATGAAAAACAACATGATTGCAAATGTTGCCTTGGCAACTAACTCTTATCTGTACTCTGGCATTTTAGAACATTAGTACATGGATGTTTTTATGTTTTGTCTTATTGTTCTGTTGGCTTTTAATGCAATGTACAGCACTTTGGAACTAAAGTGATAGCCTGTAAGCTGCTATAAAGAAGTCTGACATAAAACAAAATTAGTTATAGCTAAAGCTTTTCTTAAAACGTAAATAATATAACTCCTAAAATAACCCTGAAAAAAAAATCTGAAATAACACCACAAATACAAAGAGTATGCAATGCTTTTTTATAATTCAGAAATTCAAAAGATATAGATGGAAAGAGGATTATGTTAGTTCAAAACAATCATTATACAACAAGTAAGTTTACTTCAAACACATCAAGTGATTAATCATTAAGGCAGAATTCTGAAAACCGAAAGATTTGATGGGTCGGTACGATAAAAAAAGTGCATAATGAAAATACAAAAAGAATGGGAAGAGTGTTTGAATTACAACGACTTCAATAAATATACTCTATAAAGAAATCTTTATTTTATTCACATAAGAAAACGAGCAAAAACAATCATGTTATAGGGTAGAGATGATATGCAAACCAGCTTATAAAGACTGACCAAAAAACAAGTCGATTGCATGTACCACGTGTTACAGAAACGTCTGAGTCACATGACAAAGTCTTCTGTGACAAAATAATTGTTTAGGTGGTTTACCTTTTGAATGATGAATGATGACTTGAATGATTCCTACTGCTTGTGTTGTTGTATACGAGACCACTTGTATTTATTGTAAGAGAACATCACATAAACAGCTTTAGACATCCAAAAGACATATTTTAGTTTTCTATCACTGCTCTTGAAACCGATTAGCAAGTATGCTTCACATGAATGAAAGTGTTAAAATTATGATGCCAGTTATGATGACCGTTTTGTCTCATCGTCAAGTGCTGCTCTTATTTGAACATGGCATTGAAGGATCTGCCAATGATCATCCTTCTGACCTCACTGGTACCAGCTCCAATCTCATAAAGTTTAGCATCTCTTAAGAAGCGGCCCATTGGGTAGTCATTAATGTAACCGTTTCCACCTGTGAACAGATGCAAAAGTAAGTCAACTAGGACTTGAGTCATAAGACCTAGGCTTACTGAATTAGCAGGAATTCATTCACTGACGTTGGGTGCGTCTTAATCAGCTCCTTATGTCTACAGTGTTTCTCAGAAATCGCTTACTGCACCTTTAATGATCAAAATGGTATATGCAAACCAAATTTGCCTATACATTCAAGGAACAATTCATCTACAGCAACAGTTACAAGTTTGACTTGTTTGCTGTTTATCCACCGAGTAATTGTTAAGAATGAAGACAGAAGGGTTTGGCCCTGATATCTGTCTAAGGTACATTGAGAGCTCTTTTTTTTGCTGTGCTAACTACTAAGCACTCACCAAGGCATTGAATTCCATCCAAGGCAACCTGAGTCGCATTCTCAGCACAATAAAGGATTACCCCAGCACAGTCCTACAATAACATCACAAATCAATACTGCTACTACACACTCTGGAAAGACTGTATGCATCATTTCCAGGCTTATGTGTAACATTACAAAATAAAGCATTCAAATAACAAAAACTGTGTAAAGAGCTCTTACCTTAGCACTGAAATGGCCTTTGTCACAAGCGCGGGCAACGTTGTATAAATACTGTCGACATGAACTAAGCCGTGTGTACATATCAGCCATTTTCCCCTGCATTAGCTAGTCAATGGGAAGAAATTGTTAATTTTATTGCCAAGGGAACATAGTTGTGTAATATCTTTTCATAACTTTACATGCATACATTCAAAAGTTTGGGATTGCATTTATTTAAAACACAAATCTTTAGTTACAATGGGACAGAGCTCTTCTACACTGACTTTCTATGAAGTTTAAAGTAATCTATGGATGCTGGTTTTTAGAAGGCATGATGACGAGATGACGAACACGACGTCTGTGTAACATTATAAACACATTATTAGCTGTTTGATAACGTAGTCAAGCCAAAGTCTAATCATATCAATTACCGTTATGTGTCCGACGTTGTAGAGATGTATATGTGTATATATATATATATATATATATATATATATCGAGATCAGGCATAACATTATGACCACCTTCCTAATATTGTGTTCTGGCACAAAGATGTTAGCAGCAGATCCTTTAAGTCCTGTAAGTTACGAGGTTGGGCCTCCATGGACCGGACTTGTTTGTTCAGCAGATCCCACAGATGCTCGATTGGATTGAGATCTGGGGAATTTGGAGGTCAAGTCAACACCTCAAACTCTTTGTTGTGCTCGTCACACTGTCTCTGCCTTCTTCCAATAGTGCATCCTGGTGCAACAGGCTTTCTGAATGTCTTTATCATTTTTTTGAATGCCATACATGACCCATGACTAACCACATAATTTATTTTATATATATATATATATAATGACATATGATCCATATATATATTGGTGATTCTTAACGCCAATTTGTGGCATCACACTGGGATTTTACAGTGCTGATTCCCATTGTCCCCAAACTTAAATGCTTTTTTACAAACGCTGCAAAGTCCTTCATCATTTTTATCAATAACGGGCTGCAACAATGTCTTCAAAGTTTCGTTTTAAGAACGTAAATGTAAGTACACATTGATGGCCTAAGACACGAAACGAGCAGTTTGTGTGAGAAAACGAACACTATTTATATCGTTTTTACCTCTTGTAATCACAGCCATGTCCAAGTGAACTGAAGGCATGAGCGCTTCATTCTGCACATGCGCCGGAAAGCACCAGAAGTGATCTCTTGCACGGTTGCAAAAAAAAAAAAATCTATGTTGTCTGTTGATATATCGAAATCGTCTGCCATTGCAATTTCCTGCATATCTAAATATATTTAGATCTTCAGAGTGAAGGATAACACTTCTGAAATCCCTGAGTAAACAATGAGCACCGGATCACTTCCGGGGCTTCCTGGCGCGCTTGTGCAGACTGAAGAGCCCTCGCCCTCAGATCACTTGGACATGACTGTGATAACGAGGTAAAACTATATAAAAACTGTTCGTTTTCTCACACAAACCGCTCGTTTCGTGTCTTAGGCCCGTGTACTTACATTTACGAGTCATTAAATGATGTTTAATTTTGACTTCTCTGTGCATGCTCTTTGAGGTGAACCCAGGGGAGACCCCATAAACTTCCATTATATGACTGACAAGACTGACCTAAAAATATCAAAATTGAAAATACTGTGGAAACAAAGACACCAGCATGTTGGATGCCCTTGAGGTAAGCTAAAACATATCAAAAATGAATTTCAAAGTGAACTATCCCTTAACTCTTTCGCAAAATCCATTTCAGGACTTTTAATGGCCAGCGAAAACCCTGTGCAATGTCTTCCCCAGGTAAGCGACGCACACGCACCCGGCCTTCCACATGATGTAAAAGATAACATGATTCATCAGACCACCTTCTTCCATTGCTCCGTTGTACGGTTCTGATGCTCACGTGCCCACTGTTGTCGCTTTCGGCGGTGGACAGGGGTCAGCATTGGCACGCTGGCTGGTCTGCAATAAACTGCAATGAACTTTGCATTCTGACACCTTTCTATCAGAACCAGCATTAACTTCTTGAGCAATTTGAGCTGCAGTAGCTCGTCTGATGGATCGGTCCACACGAGCCAGCCTTCGTTGGACCACTTTTGATGCATACTGACCACTGCAGACTGGGAACACCCCAGAAGAGCTGCAATTATGGAGATGCTCTGACCCAGTCGTCTAGCCATCACAATTTGGCCCTAGTCAGTCTGGCCGTTTTTACAAAAACCCATTTCAAAGTTTGCATTCTAAGACCCCTGAAACGCCGTTGTCATGTAAATGTTTTCATGAAATTTCTGTTTTCAATTGAAAACGGTGTTTAGTAAATGGCGCTAATGACTTTTAAAAAGGAAATGAATCAATGCTGAACTTACATAAATGGGACAATGACTTTCTTCGAGAGCTGCTGTCCAATCAAAACAATCTTTGTTGCATTAATTTCCTGTTATCACTGTAAAACTGCCTTGCAACAATCTGTAGAAGATGACTTGACTAGATAAACATAAAACATGACGAACACACAAATCCTTGCATATTTCAGTCTAAAGCATACCTGGAAGTGGCCAATTTTCTGTCCAAAGGCTTCACGAATATGAAGATAAGGAATCGCATGGTCAAGCACAGCTTGCATGATGCTGAAGGAATGTATAAGACGGACAAAAATAACTCTCCAACAGTCTTTGTCAGTTTACATTTCTGAGCATGCTAACTGGAAATAAACAGTAACAATTACCCAACAGGTCCAGAGGCCAGGACAAGTCTCTCTAGGTCCAACCCACTCATCATAACATATACACCTTTATTTAATGGGCCCAATATGTTTTCCTCTGAAACCACAAGAGAACATTCAAATGACGTTTGGATGTCCACCACATTCAGACTAATATGCATAATGATAAACTCATTGACACACCAGGGACCTTGCAGTCTTCAAAGATGAGTTCACAGGTGTTAGATCCTCTCATTCCCAGTTTATCCAGCTTCTGCGCTGTGCTAAATCCTGCCATGCCCTTCAAGAACACAAGCACAATGCCTATGATATGATCACATTTGAAGTTGTATAGCCTTATGGAACAACACATTAAAAATGAAACATTCAATCAAAATCTGAATGCCAGGTGCAATGCAGTGTGAACGGTAAATTATAATCAATCATCTAAGAGGAAGTGGTTTGTCTTCTCTAACCTTCTCTATGATGAAAGCGGTGATGCCACGGGCTTCTGCCTCTGGGTCTGTCTTAGCATACACAATCAGAACATCTGCATCTGGTCCGTTCGTAATCCAGAACTTATTACCGTTCAACACGTAGTGATCCCCTTAAAGATGACAGATCAAAAGGTAAAGAAGAACATGTATTGTCACATTCTAGGGGCAAGACGCATCTTTTTTTAAATTATTTTTGCAAGCAACATAAATCATTAATGCGTCATTAATTATAATAGATGTTTTGCCAGTCACAAATTTCTTTAAAAGGCCCTTCCAAAGCATGCAATAGTATAAATAAGCATGACAAACATAAAATACAAACTCTAATAAAAAAAAAGCACAATATATTGCTGTGGCGAGCAAGACGAGACCCAGGGCCGTGAGAGAATAGAGCAGGCCGGTAGAGTAATTGATACTGAGCGTCACCTGTTCCGGTCTCGTATCTCTCATGGAGGAGCTTTGGAAGCATAAAAGGAGGGGCGACGACACAGTGAAGGACGAGAGCGGACCAGGCCTGGACATTTATATTATGTTTTGGTTATGTGTGTGCGGCAGTCTTATGTGAAGCTGCTTTTACCTTCGTTTTGTGTTTATTTTTATGTGTAATACTGTGAAATATTATTAAAAAATTTGTATTAAATGTTTATTATTTTAAAGTATTTTAATCTATTTTAAAATGTAATTATTTCTGTGATGACAAAGCTGAGTTTTCCGCATCATTACTAAAGTCTTCTCTTCAGAGTCACGTGAACCTTCAGAAATCCTTCTAATATGCTGATTTGCTCCTCCAGAAACATTTTCTTATTATCAATATTAAAAACTAAAATAGTTTTGTGGATTTTTTTCCTTTCAGGAATCTTGATGATGAATAGAAAATTCAAAAGAGCATTTATTTGGAATAGAAATAATTTGTAAAAGTTTTTACGGTCACTTCTAATAAATTAAATGCATAATAAAAAAAGTCTTATTTGACCCAAAAATTTTGAATGGTAGTGTATATGAAAGGACAATAAATCACAAATCGGTTAACAAATATACTGTTACATGCATGCATCTAACCAGTTATGACATGGCCATGGCACTGATGTAACAGTGCTTATTATAGCAGTAGACAGTGGTGACTAACAGAGCAGCACATAGAGTGATAACAGAAGGCCAGTCACCTTGTTTTTTCGCCTTCAGTTTCATGGACACCACATCAGAGCCAGCGTTGGGCTCACTCATGGCCAAAGCACCCACATGCTCCCCCGTCATCAGCTGAAGAACAAACATAGTGAAAAACCCAACCCTAATATTCATAAATAACCTAAATGCACTACTTAATTAGCCTGCATTTACAGTTTTAATGAATTTTCCCTAATACATTATGTCATGGGTCTGTTTTAGAAAGCTAGCTAAGAAAATGTAATCGATCGACACATTAATATAAATCTTTTGACTCACACCTTGGACATGTACTTCTCTTTCTGTTTCTGGGTTGCATGACGAACCATCTGATTTACGCACAAATTGGAGTGCGCTCCATAGCTGAGGGCAATAGCTGCTGACACACGGGAGATCTCCTCCATAACAATCACATGATCAAGGTAGCCCAATCCCGTTCCACCGTCCTCCACTGCACACAATCAAAACCATTGAATCATATCAGACTATGCTCAATAGTGTCTCAGCAACGGTTTTCTCATAAACAATACTTTTTGAAGACAGTCTGTAAATAGTCCAACCTGGAGCAGTAACTCCAAGCAGTCCAAGATCACCCATCTCCTTCCAAAACTCCTATAAAAGATCATATTTGTTCTGATTCATTACTCTGGTTTATTATTACACAGAGACTCCTGAGATACTTGTCATGTATAGGAACTCACCCTCATGCGGGGAAACTCGTTGTTCTTGTCAATCTCATCAGCGTGTGGAGCGAGCTTCTCCTGGCAGAATCTTTGGACTGTCTGTCTGAGCTGGTGTTTAAAAGAAACGTGTGATAAACGCAAGGGGGTGTGTCCACAAGCAACTTGAGCTGCCAAAAATCTCAACAACAAAAAATCCAATGAATGTACACATTTCATGGTGCTTTAAAAACTATCAAGGCATTATAGAGACCAACAAACCATGGTTTTACCCTTGTCAGGGTAAAAGATGGCATGGGAGAGCCTAATAACAGCAGCACAACAATAAAACAAATATAATATCAAATGTATACATTTATTTTTGTATGTAATCCTACCCAACAGCTCCCCAATGCCTTTAAGAATCAAGTTAATTTTAATAACAATGAACAAAAGACAAAAACAGTTATAAATTAAAGACATAAATTAATGTCAAAAAAACATTATAATAAATTATATATATATATATATATAACTATATGTTTATAGCACTATAATAGAAAATAATTTAAAGTTTTTTTTTTAACCCTATGCTGTTTTCAGAATTCTTTACTTCATTGGAACGGTACTCTGTGTCAAACACACACACAAAAAATTATGAAAGGTCACTTCTTTTTTTTTTAAACAATAATCTACCAAGTTACGTCTTTTACAAGAGACCAAACTTAAGTCTGTGCTCCAAAGCATTTATGATTTATGACAGTTTAAGTTGGAAAATTATTTTTCAAGTCCATGCTAAATAACTCAAAAAGTTAATAGATGGATTATAGATAAACAATTTAGTACCATAAAATCCCCTACAAATACAGAATAATAAATAAAAATATATCATCGAACTAAAATATAGTAGAATAATTTCATTGAAATAAAATAGAAATTGGTCATTTTTGATCTACACGCAAACAGTACCAGAGGGTTAAATGTATTTTCTTCCCTTATACTCCTGTGATGTCATTACTCCAGTTGTCACATGACCCTTCAGAAATCATTCTATTATGCAGATTTGGTGCTCAGGAAAAAATTATTGTTATTATCAATGTTGAAAACAGTTGAACTGATTAGTATTTTGACAGGATTCTTCAATTAATAGAAAGATAAGAAATAACAGCATCTATTTAAAACAGAAACTATTGTTGTCACATTATAAATGTGTGACTTTGTACTGCATCTTCCACAAATATACAGTACAGACAAAATGCAGTGTAAAGAAAATTCTATTTCATGGATTTAACTCGAAAACCATATATACAATAAAATAGATGGATCGTGAATTTATATTACACTAAGAGGAACATTTGCCACTTCCTCACAATGAAACTACCATGTCCAAACAATTTGCAAATGCATGTTGAATAACAAACAAGTGGGCTGCTGTAAAAACTAACTAAGGACATCTAAAACGATCTTGACCAATCAAAACGCGCTGACCGTTCACACCTACCAGCACGAGCACGGTCATTTGGCACAGACAGCACGAATACTGACGTAACGTTCTTATGAAAACCGTAACAGATTGTATTCGTTTTAGTTGCCTGGCGACTAAAACGAATACAATCTCTTATAAAATCCCGATAAAATCCCAGAGTTGTGTCAAAGGTCATCATGTGAACCAGCACGGCAAACTGACTCATTCCTACAAAAATTCCAATAAGACGTAAACAAGAAACAGTGACATTTCACGAGCTTAGGCTCTCGGTTAGGTAGCGGGGGTGTGTGGGATACCTGGATCTGCTCCTCGGTCAGACCGTTCACAATGTCGTCCACTGGTACAGCTCCAACGCAGCCGCGCCGCGAAACACTGACATTGGTCACTCTTTGACAAAGACGCAATGCTCTTCTGACTGCAAACATTTTGTAGTGACTGCAGGATGTAGACAGAACAAAAAGGGAAAACGCTTAACTGCACTTGGACGGGTGAAAAGCGCAGGAGGGCAATCCTAAACTTGCATAAACTGCACTTGAAAGAATTGCGTTCTCCTTCTGTTCTGTTGTTTAACGTGACCTCTATCTGCCACTAGAGCTTTACTGCCCCCTACAGCGATGAAGTACAAACTACAGTAAAAAACGTCTAAAAGTTATATATTTTAAAAACATGCGCCTACATGTGATTTTATTTTTAAAATGTTGTATAGAAGTGAAAATCATGAATTACCTTCTAATTTGTGGAGATTTTCCGTATCAATATGCAGGCCTATAGGCAGCCTACTTATTATACTTATACTTAGCCTGCTTTCAGAAGTAAAACGTTGGCATTTATTAGAATTTAAGATTAACGAGCCTTTTATAGAATTTTGTGAATCATCAAATTTCTCTGGATTTTAATTTAAAAAATAAGTTTGTTTTATTTTTTAGTTATCAGTTATGTACATTGGAATTATAGTTCATGTTTATTTAATTATTGTTTTTTGTCACAGGCCTATGTGTTTTGTGTTATGACACCATAATTAAAAAGTCATTATGTGACAGTAAGATTTAATAGCCAGCCCCAATAGGTTTTCATTAGCCTATATAATACATCAACAATTAAGCATTTTTAAAATATACAGTCATCCAAATGCTACTTTCAGCTATAAAGTTTTGACAAACACAAAACTTTTTATATAGCCTATGGATTAGCCGAATAAATATATAGTAATATATTTAGATTATAGTAATAGCCTATTATAGTATATTATAAGGCTATTAAGCTTTAAAGACTTTATTTATCCATTTTCTTAATATAATTTAACATAAATCTGAGAAATAGCCTAATCAAAATGATTTGTATTGGGATAGACAATGCTTTATAATATTGTCAGTATTGCATGTAACATAGCCTATGAGATTGATACAGTAGCAGCAGTAGAATACTACAAAGAACGAGGAAATGGGCTATCAAGCAAAAGCCGAACAAATTAAAAGCCAGGAAGAGCGCTGAAACGTTTCAAATGCGGAAGATGTGTGTTCACAGAGCTCGAGCGCTGTCAACAGGGTCTCCGTGGCTGTGAATGCACGTCCACAGACTCACACCAAGCCAAACAAAGTTATCCGGAGGGAGATCGTTTGTTACGTAACTTACTGGAAATAAAGTAGCTTATCTGGACTGAACCGACTGATTACTTTCCGCGGCGGTACGCAGGATTTCTTTTTGGGGGCCCCCACTCACTAGCAGCGTGTGGCCCCTCGACCAGAGGGGGGTTAATCTGAACCCTCCTGTCACCTCGATGCCCAAACAGAGGCGGAGGTCGCTGCGAGAGGCGGTGTTCTCCCGTTCGTCTCCTGTTAGCGACGGATCAGGGAGAGGAGGAGGAGGAGGACGCGCACATAACTTTTCATCCACAGAGATTTGTGATGATCAAGCACAGATGGCGGAACAGAACACTGGGCAAGGAGGATTTCTCTGCGACGGTAAGACGGGGAGAGGGTGCCTGGTGCCGCAGGTGACTATCACGTCTGATGGGGACTCACGGGAGATCACCGAGGAGGATCTGGAGGAGGAGGTGAACGGACGGCTGCGCCGCAAACTCTCCAACTCCTCCATCTCTTCCAACGGCTCCTCAACGGCGTTCGACGAGTCGGAGGATGACATTCTCAGCGACAACGAGACCAAAAGCAAAGGCATCGTGACTCTGGAACATTTCGGGGACTCGCTAGACTCAGGAGAGGTAGGTTATAGTGATTTACGTGCGGAGGCACTTACAAAAATAAAGTTTCTTTATTGGCATCTTGCCTAGGGTTCCATAAAGAACCTGTAACACAAATGGAAACTTACCATTGCACAAAAGGTTCTTTGTAGTGGAAAAAAAGTTTTTTTTAGATTATTTATTTTTTATTTTTTTAAAGAGCTGATCACTGAAATGTCCTTCAGGAGTGTAGATTGCTGCAAGGTTATTTGACAGTAGGTTTTATAGTTGTCACACATTTTACTGTGAATATTTATCAGAATAATGTATATTTTAAAGTAAATTTCGGCCTGGAGTTCTTTACAGTTTTTTACAGAATACAGTTCTTTAGACAGATGCTGATCTTTTGTGACAGCCTCTTGTTATCATCTTATCATGTTATCAGATTACAAGGGGCAAGTTTTCATGCTTACATCTAAGATAATTAATGCAGCAAAACAATAACAAAAATCATTGTCTTGGCAAACTATTATTGTAATTATAATATATATATATATATATATATATATATATATATATATATATGGTAATTAAAAATAACTATATATAGTTATTTTATATATATATATATATATATATATATATAGTTATTTTCAAACTAAGACTTTGAGCTTATTGAAATGGGAGTTTGTAACCCACAAAACCACTTCTAGGGCAACATTTGTGTAATGTTGAGAGACACTTTTGTGACAACTTCACTATGTGACAACTAGTCCCGGTCTTCAATATAAGATATATAAGGTAAATAGAAATAAGCTTAATTTTGGACTAATTTTTATGATTTTGGACTTATTTTTATACATCTCTTCTTAAACTAAATAAAAGAAGACTATTGGAAACATGTCATGAGAACATGAGACTAGTAATGAGGAACTGTTGTGTTGTTACGGTATGAGATCCTTATTTAATCTGTTCTTGAGTTCCCAATGAAGCTTTCGATACATGTTATCTTCATTTGACCCCATAACTGAGTCTGAGGCATTAGAATACTTTTGATTGAAATCTGCATATTTCCACCATTAACACAAAGTGCTGTGTGTTCGATCTTTAGCTGTAGAGCTCATGCTGGTTCATCATTATGGTATGTCTGTGTGGGTGTCTGTTTGTCTGTACTTGCTTCTTATTGTGAAATCATATCTGTTCACCATGTTGCCAATTGAAAAGGATTGTATGTGACACAAAACATGACATTAGCGGCTATGCAGATCTGTATCAGGTGGCTCTTGTAGGTTTTTTCTGATGAAATGTTTGCTGTAGTGGGGAACTAAAAATATAACAGTAAAAACCATAATCCATCCATAGCATCCATAGCATTGATATGTTTCTCCTTCATTGTTTACAAAGTAGGCTGTTCAGCGTTTTAATTGGAATTGTTTATATTTTGTTTGCATTTAGCGACTTCAATGTAGATTGAGTTGAGCAAATATCACAGGCGTGCAGCTTTAATAACCTGGCAGCACTTCATGCGTTAAAATAACAAGCTCAACAGGCTTAACCACTATGTGCCAAGGCCCTTTTTTTCATATGCCTACTCACATGTTGTTAATTTCTATAACAGTGGGTGAACTCGAAGTGATGACCTTTGCAAATTGTTTTGAAAATATGCCTGACAAGCATAGATGATTTCTAAATACTAATTTGAAAATCATAATAATAATTCGTTACATTTATATAGTGCTTTTCTCTGCACTTACATCCCCCTTACATTTACATGGAAGGGGGAATCTCCTTAACCATCACCAATGTGGAGCATCCACCTGGATGATGAAAAAAGTACATAAATTAGCCCATATTATTTCTGTTACTCGGCTAGCAACTATAGAAACCCAAGATTATGGCTTCAATTCCCAAGGGACATCCTAATAAAACGGACTTTGAACTGGTTTCAGATAGTAGCATCTGCCAAAATATGAGAGAATCACAAATAAAAATTTAACTTAGATAAATAAATCTAAGCGATCATCTCCTAATGTTTTGTTTCTCACTCCTGCCATGTCTGGGATTATTTTGATGGATGTGTTATGTATTGTGGTCCTCGGGCTCATTCAATGCCATAGAAGGCCTTCGCTGTCATTGTACGTTAAACACTTTCCCTCTGTAAATCTGGACATCATGTCTGCATAGTATCTACTCTTTCCTTTTCAGAAAGTTACACATCTTGCACTTAATTAACTGACTGAATGTTGATGCTCTTGCTCAATGACACTGTAAAAAGCCTTTCAGAGTTGTTGAATTGAATGTTTGCACAGACTCTAATATTCTGAGAAGGAAAGCACATTCAGTGTCACCAAATGCCAAAAGTGGCAAACGCTTCATTTTTATCAGCCTATATCAAAACAAACTCATTGCCGTTTGACATTTAGGCAGAAGCCACAGTGTCACAAACAAGTTTCCATCCGCAGTTTGATATAGACCAACTTAAGGTCATTTTTATAAACTCTTCAATACTCACTCACAATAGAAATTAGATCTTTTTGCTGTAAATATATGTAATTTATCTAGTTTAAAAGCACATTTTCACCATAACAGTGGAAGAACAGTAGTGATATTATCTATTTGTCTAACTAGCAAACAAACAACAGATAGGCCTAGTGGCCTACTAAACAAAGATACTAAAGATACACTCAGCTTTTAGTGCAACATTTT
The DNA here is from genome assembly GCF_016745375.1 of Pimephales promelas. The sequence continues at coordinate 18,389,865 of NW_024121099.1, read as the reverse complement.
CACTTTGATTTGTAAAGTGGGGCCAAAAAGTATTTAGTCAGCCACTGATTGTGCAAGTTCTCCAACTTAGAATGATGAGAGAGGTCTGTAATTTTCATCATAGGTACACTTCATCTATGAGAGACAAAATTAGGGGGGGGGGGGATCCAGGAAATCACATTGTAGGATTTTTAAAGAATTGATTTGTAAATTATGGTGAAAAATAAGTATTTGGTCACCCACAAACCAGCAAGATTTCTGGCTCTTTAAGAAACTCTTCTGTCCTCCACTTTTTACCTGTATTAATGATACTTGTTTGAACCCGTTAATCAAAGCGATCTGTATGCAGAATCTAAGACATACAAGACCATTGATAATCTCCCTCGATCTGGGGCTCCACGCAAGATCTCATCCCGTGGAGTCAAAATGATCATGAGAACGGTGTGCAAAAATCCCAGAACTACATGGAGAGACCTGATGAATAACCTGCAGAGAGCTGGGACCAAAGAAACAAAGGCTACCATAAGTAACACACTACACCGAGAGAGACTCAAATCCTGCAGTGCCGGACGTGTCCCTCTGCTTAAGCCAGTACATATCCAGGCCCGTCTGAAGTATTCCAGAGAGCATATGGATGATCCAGAAGAGGATTGGGAAAATATCACGTGGTCAGATGAAACCAAAATAGAACTTTTTGGTAAAAACTCAACTAGGAGGAAGACGGAGGAATGCAGAGTTGCATCCCAAGAACACCATACCTACTGTGACGCATGGGGGTGGAAACATGCTTTGGGGCTGTTTTTCTGCAAAGAGGACAGGAAAAAACTGATCCGTGTTAAGGGAAGAGTGAACGGGGCCATGTATCATGAGATTTTAAGCCAAAACCTTCTTCCATCCGTGAGAGCCTTGAAGATGAAACGCGGCTGGGTCTTCCAGCATGACTATGATCCCAAACACACCGCACGGGCAACGAAAGAGTTGCTCAGTAAACAGCATTTCAAGGTCCTAGAGTGGCCTAGCCAGTCTTCTGACATTAACCCCATAGAAAATTTGTGGAGAGTTGAAAGTCTGTGTTGCCCAGCGACAGCCCCGAAACATCACCGCTCTAGAGGAGATCTGCATGGAGGAATGGGCCAAAATACCAGCTACAGTGTGTGCAAACCTGGTGAAGAAGACCTCTGTCATTGCCAACAAAGGTTATGTTACAAAGTATGGAGTTGAACTTTTGTTATTGACCAAATACTTATTTTCCCACATAATTTACAAATAAATTCTTTAAAAATCCTACTCTGTGATTTCCTGGATCTCCTCATAGTTGAAGTGTACCTATGATGAAAATTATAGACCTCTCTCGTCATTCTAAGTTGGAGAACTTGCACAATCAGTGGCTGACTAAATACTTTTTGGCCCCACTGTATATAGTTTCAAGTCATAAATGCCTTTTTAATATCCAATTTTCAGTTGCTTGTAAAAGGAAAATAGTGTTGACTTCTTTGTTTACTAAAGGTAAAGCTTTTTATGTTCATGTAGAAACATGTCACACTTTTATAAATGATGATTGGTTGTTGTTTGAGTGTTGGAACCATGATGTTTAAATTGTCTGCATGACTGTCCAGTTCAATATTTAGTTATGGCGTGTTACAAATGTGTGTATGCACAGTTCCACAAAGTGCAGGTCATAGCCTTTGGTTTATGGCTTTTCGCTGTATTTATACAGGGCCGTACACAGTCTGCTTGACTTTAAATATGATGTGCTCTCTGGATCTTGTCCAACCCTCAAAAGCAGTTTTATGTATATGTCCAATTTAAAGGCTCAATAATTGCATTGTAAAGAAGGTTTTCAGATCAGCTCTTGTGCCTGAGGGACAATTTAACATGTTTGCAAACTTAAATCGTCTGCTTCATTCTTCCACTTCAGAGGTAGATAGTAAGAAACATGTTTCTTTCCTTGTCAAGTGGAAGAACAAACACTGCACTTCAGTTACACCCTTACTATTTCAACACATGGAGTAAATAATCTCCTAAGGGATTTTTTTTTTTACAGTTTGGGGGAAAAATATCTGTGTATTTCTGACAAAAATAAAATAAAGATAAAAATAAATGATTTAAGGGCATTACTGCCATACAAATGTTAGACACAGTAACTAGACCAACACACAAAGTGCACCTGTAACCCACATTATATATAATATATCAAATATATTAGAAATAGTAACGTGTTATGAAATTAAAATTCACCGGGCCCTATGGGTTTTTCTAAACATTTATTTATTTATTTACTTCAAAATGACAAAAATCAATCTTCCAGTGAAGAATAAAAATCTTTTTCCCAACATTTTCATACCTCCACCATTACATTACAACTTTAAAATCAACATGAAATCAAAATTGACCCCAATTTGCTCTGTTGGAATTACATCATGCAATGAAGAATTCACAATAAGTCTAGCAACATTAATGCATAATGGATTGATGGATAATGGATAAAACGATCTGCCATCCTACATTTTTTCCTCACTAAATATCCTGGTTCACTCAGAAGTATGTCACATTATAGCATTGTGAATGCATTTCACATTGACATTTGCATTGCACCGTCTTAGCTTTGCCTGTGCTGCATTTAATATTACTCCTCAAATGAACAGAAATGGTTTCCAAGTTGCTTATTTGAAATAGGCAGCAAAACAAACGTCTACTGTATGTTATGGGCTGCAGTGCTCGATTACTGCATGAGCTTCACAGCTCCAAATGAGACCATGTGTGTGTGAGTCAGTCTTACACACTTAAAAAAGAACATTGTGCAGTGTTTAAAAAAACACTGTCAGTTAGTTTCAGTCACTGGTCACTCTTCTTTTTTGGAATCCAATCTCTGACTTATTGTTGGGCGGTCTTAAGGGTTGAGCTTTATATAAATTCAGCAGAGTTTAACATATTTAATTATGTGTTCTAGCAAACCAATGCCTGGTGGAAGCTGAAGACGATTGTCCATTGCCCTTTGGTGGCCACACAACGAAGACGTCTGTCCTGGGTTCAGTTAGCAGGCCATAAAGGTATGCCCAAAAAAATGCTGCACATTTTTGTCTGATGTAAATTCATGTTTCAGTTCCATGTCTACACGGTTTGCACAGTTTCCAGGTTAAATGCATATGGAACGGCATTGTACCTTATACTTGAGACTATCAATTTACTAACAGTAATTTAATCATTTATTAATTTGTTACTTTTTACTAACAAGTTATCAAAACCAAGACACACTTGAATATGCTTTTTAGTCTTACTTCATGTGTAAATAGCATATTTAGCTTTGCTTTTTGTAACTTTTTAACTTTTTTCTTATTTTTTGTGCAATCAGTAATTCTCTTATTGAAATTTATTTGCAGAAAGATTGGCTTTGTGAAAACACCACTGATTTTAGCTCATGTTTTCTGGCTGTTTTTGTAAACAGGGCTTTTAAATACATGGGGAAGTACAGTCATTTGAGACCATATTTAAGGAAGTGGTTACGATCAGTGTGATGATGCTTGACTCACATGTCAAAGAATATACATTTTAGATTTGATCTTATTGTCTTTTTTTTTTTTACATTTTAAGCTGCAGATATCAAACATATCTAACGTTTTTTTTTAACACTATAAATGTGTGCATGTACTGTTCATATTCACAGATGATAAAGGCACATATTCTGACTAAGATCTGGTTGTCTGGCTGAGCGGTAACTCCAGTGACTCCAGTCTTCCTTTGTGTTTGTGTTTCTCCTCAGGCAGCTTTAAAGCAGGGGATGAGGGCTCCATACTGAAGAAGTTCTCAGAGAATGAAAAGCTGTGTTTTGAGAGGCTGAAAGAGGATGCTTTACATTCTTTCGTGCCCAGCTATTATGGAGTGGTTGAGAGAGACGAAGAGCTCTTTCTCAAAATGAAAGACCTGTTGGCCAACTTTGATTTGCCAAACGTCATGGACTGCAAGATGGGAGTGAGGTACAGTGATTGGAGAACCGATACTCTTTTTTGTTTTTACATGAACACATTTTACACATACTCAGATTATTATTGTAAAGTTGTAAGTTGTTAGTTCACCCAAATATGAAGATTCTGTCATTAATTACTCACCCTCACGTCATTCCAAATCCGTAAGACATTCGTTCATCTTTGGAACGTATTATGTTTGATGAAATCCAAGAGCTTTCTGACCCCAACATAGACTGCATGTAATCACCACTTTCAAGGCCCTGTAAAGGTAGTAAAGACATCGTTAAAATAGTCCATGTGACTACAGTTGTTCAACCTTAATGTTATAAAGCAACGATAATAGATTTTGTGTGCAAAAACAAAACAAAAATAACAACTTTATTTAACAATTTATTCTCTTCCGTGTCGGTCTCTGACGCTGTTCACATGAGCACCATTAATCTATATATAGGCTTTATTTTCTTTTTCTTTAAAGGGTTAGTTCACCCAAAAATAAAAAGTCTGTCAGTATTTACTCACCCTCATGTTGTTCCAACCCCGTAAGACTCGTTCATCTTCGGAACACAAATGGCTGGATCACTCCTCCGTAGGCTTCTTAAGGGTTCGAAACTGGCCGGCTCAAAAAGTTATTAAAGACATTATTAATATAGTCCAAGTGACTACAGTGGCTCAATCTTAAATTTATCAAGGGACAAGAGTACTTTTTGTGCGCAAAAAAACAAACAAAAATAGCAACTTTATTCAACTGTTCATTTCCTTCTCTGTGGACCTCGAGATTTCACGTAGTGGAACTGAGCAAAGCTTAGGTTGTACCTCACACTCATCACACATATGACCAGTGTCGGCCAATAGTGAGCCTGCGTGTGACGTGCAACACAGAAGCTTTGAAATCTCGAGGTTGAATAAAGTTGTTATTTTTGTTTGTTTTTTGCGCACAAAAAGTATTCTTGACACTTGAAAAATGTAAGATTGAGCCACTGTAGTCACTTGGACTATATTAATAATGTCTTTCATAACTTTTGGGCTGGCCAGTATCCAGCTCTCAGATTTAATCAAAAATATCTTAATTTGTGTTCCGAAGATGAATGAAAGTCTTACGGGGTTGAAACAACATGAGGGTGAGTAATTACTGACAGAATTTTCCTTTCTGGGTGAATTAACCCTTTAATTATTATTCCTGTGATTACTCCAGTCTTCATTGTCAGATAACCCTTCAGAAATCATTCTAACATGCTGATTTGGTGCTCATGAAACATTTTATTTTAAAGCGGTGTCGTCTAATTTTTTTTGTGGGAATCGTTTTTGAGAACAATTTGAAAGAGTAGGGCAATGTATAGGCCTACTATTAATTATATTGCTGTATAATGTTATAATGATGACACACAATATTACAAATATAACACAGCAAGTATTACTTATTTAGCTAATGTTTAATTATTTCCTTTTCATAGTCATGCCAACATATTGTGCATGATGAGTTTACTCTGCCTACTGAAACACCTGTTCTGGTTGTTGGCCTGCATCCTGTCAGGGCAATGGGTGGGGCTCATGAAGAGAGAGGCCCTCTTACCGCACACAATAATAACCACTTCCTGTGCATATGCAGTCAAAACTTACATGCATGCTTAGCAAGGCAGACAGGGCGTCCCTGAGGGCTTCCTTCTCACATGCATTTCACGTCTTCTTTTTAACACACTGAGAGACACTTTTGTGCAAGGAGTCCCTTGGTGACTTCCTCTCCTCACACAGGAAGTCAAGTAAAGTTCAAGCTTGCAATAAAAACAAAAAATGCACATGCACAAAATAGGAAAACAAAACAAATTCAATTAAAAATGCACATGCACATGATTGAATCAACATTTCAGTCAGGTTCCAGAATTTCCAGTACATTTTCAGGTAGTTAAATATATATATTTCTTACTTTCTTTCTTTCAGGACATATCTAGAGGAGGAGCTGGTGCGGGCAAGGGTGAAGCCAAAGCTGCGTGAGGACCTGTATAATAAGATGATGGAGCTGGACAGTGAGGCTCCAACAGCGGAGGAGAAGCAGCAGCAGGCAGTCACCAAACCACGATACATGCAGTGGAGAGAAAGTCTCAGCTCTACTAACACTCTGGGCTTCCGCATTGAGGGTATCAAGGTAGCCACAGTGCCTCAAAATCACAGCAAATTTGAGTTCTGTAGAAAACCAGGAGATTGAAACTAGAGTGTTATATTACATAAATTCATTTGAAGAAAATAAATAAATAATTACATTTGTTACGGATCCACTGAAGTCAGAGTTCTGAACCCAATTCACCTTTGGCTAAGTTTTTTCCGGTTTTGGGAAGGGAAAAAACGGACACCCCCCCCCCCCCTCCAACCTCTCTGGGAAACGCGTATCTGTGTTACAAAGGTCCGAGGCACAACGTTTAACCATATTTTTTGATAAAATTATGACGGTAATAGCCTGCCGAGACCAAAAAATGAGACGCCTGTGTTAAAAGTCAATGGAGCGCTGTGAAAAAGTGTCCGACCTCTGTGGGAGCTCGTTCTTGGCTGCGCTGTGATTGGTCAATCTACATTCTAGGGCGTGGCTTAGCCAAAGGTGAATTGCAGTTTATTTCAAAAGTGTACAAAAAAACAAAAAAAAAAAAACGATGACTTAAAAAAATTAACATAACTTAAACTTAAACTTCACTTGTTATGGTGTGGGTTCACGAGGATTCACCATTACACCTGAAGAAGCACCTGAATGCAATGGAACAATGGACCAGTGGGAACACAATAGAAAACAAAAGCGCATGGCATGAAAACATTGGGTACATAGGAAAATTACATGACATGGAAAACATAATGACATGAAATACAAAGCAAAAAAACATGAAAACAAGAGTCCAACAAAACACTAGCCTTACATATTCCCGTGTCTCTAGCCACCCAAACCAAACACCACAAGAACATTTTTCAAGTCCCAGAGGATGGTGGAGCGGAGGCGTACAAGGGGGAGGGAAGGCGTGCCTGGACCATGAAGTGGTCTGTTAAGGCATGATTTATGGCTCAAGTCCTGCTACAATGAAATACCATGACTGTAGAGCATGGGCAGGCCTGGATCGTGGAGTAGAAACAGGAGGCCATGTTGGATCAGAAAACATGAACATCATTCATGACTATGACATGGTCGGCATGTACTGACGGTTCATCAATAGCCTCCCTTGACTTGTTCATGAATAGTCTCTGTAACCGTGATTTGAGACAGACATGGTTCCTGAATGCTCTCTCTGGTTGTAACCTGGGGCAAGAAAAGTGGATGGACTTGGAAAGTGGTTGTGACTCGATCCATAAACCTTTTATGGATGATTCTCCTTGACTGTGGTAAGGTTCTCAGAAGATTCAGTATCATCTATGACAGCTGCTGCATTCTCAATATAGGTGTTATAATGGACGCTGCCACCTCGAGAGGATATTACGAACGCTGCCCCCCTTTCTGAAGAGGTGTATGTGTGGCCCACACACAGAATAGCAGTGGCTATCACTACAAGTAGTGTTGACAGTGGCATGATCTCTGGGAACTACCAGGATCATCATGGTTGATGAATTCAATGTTGGACAAAAGCTCCGTATCCTCTGGCTTGGCAACCATGCTTGGCTTGGCCATTTCATGAAGAGGCTCTGAATTGGCATTCATGACAGGACTTGACTCTAACATGACGTTCTTGACATAAGACTCTGGTTTGGTGGTCATGATATGAGGTGAAGACATAACATAACCAGACTGATCTCATGAAATGGCGTATGTATGACACGCCAATTCATATATCCATTTTTGCGTGTTTATGAACGCCGTTGACTTAACGTTACATTACTGTGTATATATGACCTACCCCAACCCCGTCCCTAAACCTACCCGTCGCTGGGGTTAATACCATTTATGAGTCTTCCCCTACCATGCTTGGAAAAAAAAAATGTCACTCCCCAGATGTAGATCTACATTTTGCTTCGTTTCGCTCGGACATTTAACAGCGTGTACATATACGCGGAATCACTCGGACATTTAACGGCGTAGACATACACGCATACACGCGGATAGCTCAAAATGCGTATAGATAAATAGATAGATAGACATGTTTATGCAAAAGTCATGATGTCATGTTGCCATAACATGGCTTTGGCATGATGGATACTCCGGTACTAAGGAGATGTCTCATCCACAATCCCCACAGTAAATGATGATCTGCTTAGTAACAAAGCATGAGCAATGAAAAATAAATCTTTCCACCTGGTAATTTGGAACATGCGGGCTCTTTTAAACCTGCACGGAAAATGTCTTTAAGCGCTTTAATCCATCAGATTTCAGATATTGCCCTCAATCTGCTGATTTGTAAAAACTCTTCATCTGACTTTTTTGTTTTTATATTCAATACAATACATTGTTTTCTTATTTCAGAGAGGAGAAACCTGCAACACAGACTTTAAAAAGACCCGGTCAAAGGAAGACGTCATTCAGGTCTTTAAGGATTTCGTCGAGGGCAATAAAAACATAATTGTGCGTGAGTTCTTGAGAACTAGATCAACCTGTTCTGACATAATGCACACACACACCTACATTTCAGTGGAACAACACTACACCTTGAATACTTTCTATCCAGGATATACATGTCTGATGTAAAAAGGCCAGATATTGTTTACTCTCAGTGATGCTCCAACAAGGCAGTTCAAACAGAATCATAAAAGCTCATCTGTTCAGTTTTGGGGTCTATAGTACATGTCATGAAGGGTAAGGTAAATTACAGGGATAGTTCACCCAAAGATTTGCTCACCAGTTATGAATGCACCCGTTTCGCTTAAGACCTCGCCGTATCATTAGGAGCCACGGGTATTAATTTTGTTTTGCCTGTATGTTTTTACTTAAACTTTTTTTTTTACTAGAACTAGAACAGAGTTAGTACTAGCAGATATAGCTGTAAGGTTTAAAACACCTTTTAAATAATATTTTATAATATGCAAGCACAGCAAGATGTCTCAACAGAAAACAAATTAACTGCACTTACAAGATGTCCTTGTGTAATTCGAGCCTCTCTCCAGTGAATACTGAAAAAAAAAAAAATCAATTCTAGGATAATTCCAGTTGAATTATTGATTATTGATGTGCTCTTCTCCTTCACTTACCTAATAGAACTCCTATATTACAAGGTTGGAAGATATTGAACAGGCACTGAAAGCCTCGGAGTTCTTCAAGAAACATGAGGTAAAATACTTTTTTTTCCTGTAATGTTGTGTTTTATCTTATTTTTTGAAGTTGTGTGATGTAAATATTTACTGATTAATGTTAAAAAAATTGTTTAAATTGTTATGTTTAAAAGTTATTACTATTTAAGTACTATATGTACACTTCCAACATGAGCTTTTTGGAGTTAATAATATCTAATAATATCTATAAATGTCCAAATATATATATTATTATTATTTTTATTTATTATGTGCCATATTTTTATTTAACGTTGTACTATATTGTACAGAAATATTGTTTACACAACAAAAGTTTGGGGTTAGTAAGATGGTTTCCATAAAAATATATTTTTAAATAAATCCAGCTTTATTTTCATTTCCCCAAAACATTAAAACGGTACTGTAAATCGTGTTTTTACATGATTTGGCCCTCCTCAACAATTACTATGCATCCTCTATGCGACTAGAATGAGATTATGGAAATATTGTGATTAAACTTTACCTTGTGTAAATGCAATACTTTGGTCAAACTAATGCAATTAAG